>OY720441.1:204927453-205061947 GCA_963082915.1 Dolichopus griseipennis
GAGCTCCTCCTCTGTAGTCGAAAGAGGAGGAGCTCAACATTTAAAATACAAAAAACGATTATCATTTGAAAATAAAGAATATTTAAAATCTCTTGGATATCTGTTAAATGTAAATTAAAATGGAACTCTTTAATGATCCAATTTCTGATGAAACTATAACTAGCGCTCAGTGGCATTCACATTCTCCATTCTTAAACTTATTTGGATTAAGTGACATTATACGAATACAAATACAAATTCAGAACTTAAATATATTACCTTTAACAAGTCTATTTTGCATTGAAGGTTATGTATCAAAACATAATGGAACAGCTGTTACTCGCATTAAACTAGTTAATAACGCTATACCATTTCTTTTTGATGAAATTCGCTATGAACTGAATGGCAAGAAAATTGATCATAATCGTAATGTTGGAATAACTGTAACATTAAAAAACTATATCTCACTCAACCGGAATGAAAGTATAGCTTTATACAATGGAAATTGGTCACCGGATGAATCAATTAAAATAAATAATTTGTATTTTAACTTTTGTATTCCCCTAAAACGATTAATAAAGTTTGCAGAAGATTACAAAAACATTATTGCAAATGCAAAACATGAATTAATATTAACTCAATATGGATCTAATGACAATTCATTATTATGTAGCAGTACTAATTCAAGTGAAAAATCAAAACTTACTATAAAAAAAATATATTGGAAGGTTCAACATATTAACTTAGCTGATAATCCTAAATTAAATTTATATAAAAGTATTGGAAATGGTTCGGTTATGAAAATTGCTTTTAGAAATTGGGAATTACATGAATATGCAACATTACCAACAGGAACTACACATCATATTTCGAATGTTAAAACAGCCTCACAACTTGAAAAACCTCGTTCTATAATTTTTGCTCTACAAACTGGTAAACAAAATAAACTGGATGAAGATCCTTCAATTTTTAATTATTTTGATATTGAAAATATAAAAATTTATTTAAATTCAGAATTATATCCATTTGAAGATATGAATTTTGATTTTACAAAAAATCGTTATGCATTAGCATATGAAGCATATTCGAGTTTTAGAAGCTTTTATTATAATAACTCAATATCAGAACCTTTAGTTTCATGGGAAAAATTTAAAGCTGATTCTCCAATCTTCATAATTGATATTCGTTATCTTCAATCTTAAAATGGGTCCAGTTGATGTTAAAATTGAAATAAAAACTTTAAAAAAAATACCAAACAATAATACAGTTTATTGTCTTATTATTGTCTTATTACACATGAGCGTTTAGTAGAATTTAAACCGTCAACAGGAGAAGTTAATAAAGTTATTTAAATTTCTAAATAAAAACAAATGAACTTGCCTATAAAAAATAATGAAACCTTAAACAACTTTGAGTCTTGCTGTGCTTTTGAAATTGCAACGAGATTTTGGCGGGTCGAGTCTTATGTATTCAAAACATAGGCTTGATTTAGAAGGATCTGCACCAAGAACAACGTGAGTGAGATGTGTCTGTTCATCCAAAAAGCAAGTGTGCCTACAAACATGAGCTTATGGGGTTATCAAATATATCTCATAAAACACTAACTGTATAAAATATGCAAACATGAACAAAAATGCGAATGGATACATTTCCCCGAGGGTTAATCATAGTAATATGGTTAATCCTCCTTTGACTTCTCCAGTATATTTAAACTGAACATTTTTTTATTCAATTTTTTATTTAATTTCAGATAATTTTACAATAATATATAAAATTATGTATAAGAAATTAAGTAATTTTTAAACTACAGATTTTAACTAACATTAATAACTTAAGATTTTTTACAATTTTTCTAATTTCTAGATTTTTTTTTTTTATTTTTTTTTTAAATTTTCAAAATTTTTAGATTAATTTCTAAGATTTTTTACAAATTTTCTAAGTTTACTTTCAAATATGTTTAAATTATGACTGTTTTTAATTTCTACCGGTAGCGAGTTGAAAAGTTTTATTGCGCTGCATTTTAGATTTTTTAGCTTCAATGTTGTTTTGGCTTTAGGAATTTCGATATTTTTCCTGTTTCTGGTTAGATAATTATGAATATTCTCCCTATTTTGAAGTTTTACTTTTGACTTAATATTATTGTTCAGGATATTATACATGTATTTACATTTTTCAAAGTAAATTAGTTGGTTAATATCCAGTGTATCAATTATTTTATATAAATTATTGGTTCTGGTTCTTATATTAAAATTAAATAAAGTTTTGAGGGCTCTATTCATTACCGCACTCATTTGATTTTTATGAAAATATGAACAATGACTTCAACTGCATATATTATACCTAATTCTTGATAATATATGGCCATTATATATAAGTTTAGCAGCATAATTCGGAATACTACCCATTCTTCTGACAGCCATTGTTATAGGAATAATTTTTTTTTTAATGCTTTTTATATGTTTATCCCATTTTAAGTTTTCATCAATTATCATTTCCAAGTAGTTAACATTATCAACTTGTTCTACTATATGTATCCTTTATCTTAAACGTAATATTATCATTTGTTTTCTTTTGCATTTGAATATCATATAATTAGTTTTTTTCGCATTTATACATAATTCATTTTGGTTCAACCAACTACAATATATTTTTAAGTCATCATTTAGTATATTTTGAAGCTCTTCTAATGTTTTCGCTTTTGCTATAAGGTTAGTGTCATCTGCATAAATGTTGTACTTTGACTTAATATTGTTTTTAGGTAAGTCCATTATATACAGCAGGTATAGTAACGGCCCCAGTAATGAACCTTGTGGTACGCCTGTTTTTATTACTAATTCATCACTTAGTACTTCATTAACTTTAGCACATTGAGTTCTATTTGTCAAATAACTTTTTAGTAAAAGATTACTGTTACCTCGAATTCCTAAGTTATCTAGCAATCTGATAAGTCTGGAATGACTTACCATATCAAATGCTTTTGTTAAGTCAATAAAAACTGCGCCAACATAGTATCCGTCATCCAACGCATCGTAAATATGTTCCAAGGTTGCTGCGATAGCTGATTTTGTACCACTTTTTTCTAAGAAACCATATTGATTAGCATCAAAGCCTATTGTTTTATTAATGAAACTTCTTATTCTTGAATTAATAACTTCTTCATATATTTTCGAAATTGAGTTTAGAATTGAAATTGGTCTATAGTTACCACAGTTTTCTTTTGACCCACTTTTGTGAATAGGAACTAAATATGCTTTTTTTAGCGAATCAGGAAATATACCATTAGTGAAACTTTCATTTATCAGTTTCACTAAAGATGGGGTTATAATGTTGACCAACTCTTGTAGATCTCTCACTGTAATTTTATCCAATCCTGGAGTTGCATTTTTATTTAAGTTCATAATAATTTGATGGATTTCTGGTTCTATAACTGGAATAAGAAACAACGAGTTGCTATTAAATAGATTTTGTGAGCAGTTAGTAAAATCGTTGGTATTTAGAATGTTTTTTATAATACGTTCTCCTATTTCAGTAAAAAAATTATTGAGAGTATTTGCAGTTTCATCATCATTTTTAGTTTTTTCACCATTGCTTTTAATAACATGACTGACATTTTTCAGTTTATCTTCATTGGTATTTTTTATAGAATTATTCAATATTTTCCATAATTTCCTAGAGTCGCTCCCGGCTTTTTCAATATTTCTATTAATATAATTTTTTTTTCTTCTTTTATTAATTGTTCTACCTTTTTCTTCATTTTTATATATTTTGCCTTTTTTTCACTATTGGTCGGATCATTTTTATGTCGATTATATAATGCTTTTCTTATTTTCAGCTTGTCATGAATACAAGGTGTTGTCCAGCTATTATTTCTCGTTCTCATTTATATTGTCTTAGTACATAATCTTTTTGCTTCTTGTATAATTTTTACTAAGGTTTCGATTTCTGTATATTATTATTTTCAATTTTGTATTTTATTATGGAACGCATTTGATTATAATCGATTTTGTTTATGTTGTACTTTTTCATTGGTAACTTCTCAATGTTAATTGCTTTAACAGTTACTATTGCCAATTGATGGTCCGATAGGCAGTTATTTTCTATTATATAATTAACATCATAATTGCCATTTATGTTTGTTATTATGTGATCAATTAAGGTGCTAGAGTTAGTTGTATTTCTTGTACTTTCCGTTTTATTAACTATGCTATATCCAAAGGTTGCTATAATATCTTAATACTTAATAATTATATTTGAGTTCTCAAATAGATTTAGATTGGTATATGCAAAAAATATATGATTTGCCTTATCTACCAGTTTAGGTTCAAGAAACTCCATAAATAAGTTGCTGTTTTCCACTGGGGCTTTATAAAATGTATCGATTTTTAATTTTGGTTTTGAGTTCAGGATTTCAATTACAGTAAAGTTATATTTTTCATCTTTACATATTTCATTGAAACTGATATTATTTTTAATAAAAATGGCAGTCCCACCTACTCTTTTTTTATTTCTACAGTTTTAAACTGCTTGATAATTGGGGATGTTGTAGGTATCTTTTTTATAATCATAAATCCAAACCTCTGTAATTATTACTATGTCTATTTCTTTATATTCATTAATTAATGTTTCCAGTTCCAGTATTTTATTTCTAATGCTACATATATTTAAATACAATATCTTTAGATAACCAATTTGCATTATATTTTCTTGTTCTGCCATTATTATCTGCCGATCAGGTAATTTTGCCAAGATTCTCTTGTCTTTTGAAGATTTTTCCTATATTTGTTATAAACATGTCGTCTATATATAGCAAGATCATTCGAAACATCTTTATTGCAGATTCCTATGTTTTCGTGGTATCTGTCATATATTCTCCGAAGTTCCGGATAGTCAGTTGGTAGTCCTTCTTGATTAATTAAAACCTTTATATTAGTTTGTGTTATACCATCAAAGCAAATATCATTTTGATCGTGGAAAAATGCTAAATATAATCGCACATTGTTATATATTCTGTAATCCCCTAATCTGGAAAGAACATATTGTTATATTCAATCAATAATATAACTCTCTCCGTTCAATAATAAAAGTGCCTTTCGCAATATTCTTAGTTAGTTACAATTACTTAATTAGTAAACAGGAAATGCACATAAACCTCGTGTAATCAATTGCACAATTAATAACTTAACTTAAGGAAACAATAACCTTTTGCTTTAAGCGTGTTAAGTTAGTTAGGAATTAAGTAATAACGTTTTAAGTAATATAATTAAGAGCTGCTATGTAAGCATTTATGTATTTTATAAGACTTATTTGTAAATTTCAAAAAATAAAAAGGAAATCAATAAAAAAATTTAGTTTAAGAACAACTCTAAACGAAAGAGCGTTTAATTATAAAACTGGTGCAGTCGCTAAATAAGAAAAAAAATTAAAAAAAAAAAAAATTAAAGAAAATTTTTTTTTAAAAAATTGTTTTAGGAAAAATTAAAAACAAATTTTTGTTAAAAACTGTTTTGATTTAGGAAAAATTAAAAACAAATTTTAATCCAAAGAAAAAAAAAAAAAATGTTTTAATTTAGAAAAAATTAAAAACAAATTAATAAAAACAAAAAACTAAAACCTGTTGTTAAAAAAAAAAAAAAAAAAAACAAATAAAAAAAAAAAATCAAATACAAAATTTAATAAAAATTGAACTGTGGCGTAGAAAATTCAAAAAAAAAAAAACAGAAAATCTAACAAGTTCTTTAAAGAAACGAGGAAGATTATAGTTGCCCTTGTCAACTTTTAGATACCCGTGCATACCCACTTTGGTGTATAAAATAAACCGTAATTTACTTCCCTTATACATTTAACTCATTACCCCATAATTTTGACGTAAAAAAAAAAAAAAAAAATTAACAAAAAAAAAAAAATCACAAAAAAAAAAAAAACAAAATTTTCATTCATTGTCCCATAACTTTAGCTTAAAAAAAAATAAAAAAAAAAAAAAACAAAAAAGAAAAGTAGTCGAAAGAGGAGGAGCTCAACATTTAAAATACAAAAAACGATTATCATTTGAAAATAAAGAATATTTAAAATCTCTTGGATATCTGTTAAATGTAAATTAAAATGGAATGAATTAAGGTGATGTTCATCATTCTGTGAATGTATATTTAATTGATTATTTTGATTAAATATGATCATTTTGAAGCTTTAAGTGTATGTTTTGTTAATGTGTTATTGTTTCTCCACGAAAATTAATTAAATTACCGTTCTGATCAAGGAGTTTTACAGAAATAGAACTTATCTGATTAATAGTTACCGGTAAATAAATTACATTCTTAGGAACTTCAATTATTTTATTGTCGGGGCTGACGTTAATAGAGAACTCATGTAAAATGTGAGCCTCTTTTTCAATAATATAAGCTCCAAAAATAATATTACATGCTACTCTTATTATATTTATTTTATTAATATCAACAACAAAATCTGAAGTATGCCACTTATTAGCTAATAATTTCTTCTTACTGAAACCTAATAATCTGCCAATTGTATCTTCTCCTTTAAAATCAATATCCTTATCAGCAAAAATTTCACACTTTAATGTATTTTATTTTCTTCTTATAATAAACTAGCTAATACCCGGTGCGCGTTGCTGCGCCTCTCAATGGAGGTTTAATTGAAGTTGATGTTACTGCAAAAAGTTAACACAAAAATTACACTCGGTTTACACATGTAAATTTTAAAATGAATGAAAGCAATCTTTTTAAAACCATTTTTCTAGGATTGTTCTAGTAATTTTTGAAACTTTCTGTAATTCAAAGCAGTAAAAACTACTTTCCAAATTTTGATGTAATTTACTTCCAAAAAATTTTTTTTGAAAAATCGTAGGACCGACTGTTAGCAGACTCAACTCTATTTTCAAGTTGTTTCACACATATAAAATTTGAGGTAAACCGGTCAAATCGTTTCTAATTTAGAGTTAAGTAACGCAAAAATCTATTAAAAACCACTGTGCCCCACTGGGTTAACGGAACTACACTTTCTCTTTGGGCAAAGCAGTATTACGCAAAAATGGACGTAATTTGCTTCCAAATCAATCAACAAAATTTTTTGAGGCTTTCTTTTTAGTCAAAGCAGTACTTCGCAAATTTTGACAATATTATCTTCCAAAATAATTTTGACCAACCGTCGGGCCGACATTGGTTAACAAATTCCACATCTGTTAATAGTGTCAACTCAATTCTCACAGGGGAGCACGTATACAAAATTTGAAGAAAATCGGTCAAACCGTTTTTAATTTAGAGTTAGGTATTGAAAAAACCTATAAAAAGCTGTTGGGCCCTAATGGGTTAATGCAAGTCAATAAAATTTTTTTGTGGGTTTTCTTTTTAGCCAAAGCAGAATTTCATAAAATCGGACAAAATTTGAACCCAAATTTTTTTTTGACCACCCGTCGGCCCGACATGGGTTAATAAATTCCAAAACTGTTAATAGTGTCTACTCAATTCTCAAGGAGCATCACGTATACAAAATTTGAAATGAATTGGTCAAACCGTTTCGAATTTAGAGTAAAGTATTGAAAAAATCTATAAAAAGCTGTTGGGCCGCAATGGGTTAATGGAACTCAACAAAATTTTTTTTGGGGCTTTCTTTAAAGCCAAAGCAGAATTTCGTAAAATCGGACAAAATTTGGACCCAAAATTTTTTTTGACCACCCGTCGGCCCGACATGGGTTAACAAATTCCAAAACTGTTAATAATGTCTACTCAATTCTCAAAGAGCATCACGTATACAAAATTTGAAGTCAATCGGTCAAACCGTTTCGAATTTAGAGTAAAGTATTGAAAAAACCTATAAAAAGCTGTTGGGCCGCAATGGGTTAATGGAACTCAACAAAATTTTTTTTGGGGCTTTCTTTAAAGCCAAAGCAGAATTTCGTAAAATCGGACAAAATTTGGACCCAAAATTTTTTTTGACCACCCGTCGGCCCGACATGGGTTAACAAATTCCAAAACTGTTAATAATGTCTACTCAATTCTCAAAGAGCATCACGTATACAAAATTTGAAGTCAATCGGTCAAGCCGTTTTCATTTTAGAACAAAGAAGTTTAAATACTTGCACCACAGCCCCAACTTGGCGGTCCGTTAGAGCAAAATTTTTGGGCCACGATTTCCTTCCGTACCCAAAAACCCCTATGTACAAATTTTCATGAAAATCGGCTGGGCAGTTTAGGAGTCTATTCGCTACAAACAAACATACAAACAAACAAACAAATAAACAAACTTTCATTTTTATATATATAGATTTATCCTTATCTGTTTTAGTTATACTCAACGTTTTTCTAAGAAATAGTTCAATATCACTAATTTCATATGAACCTGTTGGAATTATAATAGGGTTGTCATCAATAATTAATCTATTATTCTCTTTATCTATATTAGGTATTGAGTTATACGTTTGGAAATCAAGTAAACCTCAGGTGTATTTTCCCCCCTTTAGAACTGAAGGTGGGAAATAATTAGTTGTCAAAATGGGAGAGTTACCGTTTAAAGTTAATGTTATTGACATGACTTTATTCGATATAATAAGATATTTCAGTTGTGTATTCTGTATATTTAAGGCTAATTTAAAATAATTATCACTTTAATAATAATATATATATATACTTGAAAAAATCTTTCGTTTTAAATTTTATTTGTTTTAACTAAACTCTAATTATTATTCTTTATCAGTTAGTTTTTTATTTCATTTCTATTCAATTAAAGAGAAATAATGCTGAACTTGAACAAAATTATTAATGTAGACTAGACAAAAAAACAACATTTTTTTGTTTATTGTTATATTTATTTACTGATAATATTTTTATACCCGTGCATATATATATGACATCGGGTATATTAGATTTGCTCCTCCGTTTGTAACGCATCGATCTAGACGAGCTAGATATAGTGTCAAGGGTACGTATCGGCTCAGAATCGAAAAATTAGTCGATCTAGCTATGTGTGTCTGTCCGTCCGTCCGTCCGTCCGTCCGTCTGTGTGTCAGCACGATAACTCAAAAACTAAAAGAGCTACAGTTTTGAAATTTTCACAAAATATTTTTTATCAATATGATTATATGATGCTTACTTTACTTAGGTTTAATATATTCGTGAATTAAAAATTAATTAAAAGAGATAGAATTGAAAAATTAGAGCTAGAGTTTTGAAATTCACACAAAACATTTTTTGGACATTTTTAAGGTTCCCTATTCTTTTTGGTTAAGACCAGACCAAGGTTTCGGGGAGCTGTCACACAACTTATTTAAACCAATATAAATTTCTTCAAAAGTAATTATACTAGAAAGACGAAAATTACACACGGTTAGTTTTATAATGAATCAACCACTTATATGAAGTTTCAAAATTTTACGGCTTCATTTGCGGGGGGCTGCCATACAACTTCTTTGCACCAATATGAATTTCTTGGAAACTGAGTATACTACGAGGATGAAAATTACACACTGTTAGTTATATAATGAATCGAGCACTAATATGGAGTTTCAAAATGTTGCGACCCCATTTTCGGGCAGCTGCCATACAAAGTTGTCAATTCGATAACTGTGAATCTAATGAAGCTACGAGGTTAAAATTAAAACTGGGCAGTAAAGTAATAGGGCAAGTTAGTTGGCAAAGTTGGACATCGCTCGGACCAACTTTTGGGGTGGGCTATTTTTTTTTTAGGGTTATTTTTTTTTATGGTTTTTTTTTTTTGTTTTTAAGCAAAAATTATGGTATAATGAATTAAAAATTTAATATTTTTTTTTTTTATTTAATTTTTTTTAAGCAAAAATTATGGGATAATAAGCTAAATTTTTTTTTAACTATTTTACTTTCTTATATTTTTTTTGTAATATTTATAATAGCATGTGGAAAATAAATAACGGTCAGTGGGTAAGCACGGGTATCTAAAAGTTGACAAGGGCAACTATAATCTTCCTCGTTTCTTAACAATTTGAAATAAAAATTCTAAACATAAATGTCCACAATTATTGGAATTAAAGTTTTGATATTTATTATAATTATATACAAGCTTATCACCTAAATATTTAATTACTTCTAATGGTGGTTTTAAATTTCCAAAACTATCAAAATATTGTACAATTTTAGGATTATTGTAATAATCTACCCAAATGCGTTCCATTTTCAATTGAATTATCCAAATTTATTATACCGCATTCATATTTCAAAGGTTTGCTTGTTGGTAAATTATTTCGTATAAAAATTCCAACGGAAATGCTTTAAATATTTTTATAATATTTTTATTATTCACTAGCTAATAACCGGTGCGCGTTGCTGCACCTCTCAATGGTGGTTTAATTTAAGTTGATGTTACTGGAAAAAGTTAACACAAAAATTATACACAGTGTAAATGTAAATTTTTAAATACATGAAAGAAATTTTTTTAAAACGATTTTTCTAGGATTTTTCTAGTAATTTTAGAAACTTTCTGTAATTCAAAGCAGTACAAACTACTTTTCAAAATTGGACGTAATTTACTTCCAAAAATTTTTTTTGGCCTATCGTAAGACCGACATGTGTAACCAAACACTAAGCCTGTTAACAGACTTAACTCCATTTTCAAGTTGCTTCACGCATATAAAATTTGTAGTCAACCAGTCGAACCGTTTCTAATTTAGAGTACAGTAACGTAAAAATCTATTAAAAGCCGCTGTGCCGCAATGGGTTAACGGAACTCAACAAAAATATTTTTGAGGCTTTCTCTTTGGGCAGAGCAGTATTCCGCAAAATTGGGCGTAATTTGCTTCCAAAACTTTTTTTTGACAATCGTCGGGCCGGTATGGGTTAACAAATTCCAAATCTGTTATTCTCAAAACGGAACACATATACAAAATTTTAAGAAAATTGGTTAAACCGTTTCTATTTTAGAGTAAAATTATGAAAAAACCTATAAAAATACTGTTGGGCCGCAATGGGTTAATGGAACTCAAAAATGTTTTTTGAGATTTTCTTTTTAGCCAAAGCAGTAATTCGTAAACTCGGACAAAATTTGTTCCCAAAATATTTTTTGACCAAACGTCGGGCCGACATGGATTAATAAATTCCAAAACTGTTAATAGTGTCAACTCAATTCTCACAGAGGAGCACGTACACAAAATTTGAAGAAAATCGATTGAACCGTTTCTATTTTGGAGTAAAGTATTGAAAAAACCTATAAAAAGCTGTTAGGTCGGAATGCGTTAATGGAACTCAACAAAATTTTTTTTGAGGCTTTCTTTTCAGCCAGAGTTCGCAATTTTGAACAATATTAGCTTCCCAAAATTATTTTGACCAACCGTCGGGCCGACATAAGTTAACAAATTTAAAAACTGTTAATAGTGCAACTCAACTCAATTCTCGGAGAGGAACACGTATACAAAATTTGAAGAAAATCGGTCGAACCGTTTCTAATTTATAGTAAAGTATTGAAAAAGCCTATAAAAAGCTGTTAGGTTGTTAATGGGTTCATGAACTCAACAAAATTTTTTTCGAGGCTCTCTTTTTACCCAAAGCAGTATTTCATAAGATCGGACAAAATTTGGACGAAACATTTTTTTTGATAAACCGTCAAGCCGACATGGGTTAACAAATTCCAAACCTGTTAATAGTGCCAAAGCATTTCTCAAGAACCATCACGTATACAAAATGAAGTCAATTGGTAAAACCGTTTTCATTTTAGAAGAAAAAAGTTTAAATACTTGCACAACAGTCCACACTTGGCGGTACGTTAGATCAAAATTTTTGGCCCACAATTTCTTTCCGTACCCAAAAACCTCTATATACAAATATTCGTGAAAATCGGCTGAGCAGTTTAGGAGTGTATTCGCTACATACAAACAAATAAACAAACAAACTTTCACTTTTCAACAGCTTCTTTTGCTTCGTTTATAATATTAGGTTTTAAAAGGTTCTTTTCTTTGAATGATTTTTTTTTTTTAACCCCATACCGAGTTTAACTTTAGCTTTCATTGTGTTTGTAACTAGATATGAATTCAACTGTTCACCAAAACCTTTAGAATCTTTAGCTTTTGCTCTTTCCCAAGCTTTATCTACCAATATTTTATCAGCTATATGACGTTGATTTTGATAAGTATTTTCGGAATATGCTATATCATGCTCTCGATAAGCCTCATTTAAACCATTAATTCCTTTTTCACCTCGTGCTAATCGTTTTGCTAGTTTTGTCCCAGGACCGTAATAATTATAACCAGGTAAATTTGCTTCAAATGGAAAATTTATTTAAAACTCGTAAAAATTTGAAAAAGAAGGTTCAATCTTTAAAAGTTCGGAAGCTATCGGAAGACAATAATCGGGAAGAAGCTTTCACTCCAATTATAAAACCATTGAAAGAATTAACAAATGTTGTCAAAAAACAACAACAACAACACCAACAATTTTCAAATAATGTTGTCAAACTGGAAATGAAATTGTCTGCTGGTTATGATAACACCTTAAAATTATTGAGATCATTTAAGTCGGCAGTTAAAATCCCTAGCAACAAAAGTAATATTTACAGTAAACTTATAACTTCAACACCAAATTATCTACATATTCATAATGATGATGATGATGAATCGTCAATTTCACAATTTCCTGTTCTTAACAAGTCACAACATGATAAATCATATGAACCCTATTTTGATGAGTTGAAACTTGGGAAGACTAAGTTTGAAATAGATGAAATTAATAAAGATATTTTGATTGATAATGAAGTTTTTAAAGGACCTGATGGTCTATATGAACTGATATTTAAAAAAAAACCATTAACCTATACTGAAAGTGATTTGAAAACATATCATCAAATACTTAACAAAACGAATGCACATAGAAGTAATTATGATTATTTAGAAAAATAAAAGTAAACAAAGGTTTTAAATACAAAAATATATTAAGAAAATTATACGAACATGATTTGAACACTAGACATAAAAAAACTGGTTCAGGTTATTCGGAAAAAAATTTTACTAATTATTTTAATAAATCTTCTTTTCCAGAAACTCACATAAAATATTCAAATCAGTCAAATCAGTATGTTTATTGGGATGATCCTAATGAATTAGTTGACAGCTAAAATTTTTAATTGCATTAGAAACAGCTGTAACAACAATCATCATAATGAAATTGTATCTTTAATTGAAGAGTTGAGAGAAGCAAATATAATACAATAACTATTTACATTAACAACCAGTTAAAACTATAATGTCACTTGATAAATTTGGAAGTAGCTTTTTCTTCTATAAAACTACATACTCGTGGTCCTCCAGGTATTGGTTTCAAATTAACTTCTGAAGAAAATTATGATTTAGATAACAAAATTTTATCAAATGTTCAAGAACCAATTGATGGAAGTATTTTCTTTAATAAACAACTATTACAAATTAAATCAAAGAAATGTTTACTCATGTAGAGACATCACTATCTATTGAACTTAAATTAGCAGAAGAAAATTAAAAATACTAGAAAACAAATGCAAGTTAGTTTAGGGGAAATACATATCAAATTCACACAATTGTTAAATGAAAAATTTTCACAAATGAGTGATTTTATTGAATTTCAAATCAAAAAACCAATTAAATTTATTAATGATAGATTACAAAAAGCTGAAGCCCCAGCTCAATCAGCATTGGATTTATTAAATGGTTTGGAATTTAAAAAAAAGTAGTTGGGATTAGATTTCATTTACTTTTCGAAATGGATATACATCAAGTCGGATATACTTTAAATAATTTTTTTGATAAATATGAAGATATTTTATTGGAGGAACATTATGAACAATTAAAAATTCATTTCAATTTTTGAAAATTATTTAAAAATTCAATACAAATTGAAACGAAAGAGTATGGATATCATTGGGATGTATGTCCCTATACATCAGACAATATAACAACTGTTCCAAATACTTGTCCTTGGCATTCAGCACAACAACATATGTTTAAATGTTTGCAACTAATGAATTTACATAAAAGAATAAAAAATAAATCATAATTTAAGTTTAATAAATAAAGACTTTAAATTTTAAATACATTTTATTGTTTGCTTTTTCTATCCTACACCTATAAGGGGTATATTAATCTTGTTATGGTGTTTGTAACCACCTAAAGCAAGCGAGTTAGATATGTAAAAGTATATATATTTGTGATCAGCGTGACCTCCTAAGTCGATAAGCCCATTTGCGTCCGTCCGTAGGCACGACACTCAAAAAATAATGGAGCTATCTTGATGAAATTGTAACTGTAGGTTATTAGGAATGAAAGTACGGCGGGGATTGCATATGGGCGAAATCGGCCCATGGGTTTGGATTCTCGAACTTTTAATCGGTCCAATGGCTAACGAACATATATAAAAAATCATGATAACTCAACAACTAATGACGCTATCTCATTCAAATTTGTGCTGTAGGTTATTAGTAATGAGACTAAGGCGGGGATTGCGTACAATCGATATTGGACCATGGGTTCGGAACCTAGAACTTTTTTGATCGAATTTAGGACAAACTGGCATAATTTCGAAACCAATGAAGATAGAGCCTCCAAATTTGGTATCAGGGTGTCCCTTCCTATTTCCTTATTGTTCTTGTAATTTGGGCCTCATTGGAGTAGTGGGTCGGGAACCAGCCACACATTTCTGGAGATTCTAAAACATATCTTTAAAATTAATAAAGATAGCAACTTGAAAACATAAAGAAGCTTCACATTTGGCACAAGGTTGTTCTTTACTATTTCTTGTGTGTCCTCCTAATTTGGGATCTGTTGGAGTGGTGGCTCAATAACCCTCTAAGACCTCCGAAGGTTTAAAAGCTTATAATCGAAATTACTAAAAATAGTAACTAAAAATTAATATAGAACGTTCCACTTGTGTACAACTGACTGTTTCTTTACATGTTATTATATAATATAGGTATATTCAATTTAAAAATGAGTAAAAGAGATTTTAAAAATGGTAGTTGAAGAGTTGCATAAGACTGCACGAAGAAATTTTAAATTTTAAAAATTTATAATTAGAGGATTTGATTATCTTTGGCAAGTTGATATAGTAGAAATGGGTTCATATGCTAAAGAGAACAAAGAGAATAAATCTATTTCTAAAATACAATTACAGCTTTAGAAATTTTCATAGTTCATTTAAATATAACAATAAATTTTACATAAATGCAGCAAGTACCTTTGAATATAGCTTAAGTATTGTACATGAAGTTTTAATTATATATCACCTATGGTATTTAATTTATAAAATATTATACTAAATATGTTTTATGGTAAAATTCTTAGCCTTTTAAAAATATAAAGTGTTAAATAAAAATGGAAATAGGAAAGAACCCTCGTGTATCAAATTTAAACTTTCTATCTACATGAATTTCGAAGATAAGCTTTTTAATTTTGGGAGTTCTTAGGAGGCACCTGAACCACGACTACAATTAAGTCTAAATTTGGGGGACACATAGGAAATAGGAAATATATTCTTTGGCTTTGTAATTATGGTCGTTTGGCCAGAACCAATTCCGATGGTACTTTCATTACTATGTAACTTAGAGTTTAAATTTCATCAAACTAGCGGCAATATTTTTTGAGTTATGTGGTTTTTAAGATATGTGTTTTTTAGCCCTTGAATTTTTCAAAGGTTCCAGAACCCGAAACAATGGCACAATTTTGCCCATATGCAGTCTCCGTCATAATTTCAATACTAGTTTACCCTTATATACAATTGGAACGTTCTATCTTAATTTTAAGTTACTATTTTTATTAATTTCGATGATAAGCTTTTAAGCCTTGGTGGGTTTAAGAGGGGTACTGAACCACTACTCTGATTGATCCAAAATTAGAGGAACCGCACAGGAAATAGTAATATGTGCCAAATTTGAAACTTCTAAATTTGTTTGAAATTACTATCTTTATTAATTTCGAAAATATGCTTTAAGGTCTTCGGAACTGCGTGGCTGGTCCTCAGCCCACTACTCCAATTGGTCCCAAATTTCAAGGACACTTAGGAAATAGAAAGAGGCACTCTGATAACAAATTTGAAGGTTCTATCTTCATTGGTTTTGGAATTATGCTTGTTTGGCCTAAATTCGATCAAAAAGTTCTAAGTTTCGAACCCATTGTCCATTCTCCTCCGTACGCAATCACCGCCGTAGTTTTATTACCAGTACCCTACAACACAAATTTTATAAAGATAGCCGCATTAGTTGTTGAGTTATCGTGATATATTATATATGTTCGTTAGTCCTTATAAACGATTAAAAGGTCCAGAATCCGAACCCTTCGGCCGATTTCGTCCATATTCAGTGATCGCTGTACTTAAAATACTAGTTAACCTTTGTACACAAGTGGAACGTTCTATATTAATTTTAAGTTACAATTTCATCAAGATAGCTCCATTATTTTTTGAGATGGCTTTATCGACTTAGCAGGTCACGCTGATCACAAATATATATACTTTTCCATATCTAGCTCGCTTGCTTTAGGTGGTTACAAACACCACACCAAAATTAATATACCCCTTTACCTATTCTATAGGTGTAGGGTATACAAAATCACGATAATTCAACAACTAATGACGCTATCTACATGAAATTTGTGCTGTAGGTTATTGGTAATGAAAATACGGCGGCGATTGCCTACGGTGAGGATTGGGCAATGGTTTCGGAACTTAGAACTTTTTGATCGAATTTAGGCCAAACTATCATAATTCCGAAACCAGTGAAGATAGAACCTCCAAATTTGGTATCAGGGTGTTGCTTTCGATTTCCTTAGCCTCCTTGAAATTTGAGCCCAATTGGGGTAGTGGGTGGGGACCAGCCACTCAGTTCCGATGACCTTAAAGCATATTTTCGAAATTAATAAAGATATAACTTGAAATAAATGTAGAAGTATAAATTTAGCACATGGGTGTTCTTTACTATTTCCTGCGTGTCCCTCTAATTTTGCATCAATTGGAGTGGTGGTTCAGTACCTCTCTTAGACCCCCCAATGTGTAAAAGCTTATCACCGAAGTTATTTAAACTAGTAACTTAAAATTAAGATAGAACGTTCCAATTGTGTACAAGGGTTAACTAGTATTGAAAGTATGACGGGGACTGCATATGGGCGAAATCGTACCATGGTTTCGGGTCCTGGAACCCTTGAAAAGTTCAAGGGCTAACAAATATATATCTTAAAAACACCATAACTCAAAAAATAATGCCGCTATTTTGATGAAATTTAAACTCTAGGTTACTAGTATGGAAAGTACCACGGGAATTGGTTCTGGTCGAGTTTAATTTCGAAGCCAAAGAATATAATTCCTATTTCCTATGTGTCCCCGAAATTTAGACTTAATTGTAGTGGTTCAGCTATGTTCAAAGGTACTTGCTGCATTTATGTAAAACTTATTTTTATATTTAAATGAATTATATGAAAAGGTCTAAATTTGTAATTGTATTTTAGAAACATATTTATTGCATATTTTGCTTTTATAAGCTTTTCTATTAGGTATATAAACTAACCATTTAAAATAATTGCTATTTTGAAAAATTTGGATTATTAAATACATTATGCTTTGATTATCTTTTTATAGCAAAATTTAATAATTAGAATTTTTTCATTTTGTAATTGAATTGGAATAAATATATTTTCATTTATAACAAGTTTTTTTGTTTTTTAATATTTTTAAATAGATAAATTAGTAAGAATTTGTAATATTTTTTAATAGATAGTGTAATTAGAAAATGTTTTTAGCATTATAAAGTTAATTTGTTTAGCTGTGTCTTACGATAAAACTAATAACAGCATTTATGGTTTTAAAATAACTTATGGATATCTCATTAAATTTGTAATTCTTTTGCCAACAAGCAACCACGATAGCTAGCAGTTTGTGCCTCGTTGCAATTTGCACATATGGCTTGGAAATTTTCTTTATTACTACTCTGCTGTCATATGATTTTTAGCACATTTTACCCATTTTTCCTGTCTTTGGCAAAATTTTTGTGTATGTTCAAAACTCAGGCATCTTTTGCACTGAGGTATGTACTTATTACTTCTGAGAGCCTCAATTTTCACTCTCATGTGCTGTAAATATTCTATGTTGTATATATTATTTATTTCCTCTGAATGATCAAAAGATTGCATAAATGTCACATCTAGACATTTAAAACCTTTATTATTAATTTCTTTTTAGTATCATCTGGCTTACATGATAGGTGAAGATTTCTTGTCATAACTTTAATTGGCCTAGTCAGTTTATTTGCATATCAATGCCATTCCAACTTGGCTTTATTTATAGATTTTGTCAAAACTCTATATTCATTTTCGTTGTCTACATTAATTTTTAACTGTTTATTATTCATCAAGTTGACTTTAACATGTATATTTTCTTCTTTTATTATTTTTATAATATGTGAATAGTTTTTGATATTGCTCAAAATTACCAAAGGAGGTTTATAGGTTTTAATGACCTTATCGTTTCATTTCAATTCTTCCTATTGGGGTTTAAATAGCGGTTCCAAAGAAGTGTTAACATCTGGGGACTTATCCACTTTTCGTTTCTTCGGATTTCTTATTCTACTCAGAATCCAATCAGTTTCTCTGGTTAGTTCTTCTGCATTTTAATTTTAAATTTTCTTAACCATAAGTTACAGATTTCTCTTTGTAATTCTTTACACAATATTTCCAACTCGTTAATTCTGGAGTTGACTTCCGCGTTACTTTCTCGAAATATTGGACTTTGGATTTTATTATTATCCTCGTGGGTTTTATTTATATTGCCTTCATCAAACAATATTTTTTCTTTAGTGCTCTCTTCCGTATTTGTTTCACTTATTTTAGGCGGACTTCTTTGAACTTTCGAGCTCATAGCGAAAGGGTTTATTAATTTATCCAGACTATTAATATTATTATTATGAACCACTGACGACTCATCTGAACGCTTTGAACGTTCAGCCAAGCCATCGTCGACAGCCGTGGTCTCCGCCGACACTTGGGTAGATATCCCTACCGAAGTTTTATTTTTATATAACACTATGTTTTATTTATTTAATGCTTTTTAACTAGAGCCAGGATTTCTTACTGCCACCCCTCTTCGATCAGTCGTACACCAGGTACCATTCCATTCTACATTTAATTCTATGTTTAAAACATTTTAAAATTAACATTTTTCCGACATATTTTTTTTATGTATATTTTTAGAAATAAAATCCGATAAGTATAAACAAGCAGCTGTGGTATTTGATCTTTTTTCAAAACCAAACTGGTCCTCGCTTAAAATACCATTAGAATTTATAAAATATTTTAACCTATTTTTAATTATAATTTCTAATATTTTCGAAAAAGCTGGTTATATGGAGACCGGACGATAATTTGAACAGTCGGTTTTACAATAAAATTTTTTAAAAATTAGAGTTACAATAGCTGTCTTTAGTGAAGGGGGAAAAGTACCCCATTGAAAAGTATTAGTTATGAATTTCACCAGGATGGGAATTAGATACCCAACGAACCTGTTAATAAATTTAGTTGAGATACCGTCATATCCTGTTGCTGCGTTTAAATTTAAAGACTTAATCGCTGCACTGACTTTATCCATGTTAGATAATGTTAATTCAAAATTGGCAAATATTGATCGTCTGAATTGATTCAGAAAATTTTGATCAACAACATTATTGGAAATTTTTATTTCTTTAGTGATATTAATAAAATAATTGTTCATGTGCTTAGAGATATCAAAAGGATTCCCAAGAAATTAATTGTTGTGATAAATAGCTTTTAATTGACTTTTATTTTCACCGGTTTGATTTGTATTGAAAATTAATTCTTTATATAATTTCCAAAGTTTTTTGTTATTTAATTTTCCTGAAATTTTGTCCGAGCAGTATTTTTTTTTGTCTCGTGGCTTTTTCACTTTATCTCTATATTGAAGATATAAACTATTGATATGATCGTTATTTGGGTATTTTTTTTTTGTTTTTGAAAAAAGAATTTCTAATATTAATGTTATTCAAAATTTCAACCGTGATGCATTCACTTTTCATTTTTGCATTTTTAATTAACATATTTTGTGTGTTGTTTTTGATTACCAAGCTAAGATCGAGTGCAAAATCATCAATGTTCATATAGGAGTCAAGGTTTGACCAAAATCTATCATTCGCTATTTTATTATAGTTTAGGACTGTTTTATATTGTAAAATTTTAGTTTTAGTGGGTTTATGACTTATAGTAACAAAAAACATTTGGTGATCGGACAGACAAGTATCTAAGACAAGGAAATGATATATTTTTTTAAAATGGTCTATAACTGTTTTACTCTGCGATCCGATTCTAGGCGTATTCTTTTGAAATATTATTGTAAACTATAAAATCTTGTTTCTAAATTATCTCTATTTAGCAGATTAATATTAAAATATCCTACTATTTCAGATCTTTTATATTTGTGAGTTATTTAATCGATCTTTGTTAAGATATCCGAGATATGTGTTTCTATGAAATTAAAATTTTCCTTTAATAGATTTACACCTATTATATTGCTATTTCCAAACTCTTCACTAAAATCTATATTACTATTAATTTCGTCTTTAACATAAATAGCGAAGTAAGGAGGGAATCCCGGAATGTTAAAAAACCTATTTTCGGAGACGTGTAACCAAATTTCTGTCAGAACTATAATATGCACTTCACAGACAATATCCTCAATTAAAGCTTCAACTTCAGAAAATTTATTACGTAAACTTTGAATATTAAAATATATAATAAATAAATTATTTTTATAAATATGTATTGTGGAGTTGGTAAAAAAGAAATTACTAAAACTAAAACATGGAGACGATATCTTTCAATAAATAAATAATTTATCAGCTGTTTTATTATCAACAACCAAAAAAGTTTATAAGCAAGTATACTAAATGAACTCTTCGTATCAATTCGATCAGCTGATTTGTCAGCACAGGAAATTAAAAATGCTTTTTTTGTACTCATAAGAGTAAGAAATAACGTTGTATCAAAATGGTTTGATAAAATAAAATTAAAGCCGTGTAGAGTCAACAAGAAAAAGATGTGTTTTTTTATTTTTTAAATAATTGATATCTGAATAATAATTAAGTGTATATATATTATTATTGTTGTAGGAAAGAAATGTGAATTATTTAAAAAATAAATGTAATTATAAGATTTAATTTAAAGGTAAATAAAAATTTTGATAAAAGAAATGTAATTAAAGTGAGTTTATGAAATATAGAATTAATATATAAATTGGATAAATTAAATCAATAAAAAAATTTGTAAATGTTAATTTGATTTTTGTATTAGAAAAAATCAATAAATAAACGAGATTTAGAAAAGTAAAAATACAAGAAATACTTAAAAAGTTAGTTAGAGCTATTAAAGTGATTTTTAAAAAAGTTAATATCATTGTTAATATCATATTAAACCTTCCGGTATGTCGGGCTACTAAAAAATTTTTTGTTTCCGATTTGTGTCCAATTTTACATTGATTTCCCAATCCAAAAGAGATGCAAAATATTTTGGATGAGTTCAATTAACCCGTCTGCCACGACAATGCCATGAAGTTTTGTGGAAACATTATTTGTTTAAACGGTTAAATGAATTTTATTGACAATTTTGCACGAGTTTTAGTTATTGGAGCCCACCGGGGTAATTTGGTTTTGACCTGTTTACGTCTTTGCACAAAAATTCAATGAAATTTGCGAATTTTTGATATTAACGCAAATTATCCTTTATTCTAAAAGCTCACTTAATTAATAAGACTAATTTTTTTTTGCTCTCCTCAATTAGTGCAAAAGCTAAATGAGATACTTTGGTTGCGATATAATAACCCGTTTGGGCACGATACCTAATGACTTTTTCTAAAGTTTTATAACAATATTTGTAAAACTCTTTAATTTTGTAAAATTGTTATTCCATTAAAAATTTTAAATGCACATTTCTAATATTAATTCAAAATTTCATAAAACAACGAGGATGAGTGTAGTAGAACTTGCAGTTAAGTACAAAACAAAATATAAGTTGAAAAGCAGCTCTTTAAACCTCTTTCAACACATCGACTTTATATTTATTGCAATAACGCTGACGGTTCTTTCATTAAAACGAATTTGTGAAAATTTCAGAATCCTAGCTCTAAATTTTTTCCAGTAATCGTGCGGACGAATGAAAATACATAGCTAGATTGATTCAGTTTTTGATTCTCATTAGATCCATATCTTTAAGTCTATATCTGCTTCCCTTTTTCTCTGCGCCACCGTGGTAATGGTAATTTTAGTATATCTTTTTGACTTACAGTCATACGGGTATAATAATACTTACAAGTAAATTAGATAATACCCCGGTTGAGCGTTTCTGCGCCTCTTAAAAGTTTTTAACTGAAAGCAAAAGTAGAATTTGTAAAATCGCAAAAAAAAAAATTTTTCTTTATACATATACAGATTATAAAATATAAATTTATATTTTGAAAAATTCCAGACAACGCCGGGTAAATTTTCAAGTAATTAATAAAGCTAACTCAACTCTACTTGTTTATGCGTTGGTCAAAGCAGTTTTCTGATCCCTACATCACAAAACCACTCTTCGTTACTTTTGTAAGACCTAAACTTGAATATGCAAGCCAACGTATTGAGTCAGTACAAAAAAAATGATTCGTTTCGTTCTACACGATCTTGATTGGGTAGATATACACGCTGTCGAGTGCGGACATAACATTTGTTCACCAAATTATTCGCGGTGAAATTAATTCACCTGCTATTCGTGAACAAATGAGGTTTAGGGAAAATTTGAATAATTTAAGATCGGTCGAGCTCTTTAACATATCACATCATTCTACAGACTACGGTAAATTGGAGCCAACTTCGCGTATGTTAAAAGAGATAACTTGAACTGACATTCGTAAATCAACGTGCATGTTTGTAATGGATCAGTGTTGTTGGCATGGGTTTTTAATGTCATTTTCTTTTGTTAATGTTGTTATTTTCTTTTTTTTAAATAATTTAATATAATATCCCAGCCAATGCAATATTGTCCATGTTTTCCCAATTCCCAAAAAAGGTGACAAAAGCGAAACAAAAATTTTTTTGGAAGCCCACCGGGTTTTTTTTGGACCATTTTTGGAAATGGGTTAATATATTCCAACTAACTGTGTACAATAAGTCTCGTTAACTGAGAAGAAAATTTACGCAAAGTCTCAAGTTAATTAAACGTAAAACCAACAGACAGAAAAAGAGCTATCCCAAGTACATTAAATAACAGTCACCAGCACAAAATAGGTACTTTCAACCACTTGATACAAAGGCTGGTTACTATGTTACGGATGGTTACTTTTAGCAGGGACGGAATTAAAAAGAAAATTGCCAAAAATTACGATTCAACTTTTTAACAACTTTGACACCAGTATCTACCCCTCTTCATCATATATCTTTTACTTATGACGAAAATCTTTATAACACTTTATATAGGTTAAGAAAATACAACATTGATTTAGTAAGTAGTATTAGATTTAATTAATTTTATAACAAAAAGGGTTGTGTAAAAGACTCTATAAATAAATTGGAAAAAAGCGGTATTTATAAAAGTCTCCGTCCGTGTTCCAATATAATTTATATCGGAAAAACAAAAAGATGTCTATAAACATGTTTAAAAGAACATAGACACGAAGCAACCAAGGCTGCGTGAAACATTAAAGGTTTTAATAACTTTAATTTTAGTTTAAAACTAGCAGAATATATATCAATGGAAAATCATCAATTAATACTCAGGTCTTAAAACATATTAAAAAGCCAAGAAATTAGATGTTTCAGAAAATATCGAAATTTACAAACATTCACATGAAAACACTTTAAATAAAGATGAAGGAAATGTGTTTAACTTTATAAAACAAATTTATATACCGGTTATGTTTATTTATTTTTTGTTCGTGTCTATTTTATACCTGAAATTTAAAATTTTTAAGGTCTACAAGAACTGTTGTTAAATTCTGAATTTTATGATTTTTAAAAGGTTTTATTTAAATTATATTAGCTACTCTAATTTTTGTTTAGTTAATTATAAATTTTAAATTTTGCCATTGATTTTGTTAATCGAGTACTAGCACGGAAGAAGTTTAGATTTTGCATTGTACGACATGCAGACGAAATACTGGTATTTGTCAAAATAATGTTACTAACATATAATGCATATAATGAACTTATAGTTTTAAAGAAAATGTTGTTAATCCGTTTTACACGAAAATTTAAATTAAAAATATTGTTTATAAGAAAAATAGTGTTTTTAAAACTTTAACTTTTGTCTGTTTGTATATTTATTGCATTAACAGTTTTCATGCAAATCTCTAATACTAATAATAAAAAAAAACAAGTAAAGAAACAGTCAGTCGGTGCAACCGACTTAGAAATACCCTACACCTATTTGGTTCAAATTTAATAGGAAGTTCATAAGTCATTTTAAAACCATAAAAAATATTATTATTTTTGATCTTAAGACATGACTAACCAAATTAACTTTATAGTACTAAAAAACATTTTCTAATTACTTTATCTATTCAAAAATATTACAAATTCTTACTAATTTATCTATTTCAAAATATTAAAAAACAAAAAAACTTGAAATAAATGAAAATATATTTATTTCAATTCAATTACAAAATTGAAAAAATTTTAATTATTAAATTTTGTGATAAAAAGCTATTCAAATATATTTAATAATTCAAATTTTTCAAAATTGCAATTATTTTAAATTATTAGTTTATGTATACCTACTACAAAAGCTTATGAACGCAAATCGATCACAAGCTTCTATAATCCGAACTCATTGACCAAACTCGACCAGAACCAATTCCCATGGTACTTTCATTACTAGTAACCTAGAGTTTAAATTTCATCAAAATAGCGACATAATTTTTTGAGTTATGGTGTTTTTAAGATATATGTTTGTTAGCCCTTAAACTTTTCAAAGATTCCCTTTTCCTATTTCATAGGTGTAGGGTATAAAAATGTCCCTGGGCAACGCTGGGTAAATCTATTAGTATAAAATTATTAAATAATAAACAAAAGTTTGTGTGGGTGCGCCATACGAGAAATAACGCTATCGCTATTGAATGAGAAATATAGCCATATCGCACTTTTTTTCGCGAATGGTATTTTTTCGCATATAATTGCGGAATAAAGCCTTTAAATGTAACTTTATTTGTGAAAATAACAGCAATTTCATTTTTCAAACAAAAACAATTATAAATAAAAATCCAAAACAAATTAAAATTCTGAAAAAAAACTCTGTTAAAATTTAATATATAGGTATAAATAAATTAAAATTAATTAATTAACCATTAAAATATTCTGGAAATGCGAATTTATAAATATTTTTGCTACAAATTTTTAAAATAGCGGGGCCTGCCGACGTTAATCCCCGTTAAACAAATAATTGAAACACAGATTTTGAAACCAACGGATTACGCTTAAAATAAAAAAAAATACAAATTCATTATTTTATTGTTTAGATATATATTATTTAGCAAAATTGAATTTTTGGGGGTTCTTTTTACAATATTTGTTACAAATTCAGTATTTCAGTATAATATCAGGGTTTCAATATTTCTTTAGCGGGAGTTGAGTAGCGGCAGCTTCCACTATTTTCACCACTTTGTTATTGAAATAGTTAGGAAAAAGTTTTAGAATTGAATTCAAAAACAATGTTATACGCCTTTTCCAGAATATTTATATATATGTACTCGTATAATTGACATTCTGAATTAGGAGGGACTTAGAGTTGGATTTAAAATTGGGATTGCTCCCTTTTACAGTATATTTATTACATATTCGTGTTTAGATACTGATTTTGTGTGTGAGGTATTATTTTTTGAATAAAATAGGTATGAATGCAAAATCTAGCTTCAATAATTGAGTTAGCGGGGGTTCGGCGATGGTAAACTTCGTAATAAAAATATAATATTTTTTACTAGATTTTATTTCAGTTTATTAAAAAAATTAGAAACTTGCTAATTATACTTATTTATCGATTTATAATTTTTTTCCACTTTGTTTACTACAAAACTAGAATTTGTATCAATTTTAAAATAAATTATTAATTAATTGCCTTATGTTCTTTTATAATAAACGAGAAAGAGTGTAGTAGAGTAGACTGTGTCAACTCTAGGATACCCGTATGAAATTAGAAAGTAAAAATGGGTTGGAAATTCATAAAAGTTAAAAGGTAGCTGTTCGAACCTGTTTCACTACACCAGCTTTATTTTATTCAGAAGCTGGCCATAAAAGTTAATTACTATTGACAAAATTTCAAACATTACCCTTAAGGTATAGAGTAACGTTCATATAAAAGATGAAGTTGTATGGCAACCACTCGAACCCACTGCAGTAAACCCACGACATTTAGTACAAACTTTGGCCATATAACTGTTTATGGCAAAATTTCAGACACCCAGCTTTATTAGGTACAGGGTAATGCACATATAAAAGAAGAAGTTGTATGACACCTACTCGAACCAAGTGCCGTAGACCAATCAAATTTTGCACTAACTATGGCCATAAAAATAAATTACTTTTAAAATTTCAAATATCCAGCTTTACCATATATAGAATTGTTTTCGTATAAAAAAAGAAGTTGTATGGCAGCTACTCGAATCGGTTGAGAAAAATGGCTGGATTGCAATAGCGATAACGGCTATTGCATAAAAACTTCAAAACCCTAGATCCTTTATTTTTTCAGTTATCATGCGGCAGCCGACATACATAGTTAATTCGATTCTGGTCCGATTCATATTTTTGAGTCCATATCTACTCCTCCTTCTTCTCTGCGTCACACCCGTAATGATAAATTTAGTATACCCTTTTTACTAATAGTCATACGGGTATAAAAATTTTGCCAACTCTACCCCATAATTCTTGTTTAAAAAAATCATAAAACAAAAAATAGCAAGAAAGGGTGAAGTAAAGTAGACTGTGCCAACTCTGAGATACCTGTATGACCGTAATATAAACATTATATCACCCGGTTAATTTATTTTGACAATATTTCAAAAACAAATTATTATGCTTTGAGTTATGAGCAAAACAAAATATAAATTGAAAGGTATCTTTCGAACCGGTTCCACTAATTTATTCTATATTTTATTCAGACTTCCGCCATTTAAGTTAACTACTATTGACAAAATTTCAAACATTGAGCTTTATTACGAAAAAAGTAATGCTTATGTGAAATTTGAAGTTTTACGGCAACTACTTGAACCCACAAGCAGACCAGCAAAATTTTGGCAAAATTTCAGACATCCAGGTTAATTAGGTGAAGAGTAATGCTCACATAAAAGAAGCAGTTGGATGAAAGCTACTCGAATCCACTGCACTAGACCAACCAAATTTTGCAGAAACTTTGGCCATGACACAAAACTATTTTGGGCAAAATTTCAGACGCCCTGCTTTATTAGGTGTAGAGTAATCTAATATATAAAGAAGGAAATTTGTTTGTTTGTTTGTCCAGGATTCACGTGAAAACCACTGATCCGATTCTCACAAATTTGAGGAATAATTCTGAGAGCGCACGGGGTGACATAGGCTATGTCACATTTTTATAAGTCAACCGGATGCGGCTTCAGAATCGTTTTAAGCCTTTTCGTTTTTTTTTGTCGAGTCCAAAACGGTTTGACTTGATATGAAATTTAGCACAAATGTTCCTCTTAGCAACCGGAATTAGTTATATAAATTTGGTTGGAATGAATCAACCCATTTCGGTCTATCGAGCTTCCAAAAAATTTTGTGTTTCCGATTTGTGTCCAATTTTACAGGTTGATTTTCCATTAACTCAAGTTAACCTTTACTCCAAAAGCTCACTTAATTAATAAGACTAATTTTTTTGTGGTTCGAAAATAGTGCAAAAGCTAAATGAGATAATATTACTAATAATTAAAAGAAAGCTAATAAAGAATCCGAATAATAATATCCTAACAATTTAAATAACATAACATTTTTCTTCTCTACATTTTTTCGTAAGTCTTTGTTTTTTATATACTTTGCAGTTGTTGTTCTTTAAAAATAGATTTCAGTGTAAAATTGCAGTTTTTTTTCTAATAAAATTTGAAAATCAAAAAATTCAATTTCGTATATATTATGCTTAAATACATAATATTTTAAAACATTTTTTCCAAAAAAAAAGCTTACATTCTCATAAAATCATAAAAAAACAAGGAAGAGCGTAGTAGAACTTTCAGGTAAGTACAGACCAAAATATAAGTTGAAAAGCAAATTTTTAAACTTTTTCTAAACCATCGACTACATTTTATTCACACGTTGGCAATTCAAGTAAACTACCATTGACATAGTATAATGACATAATGGCAAATTTAGTATACCCTTTTGACATGTAGTTAAACGGGTATAATAACACTTATATGTGAACTAACTATTACCCGATGCACGTTGCTCCGCCCCTCAATGAAGTTTTAATTTAAGTTGGTTTTATTGAAAAAGTTTACACAAAAATAGCACATGGTGTACATAATTTTAAAATGTGCAATTTTTTTTAGGATTATTCTAGCAATTTTTTAAGAAATTTATCAATTTTCACTTGAAACTTTTCATAATTAATAAATAATAATTAAAAAAAAAATTTTAATTCAGTTAACATTATTCGTCGCAAACTCACCATCCTCAACCCTATCGTCAAGAAGCACTAAATTGTCAAGAAGCACTAAATTGTCAAGAAGCACCATGTATTTTTTTTAAACATTCCCCTAATTCAAAGAAATTTTACCTACTTTCAACAAATGATTAAAAAAAAACCGAAAGCATTTAAAAAGCACATTTTCAAACTTATATAGGGTTTCTAACAGACTATTTTGTAATTTTTTTTTATAAAAATATATTTAAAAACGAGGAAGATTATAGTTGCCCTTGTCAACTTTTAGATACCCGTGCATACCCACTAACCGTTATTTATTTCCCCTATGCTATTATAAATATTACAAAAAAAATATAAGAAAGTAAAATACCTAGTTAAAAAAAATTTAACTTATCCCATAATTTTTGCATAAAAAAAACAAAAGAAAAAAAAAAAATTAAATTTTTAATTCATTATACCATAATTTTTGCTGCACAGTTTTGTATTAACCTCGTAGCTTCATTCGATTCACAGTTATCGAATTGACAACTTTGTATGGCAGCTGGCCGAAAACGGGGCCGTAACATTTTGAAACTCCATATAAGTGCTCGATTCATTATATAACTAACAGTATCTAATTTTCATCCTTGTAGTATAATCAGTTTACAAAAAATTCATATTGGCGCAAAGAAGTTGTATGGCAGCCCCCCGAAAATGAAGTCGTAACATTTTGAAACTTCATATACATAAGTTCTTGATTCATTATAAAACGAACCGTGTGTAATTTTCATCTTCCTGGTATAATTACTTTTGAAGAAATTCATATTGGTTTAAATAAGTTGTGTGGCAGCTCCAGGAAGCTTTGGTCTGGTTTTAACCAAAAAGAATAATGAACCTGAAAAATGTCCAAAAAATGTTTTGTGTGAATTTCAAAACTCTAGCTCTAATTTTTCAATTCTGTCTCTTATAATTAATTTTTAATTCACCAATATATTATTAAACCTAAGCAGAATAAGCATCATATAATCATATTCATATAATGCTCATCATGATAGATAACAATCATCATATTCATAATGATTATATCTATCAATATCAATAAGCCATTTACTTAAAAAAATATTTGTGTTCTTTTTTGCTTATCTTAAATAAACTACGCATCATTTAAATCATATGAAATCGTAACTCGAAATCGATATCTACAAAAAAAAAAAACAAAAAAACAACATGTTAAATACAAGATGCATAGCAAAATTTTAAATTTTTATATGAAAATATTGGAGTTAAAAAAGTTAGTTGTTCGAGAGCTACCCGAAGTTTTGGTCCGATCTTAACCAAAAACAAAAGGGAACCTAGAAATTGATTGAAAAATATTTTGTGAAAATTTCAAAACTGTAACTCTTTTAGTTTTTGAGTTATCGTGCTGACACACAGACGTATGGACGGACGGACGGACACACATAGCTAGATCGACTCATTTTTCGATTCTGAGCCGATATGTACCCTTGACACTATATCTAGCTCGTCTAGATCGATGCGTTACAAACGGAGGAGCAATTTTAATATACCCGATGTCATATATGTATGCACGGGTATAACAAGGTTTTATAGTTTACAATAATATTTCAAAAGAATACGCCACTAGAATCGGATCGCAGAGTAAAACAGCTATAGAACATCTAAAAAAATATATCATTTCCATGTCTTAGATACTTGTCTGTCCGAACACCAAATGTTTTTTGTTAGTATAAGTCATAAACCCACTAAAACTAAAATTTTACAATATAAAACAGTCCTAAACTATAATAAAATAGCGAATGATAGATTTTGGTCAAACCTTGACTCCTATATGAACATTGATGATTTTGCACTCGATCTTAGCTTGGTAATCAAAAACAACACACAAAATATGTTAATTAAAAATGCAAAAAAGAAAAGTGAATGTATCACGGTTGAAATTTTGAATAAAATTAATATTAGAAATTCTTTTTTCAAAAACAAAAAAAAAAATACCCAAATAAAGATCATATCAATAGTTTATATCTTCAATATAGAGATAAAATGAAAAAGCCGATACACGAGACAAAAAAAAATACTGCTCGGACAAAATTTCAGGAAATTTAAATAACAAAAAACTTTGGAAATTATGTAAAGAACTAATTTTCAATACAAATCAAACTGGTGAAAATATAAGTCAATTAAAAGCTATTTATCACAACAATTCGGCTGTCCCAAGCAAAAACACAGTAATTGATTCAAGTATACTTTTGAGAAATTAAGCAAAACACTAAATTTTGAAGCCTCACAACATCTTTTAAAAATTTGTGGTCTATGTAATTTTTTCTTATAAATTGAATGAGTATGCTTCTTTTTAATACCATTTCGATTCGATTACTCTTAATTTTGGGTAATTCCGAAAAGGTTTTTTGTTTTAAATGGGTATTATTGAAAATTTAAGCAAAGAAAACCATGTAAAAACACAGTATTTGAATTTACTGTGTTTTTAAAGTAAGGCAAGTATTAATTTAATAATTAAATCTCAAAACAAAAACACAGTATGTATTGCCTTTTTACATTATCATAAAAAACAAATTATTAAAATTTTTAAATCACTATAACAATAAAACACTTTATTAAAATATAAAAAATTCATTAAAATAAAAACTTAACAAAAAAAAATAATTCATTGAAAATAAAAATTAAAACTAAACAAAAAAATTTCATTTGAAAATACAAATTAAAACTAGACAAAAATAATTCATCTGAAAATAAAAACTTAACAAAAATAATTCAGTCTTATCTACTAAGAAATTATAAAAAATAATTAATTATAAAAAATGTAATTTAGATTAATTTGTACAAATTATTATGTAATTTGTTATTCTTCTACGTTATTGGTGTCAAAAGTAACTAAGTCTTTTGATGTTTCAGACTCATTTAGATTATTCCAAAATGAACCCCTATTAACTGGCATTAATTGAACAAGCTCTTTGATTATTGTTTCCTTTTTTTTTCTGCACACCACGGTGTTCGATTAAGCATGGAACGTTGTTTATATTTTCTTTTTTCTTTAGAAAGTCCAGTAACTTGAAATTTTCATCGAAATCGTTTTTATATTCAATTGTTCGGCATCCTTTTGTAAATTTTACTTCCACCAAATTGCACAACTTAAAATTTGTCATGGAATCTTCAATATTTTTCTTTTTCATTAAATACCGTTTACCTGACTTCCATTGATGAAACTGTTCCAATTTTAAAATTCGTAAATTTTTACGTGAACTTTATATTACCTCGCATAGCTCTTGGAAATCATAAATATTTTGCTTCCTGCCTATTTTTTTTTTCAATGTTCCCATGTACTCCATCAGCACTTATAGGGTATGACCTTTAGTAAGGAATTTAAAGCGAACTTCATTTGGACCATTTGGTTGGTTTACAATATTAACCAGCGCAGAGAAAATCACCAAGTTTTTGTTTTGCGCTGTACAATTTATTACATTAAAAATAGAGTACAAAAAACAAGTAAACATTGAAAAAAGAGAATTAAAAACAAAACAATTTAATTTTGTTAGTTACTGTTTTTTTGCTTGGGACAGCCGCTTTGTGCGGCTTACACAAAACCGAACTATTTTTCACTTTTAAAGCACAGTAAGTACAAACACCAAAGTAGAACACAGTAACTCATTGCAATTACTGTGTTTTAATTTGGGATTTGTTTGTTACTGTGTTTTGAACTAGGAATCGTGATGTAAACAATGCACTTACTGTGTTTTGGAAGCATCATTTTTACTCACTAAGGGTTCAGATCGTAAAAGTGACAATGTACAATGTTAGGAAACAACATAGTAAGTCCATTTTTGCTCTTAACTCGAATTTGATCATATTGTTAGTTACTGTGTTTTTGCTTGGTACAGCCGAATTAATTTCTTGGGAATCCTTTTGATATCTCTAAGCACATGAACAATTATTTGATTAATATCACTAAAGAAATAAACATTTCCAATAAAGTTGTTGATCAAAATTTTCTGAATCAATTCGGGCGATCAATATTTTCTAATTTTCAATTAACACTATCTAACATGGATGAAGTCAGTGCAGCGATTAAGTGTTTAAATTTAAACGCAGCAACAGGATATGACGGTATCTCAACTAAATTTATTAACAGGTTCGTTGGGTATCTAATTTCCATCCTGGTGAAATTCATAAATAATACTTTTCAATGGGGTACTTTTCCCCCTTCACTAAAGACAGCTATTGTAACTCCAATTTTTAAAAAATTTTATTGTAAAACCGACTGTTCAAATTATCGTCCGGTCTTCATATAACCAGCTTTTTCGAAAATATTAGAAATTATAATTAAAAATAGGTTAAAATATTTTATAAATTCTAATGGTATTTTAAGCGAGGAAAAAAAAAATCCTGGTATTTGAGATGTAGATGGTATTTGATGGAGTAGATGGTATTTGATCTTTTTTCAAAACCAGTTTGGTTTTGAAAAAAGATCAAATACCACAGCTGCTTGTTTATACTTATTGGACTTTATTTCTAAAAATATACATAAAAAAAATATGTCGGATGTGTCTCTCGGATCTCCAGAAAGCATTTGACTGCGTAAATACTGTTATATAAATTAGCAAGACTTAATCTTACCGACTCGCAGTTACGTTTGTTTAAATCATACCTTAGTAATCGAGAGAAAATGGTTCGGGTAAATAACATATAGTTCCAAAAAATTAATAACTAAAGGAGTACCTCAGGGATCCATTTTGGGTCCTGATCTCTTCAAGATTTATATAAATGATTTTACTCGTTTGAACATAAAAGGAACTCTGCAGTTATATGCAGATGCTGCGGTGATTAAGTATACTACAGACAATGAAGATGGTTTAAACCATGCAATAAAAAACGATCTTAATATCATACAAGTATGGTTAGAAAAACATCGCCTTAGTTTGAATGTTCCAAAATTTTATTTTTTGAGAATAAACTTCTTAACTTAGCGACCAGATTTACCCACAACATTGAAAATATTGAAGTAGTAAAAAAATTCAACAACCTAGGCTTAATTCTAATAGCAAAGGAATCTAGAACTATCAAATTGAACACATAATAAAAAATATTGCTCCATATATTTTCATATTATGTAGGCTAAGAAATTTTCTGTCAAATAAAGAATTATTCACGATATATTCATCGTTTATAAAGTCACACATCACATATCCAAACCCAATATGGAGCAGAGCTCCTCAAATTGACCTTAATAAACTAGAAGTCATTAACACAAAATGTATTAAGATTTTATAGATATCCAATTCAATATCCTTCAAGCTTACTATACTTTACTCATTATATTCGCCTCATGAATGTAAATACGAATTATATATCCTAAATTTTAAAATAGTAAATAACGAAATTCAGCATAACTTTATATTAAATAGGAGTTTTGGTATTCATAATGTTATTTACTTCTAAAAAATTTTCTTTTGACCAATCGTAGTACCGACATGTGTTACCAAACACCAAGCCACCTAACAGACTCAACTACATTTTCAAGATGCTTCTCACATACAAAATTTGGAGTCAACCGGGCAAAACGTTTCTAATTTAAAGTTAACAAAAAATTCTTCGAGACTTTTTCTTTGGCCAAGCACAAAATTGGACGTAATTTGCTTCTAAAAATTTTTTTGACCAACTGCGGGACGAGTTGGGTTAACAAATTCCAAAACTGTTCCAATAGTGTCAACCCAATTCTCACAGAGGAACACGTATACAAAATTTGTCAATTGGTCGAAACGTTTCTAATTTAGAGTAAAGTATTGAAAAACCTATAAAAAGCCGTTGAGCCGCAATGGTTTGATGGAACTCAACAACATTTTTTTTTGAGCCTTTTTTTTAATTTTTCGTTACTTTCCTATAAATTAGAAATGGTTTATCCGTATATGTGTTCCTCTTTGAGAATGTAATTCATTCAGAACAAATAACAATTCAGAAGCGACTGTCCTAGAATGGAATGGTACCTGGTGTACGACTGATCGAAGAGGGGTGGCAGTAAGAAATCCTGGCTCTAGTTAAAAAGCATTAAATAAATAAAAGATAGTGTTATATAAAAATAAAACTTCGGTAGGGATATCTACCCAAGTGTCGGCGGAGACCACGGCTGTCGACGATGGCTTGGCTGAACCTTCAAAGCGTTCAGATGAGTCGTCAGTGGTTCATAATAATAATATTAATAGTCTGGATAAATTAATAAACCCTTCGCTATGAGCTCGAAAGTTCAAAGAAGTCCGCCTAAAATAAGTGAAACAAATACGGAAGAAAGCACTAAAGAAAAAATATTGTTTGATGAAGGCAATATAAATAAAACCCACGAGGATAATAATAAAATCCAAAGTCCGATATTTCGAGAAAGTAACGCGGAAGTCAACTCCAGAATTAACGAGTTGGAAATCTTGTATGTAAACAATTACAAAGAGAAATCTGTAACTTATGGTTAAAAAATTTAAAATTAAAATGCAGAAACTGATTGGATTCTGAGTAGAATAAGAAATCCGAAGAAACGAAAAGTGGATAAGTCCCCAGATGTTAACACTTCTTTGGAACCGCTATTTAAACCCCAAGAGGAAGAATTGAAATGAAATGATAGGGTCATTAAAACATATAAACCTCCTTTGGTAATTTTGAGCAATATCAAAAACTATTCTCATATTATAAAAATAATAAAAGAAGAAAATATAAATGTTAAAGTCAACTTGATGAATAATGAACAGTTAAAAATTAATGTAGACAACGAAAATGAATATAGAGTTTTGACAAAATCTATAAATAAAGCCAAGTTGGAATGGCGTTCATATGCAAATAAACTGACTAGACCAATTAAAGTTATGACAAGAAATCTTCACCCATCATGTAAGCCAGAAGGTACTAAAAAAGAAATTATTACTAAAGGTTTTAAATGTCTAGATGTGACATTTATGCAATCTTTTGATCATTCAGAGTAAATAAATAATATACACAACATTGAATATTTACAGCACATGAGAGTGAAAATTGAGGCTCTCAGAAGTAATAAGTACATACCTCAGTGCAAAAGATGCTAGAGTTTTGAACATACACAAAAATTTTGCCAAAGACAGGTAAAATGGGTAAAATGTGCTAAAAATCATATGACAGCAGAGTAGTAATAAAGAAAATTTCCAAGCCATATGTGCAAATTGCAACGAGGCACACACTGCTCGTTATCGTGGTTGCTTGTTGGCAAAAGAATTACAAATTTAATGAGATATCCATAAGTCATTTTAAAACCATAAATGCTGTTATTAGTTTTATCGTAAGACACAGCTAAACAAATTAACTTTATAATGCTAAAAACATTTTCTAATTACTTTATCTATTCAAAAATATTAGAAATTCTTACTAATTTATCTATTTCAAAATATTAAAAATCAAAAAAACTTGAAGTAAATGAAAGTTTATTTATTTCAATTCAATTACAAAATTGAAAAAATTTGAATAATTAAATTTTGTGATAAAAAGCTAATCAAAGCATAATATATTTAATAATTCAAATTTTTCAAAATTGCAATTATTTTAAATTATTAGTTTATGTACCTATTAGAAAAGCTTATAAACGTCACATTTGCAATAAATGTATTTTTAAAATACAATTACAAATTAAGATAAATACAAAAATAAATTTTACATAATTGCAGCAAGTATCTTTGAATGTAGCTTAAGTATCGTACACAATGTCTTAAATATATATCACCTAAGGTAATAATTCAATAAAATATATGATATAATAAAAAATTAAAAAACAGGAATGTAATCGTTTATTAAAAAAAATCTTTTGTTTTTCATTTATAAAATATTATACATAATATGTTTTATGGTAAAATTCTTAGCCTTTTAAAAATATAAAAGTGCTAAAAAAACAGAAATTGGAAAGAACCCTCGTGTATCAAATTTAAAGTTGCTATATTCATGAATTTCGAAGATAAGCTTTTTAATTTCGAAGATAACTTTGGGATTTCTAAGGGGGCACCTGAACCACCACTGCAATTAAGTCTATGTTTCGGGGACAGATAGGAAATAGGAAATATATTCTTTGGCTTCGATATTATACTCGTTTGGTCTCAAATCGATCAAAAGCTTCTAGAATTCGAACTCGACCAGAACCAATTCCCATGGTTCTTTCATCACTAGCAACCTAGAAAATTTCACCAAAATAGTGTCATTAGTTTTTGAGTTTAGTGTTTTTATTATATATGTTTTTTAGCCCTTGAACTTTTCGAAGGTTTCAGAACCCGAAACTAGGGTACGATTTCGCCCATATGCAGTCCCCGTCACACTTTCAATACTTGTTAACCCTTGTGCACAATTGGAACGTTCTATCTTTATTTTAAGTTACTATTTTTAGTAATTTCGATTATGAACTTTTGAGCCTTGGGAGGTCTAAGAGAGGTTTCTGAACAACCACTCAAATTGATCCCAAATTAGGGGGACACGCAAGAAATAGTAAAGAATACCCTTGTGCAAAATTTGAAGCTCCTACATTTTTTCAAGTTGCTATCTTTATTAATTTGACATCTAATTATTCAGAGGATGAACTGTTAAGCAAACTTAAGTGTCAAAATCAACACTTAGAAGAGAGTGAGATGAAATTAATAAAAACGTATGAGATAAATAAATATAAGGAGCAAAAATATTTCAATGTAATTATTGAAATTGATAAGGAGTCTTTTGCGAGAGTTATAAAAAATGAAAAAGTTTCAATTGGTTGGGAACATTGTAAAGTATTTGATGCCTTGAGAGTGCTTCGATGCTTTAAATGCAAAGGGTTCAATCATAAAGCTGCTGACTGCAAAAATGAGGAAACATGCTCTAATTGCCTCCAAAAACATAAATATAGTGAGTGTAAGAAGGAGAAAGTAGTAAAATGTATTAACTGCATCGTAGCAAACGAAAAGCTTAAACTTAACCTTGACGAGTGCCATGATACATTAAGCAAACTTTGTCCGGTTTATCTAAGAAAACTGGACGTGCTTAAGAACAAAATCGGTTATTAGCAATTACAGCTGCATATTAACGAAATAAACAAAAAAGCTATGTCTAACTTGAATGAAATTGCAGAAGATCAGTTGGGAGTTACCGAAACAAAAACATCATTGAATTCAGGAAATGAAGTTTCAACATCGATAAATTCAAAAAACGTAACATCATCATCAAATTTTAGTAACAAACAAGTGAGGGGAAAAAACCAAGGGTTTTTAAAAAGCACATTTTTAAAACTATATACGCTTTCTTACTGAGTATTTTATCATGTATTTTTATAAAAATATATATTATGATAATATTATAATTTTGTTATTTCATTAATAATTAATTATATGACTAATAGTGAATTACTTAGAATATAATCCCAATGCACTCAAAAAAACCTGTTAATAAGTGCAAAATATAATGTTGGAGCTTCAATGTTAACGTTTAATTTTGGAAAAACTTACAATGGTGAATAAGTTATTGTTTTATAAGAACATAAAAGTTTTAATTTTGAAGACCTAGTAGCCCTTCAATTGGGAAGGTTCCCAAATTTTTGCTTAGCAAACTTATGATGGATCTGCCCACCCCCTCCTGTCCTCACCCTTCCATTTTTTTCGGTTCTAGAAAATCAATTTTGAACTCCAACAAAATTTGAAATTTTACCTAGGATATTATTATCAAACCAAAAATGGTTAAGACAAAGAACAATTTCTTCAATTTAAAGAGACCCTTTCAAATTTAAGAAAAACCTTTAATGTATGTTGAAATATGATGCTGCAGCTATAAATTTTGCATATTTGTAAAAAAAAATTTGAACAGGTGTTAAAGTTACAGGTGGTTGAAAATAGCAAAATTTCAATTTTCGAGCCCTTATAGCTCCTAAACAGGGGGCGTGACAAAAAAATTTTGTTAACCGACTCCTACTAATTTTGGGGGACCTAACTTCTCCCAAAATTTCAAGACCCTAGGTTGAACCGTTTAGAAGATATATGGAGCCAAAAATTTTGCAAAAGTTGAGTTTAGCTTAATGGTAAATTTTAGTACCGTATGGTAATCCTATACATTTTAGCCTTATATTTTTGTGAAGATAATAAAACCAGCTATCTTTTGCCGTTTTCAGATTGAAAATACACTTAACAAAACTCATGTTATAATAATTTAAAAATAGGGCTTTTTCCAACTTTGAAGGGCTGTAGCTCCGTAACGGGTGGGGCTACAGAAAAAAATTCTTCTACGAAATTATTTTTTTTGTAATATCTACCCGTGGTTAAAATTTCTTTACTCTATTTCAAACGGTGTAAAAGTTTTTGTAAACATACGGACGGACGGACAAAGTCAAAATTAAGAAAAACCTTTGACACTTATTGAAACCTTCGTTTTGAAGCTTTCAATTTTGTATACAAATAAAAAAAAATTTTAACTGGTATTCAAGTTATAGGTGTTTAAAAGCTAAATTTTTAGCAAAATTTCAATTTTCGACCCCTTACAGCTCCTAAAGAGGGGGCGTGACAAAAAAAATTTGTTAACTGACTCTTACTTATTTCTAAGGATCTAACTTCTCCCAAAATTTCAAGTTTCTAGATTTAGCCGTTCCGAAGTTATGAGGGACCAAAAATTTTGTAAAACTTAGTTTTGAATAACGGTAAATTTTAGTACCGTATGGTAACCCTATACAATTGGTTTTTAAAAATTTGTAAAGCTTATAAGAACAGCTGTCTGCTACCGTTTTCAAGTTGGAAATATACCTTATAGAACTCTAATTATAACTGTTTAAATATGGGGCTTTTTTCGACTTTGTGGGGCTGTAGCTCCGTAACGGGGGAGGCTACAAAAAAAAGTTTTAACATTAAATTATTTTTATTGCAAAACCTACCCATTTCTGATATTTTTTAGTCAATCGTAGGTAAAAAGGGACGGACGGACGGACGGACAGAGTGAAGCTATATAGGCACATTTTTACAAAATTTTTTGAAAATGTGCTAAAAAGTAGTAAAAAAAGATGTCCCTTCAACAAATCCAATAATTAAAACCAACAGTATATTAAATAAATATCTATCAAAAATATGGAGTAAAAAGCAAAAATCGGTAAATAAAAATAACAATCATAATAGTAACAATATTAATAATAATAATAATAATAATAATAATAATAATAATAATAATAATAATAATAATAATAATAATAATAATAATAATAATAATAATAATAATAATAATAATAATATTAATAATAATAATAATAATAATACGAATAATATTAACAAAACCAATATTGTTAAAGATTCTCCAAGTTGCAATTATACAAATTGGGTTAAAGGTGAAACACTCAAACCTCAAATCAAAGAATATGCAAACAAAATTGCTACATTCGATCAACCGATTGTAAGACTAACTCGTAAAGCAGTATTAGAAGGTGACAGTATTTATGTGCTCTCACGACTAAGAGACCACAGAATTTACAATAATGTTAGACTTTTTTTATCATATTTTTACGACCAAAGTGATATATGTTATGATGGCATAACACAAACGAGCCTTAAAGTCTTAATAAATCAAGATGGCTTACCAACAAATTATAAAGAACTTTGTAAAATATATTATGAATACCATGATAGAGTAGGAATATTCAAAGAAGATGTAAACAAAGATTTAAATTCATACAGAATACATATTGATAATAAATATAGAGATTACCTTCAAAAAGTTAGAGAAAATTGGAATAATTATATGAACCCTATTTCTAAATGATGGAGACCTACAATAACCTAAAAAAAATTAAATCAATAAATATTCTGTATGTGAATATTAGAAGTATGAGAAATAAATTAGACGATCTAATCTTATTGATTAAAACGCACGGAATTACTCGTCAAGCCGTCAATTGCAGCTGTCAAATCGATTGTAATCATGGAAGTATTCTGGATCATGTTATTGCAAACTTTAAAACCTTTAAAGCATTGATCAAATCATATGATAATCCCATTAGTGACCACAAAGTTTTGGATATTAAAATTGAAAAATGCGACATTATACTTGAACCAATGACACGAGTCACTATTGAAAAAACGAACTGGAATGTATTTCAGAATCTAGTTGCGCAAAGAGTTGAAACGTGTAATTCATACGACAAGCTCACGGAGTGTTTAAAAGAAAGTAAAGCTCTGGCATCATCATTAAGAATAGTTAGAAAAAGAAATCAAAACCTCTGGGTTACACCATTTATACTTAGCGTAATCAAAAAGAGAAATAATCTATACTCTAAACTTCGCAAAAACAAAGACAACTCTGAACTACAAGATAGGTATAGAAGAATCAAAAATTATGTTCAAAAATTAATAAAAAAAGCAAAAGAAGATTACTTTAACAACCAAATGAGTGAAAGTACCAACCCTCAACAGATGTGGAAAGTAATCAATAAGCATTTGAATCAAAATAGCTCAAAAGAAAATTCAACAATTCGCTTAAATAAGAATAATGGTGAAATCTCTACATCTGAGCTAGAGGCAGCAAACATTCTCAACAATCATTTTGCTACCATTGGAAGCACATTAGATAAAAACTTCACCAACCAAACAGTTAATGAAATAAGTACACAGCATTGCATAAATCAGAACTCAATATATTTGATTCCAACAGACAATAATGAATTAAAACATATCATAAACTCTTTTAAAACTAATTCATCTCCTGGGCCTAATGGTATTTCAATAAAACACATTAAATCAGTCGAGCAAATAATATCAAACAAACTAGTTAATATAATAAATGAAGTCTTATCTACTGGTGTTTTTCCTGATATGGCTAAAGAATGTACTATCACTCCAATTTTTAAATCAGGGGATAAAATGGACTGTAATAATTATAGACCGATAACCTTAACAAACTGTCTATCAAAAATTATTGAAAAAGTTATTAAACGTCGTTTAATTTCGTTTTTTACTAATTCAAAACTAATTGATGACCACCAATTTGGTTTTTTAAATGGAAGAAGAACTGAATCAGCAGCACTCGAAGTTGTGAACTTCATTAATACAGCATTGGACAAAAATAATTATGCAGTAGCTATTCTATTAGACTTAAAAAAAGCTTTCGATACGGTAAATCATGATATACTTCTAAATAGTCTTGATAAAATGGGTATTCGAGGAGTTGCAGCCAATCTATTCCATTCCTACTTAAAATTTCGTAAAATCAAAACTAAAATAAACGAACTTATTAGTGAAGAAGCAAATCTTGAAGTTGGAGTTCCTCAAGGCACAGTTCTTGGTCCTATTCTTTATTTAGCTTATGTGAATAGCTTTAACAAAATTGGGCTAAGTGGACATTATTCAATGTTTGCGGATGATACCATAATTTTATATAAAGGCAAAAGCAGTAATCTACTAGAAGAATATATTAATTTGGATTTAAATAAAGTTAGTGAGTGGCTAGACCAAAAGAGACTAACGATTAACGTAACTAAAACTGATCTCATCATTTTTAAGCAAAAAAATAAAGAAAACATTAACCTATCAATTTCTATTAATCAACAACAAATAAAAAGAGTTAAATCTTCTAAATATTTAATATTAGTTATTGATGAAGACCTATATTGGAAAATACACATTGAAAAATTAAAAAAAACAATAATGTCAATAGTAGGTGCAATTGGAAGATGTCCTAAATTAAGCGAACAAGTTGCAAAATTAGACTTTTACTCTCACATTCAGTCTAAAATACGGTACTTAATTCCAGTTTGGAGCCAGGGTTGCAAATACATTACCAATTCAATAAGCATCCTTATCAACAGAGCTATAAAAATTTTATACAGATTACCATATGATTATCCGACTACTCAATTGTATTATACTTGTAACTTGCCTTTTGTTGAACAAACAATATTTTTAGAAAACTGTAAGTTAATTTACAAATTATCAAATAACATAAAGAAAAGCAACTTAAAACTACAAACAAATGCTTCAGTTCATAATTACAACACAAGAAATGCACAACATTACCGACTAGCAGCACCCAGAACCGAAAGAGGTAAAAGAGACGTTATGTTTAATGGTTTAAAAATTTTCAATAGCCTTCCTAACAATATAAAATATGCTCCTAATTTAAGATTATTCAATAAAAGGTTGAAAGCTGTATTGCCAAAAAATAATAACTAAAAAAAAAAAAAATAATAAAAATAAATAATTAAACTAATAATATTTAAATTGTTTAATAAGATTGAATTATATTTTATTAGATATAAGCTAGTTATAAGTGAGATTTATACCAGTTTTTTTGTAACTGTCTATCTCTATACAATAAATAAAAAAAAAAAAAAAAAAAATTTTAAAGATACGCTTTAAGGTTTTCGGAAATATGTGGCTGGTCCCCGACCCACTACTACCATGAGGCTCAAATTTCAAGGACACTAAAGAAATAGGAAGGGACATCCTGATACCAAATTTGGATGCTCTATTTTCATTGGTTTCGTAATTATGTTCGTATGGCCTAATTCGATAAAAAAGTTCTAAGTTCCCGATTAAAAGGTATAGAATCCGAACCCATGGGCCAATTTCGCCCATTTGCAATCCCCGCCGTACTTTCAGTCCTAGTAACCTACAGTTAAAATTTCATCAATTACCTCCATTATTTTTTGAGTTATCGTACCTACGGACGAAACTAAAATTACGAAACCTAAACGCAATGACAATGAAGTAATGCACATGATGCAAAATTTATTGTTATATTTACATAAATGCAGCAAGTACCTTTGAATATAGCTTAAGTATTGTACACGATGTCCTAATTATATTTCACCTATGGTTTTTAATTTATAAAATATTATACTAAATATGTTTTATGGTAAAATTCTTAGCCTTTCGAAAATATAAAAGTGTTAAATAAAAATGAAATAGGAAAGAACCCTCGTGTATCAAATTTAAATCTTTTATCCCCATGAATTTCGAAGATACTCCAATTGGTCCCAAATTTCAAGGACACTTAGGAAATAGAAAGAGACACCCTGATACCAAATTTGGAGGTTCTATCTTCATTGGTTTTGGAATTATGCTCGTTTGGCCTAAATTCGATCAAAAAGTTCTAGGTTCCAAACCCATGGTCCAATCTCGACCATAAGCAGTCCCCGCCATAGTCTTATTACTAGTAATCTACAGCATAAATTTGTTGAAGATAGCGTCATTAGTTGTTGAGTTATCATGATTTTTTATATATGTTTGTTAGCCCTTGGACCGATTAAAAGGTCCAGAATCCGAACCAATGGGCCGATTTCGCCCATTTGCAATCCCCGCCGTACTTTCAGTCCTAGTAATCTACAGTTAAAATTTCATCAAAATAACTCCATTATTTTTCGAGTTATCGTGCCTACGGACGGACGGACATGGCTATATTGACTCAGGAGGTCAAGCTGATCACAAATATATTTACTTTTCCATATCTAGCTCGCTTCCTTTAGGTGGTTACAAACACCATACCAAAATTAATTACCCCTTTACCTATTCTATAGGTGTAGGGTATATTAAATGTAGTTATAATTTATTTATTTCATCAATTTATTAATTACAAATAATAGTGAAATCAATAGATACTTGGAATATAATCCCCATGCTCTCAAGAAAACCTGTTAACAAATGCGAAATATAATGTAGGAGCTTCAATGTTAAGGTTTAATTAATAACTCTGTCGACAAGCAGCACCAAATTGTCAAGAAGCACCACGTATAGAATAGAGATAATCGTTAAAACTGTTTTGCAAACTGTTTTTTTAAGTTTTTGTTTCGAAATCAGTTAAAAGTTCTCGACAAATATTTTTTTAGACATTCCCCTAATTCAAAGAATTTAGGATTTGAAAAGCGATGACATTGCATAAAATCTAATTTGTGAAAATTTCAAAATTCTAGCTCGCTTATTTTTTGAGTTATCGTGTGGACGGAGTATATATATTTACTCTCCGTAAATAGGTATTTAATACACCCTTTTGACCTATAGTCATACTGGTATAAACATTTTTAAGTGAGAAAACTCTAATTAAACAATCGAACGAAAGCAATGTTGTAACAACGAATGTAAAATGCAAATGATTAATAGCTAAATTGTTATTATTTGGTTCGCTAATAACAGACCTTTACTTTAATTATATGTGTTAATGTTACGAGTATAGCTGAAATATTTTTTTATTAAAATTAGAAAAATGAAAACTTAAATATCGAAATTAAATATGTTTCCTTAGTACAGCACAGTAATTAGGTTTATGTTGATACAAAACGCTTGAACTAATATTTCACAAATAAACTGTATTAAAAAAAATTTTTCTTTGAATATTAGATTCTGAAGTTTTTTAAGCAATATTTCAACAATGTGAATTAAAATTTTAAACATTTTCATATTTACTCAAGCATATTGTAATATATTCAACAATTTAATTTTTGTTAATTATGCTAACTTAATTATAAATAAAAAAAAATATTATTTTTCCTACAGGATGATATACGGGAATTTGAAAAGCAGACACAGCTTTTATTAGCCAAAAAGATGAGTCAAAACGATAATGTACCACAAGTAGAAGAAGCTGATGATGAGAATGGTATTTTTTTATCTTAATTATAGATGATATAAACTTTAATGTACTCGTTTTTAGATGAAACGAGTTCAATTGATACTGAAAAAAAAGAAACTAATGATACAATTTTGCGAAGTCCAAACATAACAAGGAGAATTACTAAAAATTTGGTCTATTATAATGAAAATGACGGAGAAAATGTTCAAAATGAAAATAGGTATTTTTTTTTAAATTTTTTATAGATTTTCATTGATTAGTAAGTTTAAATATAAACGGAAAATATTATTGTTGTCGAATTTTAGATACCCGAGCAAATCCATTATTAAGTTTAAAATCAAATAAACCATAAATTATCTCATGCTATTTATTAAAGAAAAATTGAAAAAAATAAAAAAAAATCAAAAAGAAATTTGGTCCAAAAAATTGTAAAATAAAAAAACAAAACCAAAACAAAGCCTACTCTAAAACTGCGTCCGTCCATATCCAACTTTGACACAACGAAGTTGCCAGTTTTAAGCTCATTTTCAAAAGATTTTGTAAAAATGTGCCTATATAGTTTCACTCTGTTCGTTCGTCTGTCCGTCTCTGCGTCTGTTAAATAGACGGGGAGATGGACAGACGAATGAAGCAAATATATATTTGCTTCATTGTCCCTGTATCTTTGTGCATTGGATAAATCCTATGTAGTTTCAATACTTTAACCGATGTTATATTTTTATATTGCTTATTTATATTACTACCTGTAGGTATTTCACAAAAAATAATTTTGTGGAAGAACTTTTCTCTGTAGACCCACCCGTTATGGAGCTATAGCCCATTAAAGTCGGAAAAAGCTCTTTATTGCAAATATTATAACACGCGTTTTGTAAATACCCCTATTTTAAACCCGAAAACAGTAAAAGACAACTGGTTTTATAATAAATGTTCCGGGTTGCCGGTACTGAATTATACCATTATGCAAAACTAGATTTTTGCAAAATTTTTGGCCACTCATATCTTCTAAACCGTAAGCTAAAGTCTTGCAATTTTTGGTTCTTAAGGGTTCAAAAGGGTTCTTTAAATTAAAGAAAGTGTCTTTTATTTGTATTTTATTTATTTATCTAGTAATTTTTACTACTCTTTAACAACAAAAACAAATTATTTCAAATTTCTAAAAATTATTTTTAACATAATATGTAATATTTCTTTCAAATATTTTCAAATTACTCTAAAATTTTAGTTCATTAGGTAAATTGTTACACGAGTTTACTATCTTATAAAGAAGCATATTTTTCTTTTCTTCATCTCTAAAAAAATCCGCTCTAAAATTAAATCTATTTCTTAAATTATAATAACAAATACCACCATTATATGCCAGCCTTTTGCACAAATAATCAGGATACAATTTATTTCTCATTTTAAAAACAATGATAAACATGTTCATGACAATCCTTTGATAAACTGACATCTAACCCAGGGCTTCAAGCATGAAACTTATTGTTGTATATCTGCTGACACTCAAAATTATTTTTGCTTATATCTTCTTGTTTTAACATAAATAAAATAAAACAGTATTCAAAATGCGGTTTTATCATGACATTAAAAATTTTCATCTTACGCCTGATTTTTGAAACAAGTAAAGGAACAGTCAGTCGGTGCAACCGACTTAGAAATACCCTACACCTATTTGGTTCAAATTTAATGAGATATCCATAAGTCATTTTAAAACTATAAAAGCTGTTTTTAATTTGATCGTAAGATATAGAAAAGCAAATTAACTTTATAATACTAAAAACATTTTCTAATTAGACTATCTATTAAAAAATATTACAAATTTTTACTCATTTATCTATTTAGAAATATTAAAAAACAAAAAAACTTGAAATAAATGAAAATATATTTATTCCAAGTCAATTCCAAAAGTGAAAAACTTTGAATTATTAAATTTTGTGATAAGAAGCTAATCAAAGCATATTATATTTAATAATTCAAATTTTTCAAAATTGCAGTTATTTTAAATGGTTAGTTTATGTACCTATTAGAAAAGCTTATAAACGCAAAATATCCAGAACCCGAAACCATGGTACGATTTCGCCCATATGCTGTCCCCGTCATACTTTAAGCCTTGGGGGTCAATTGATCCAAAATTAAGGGGACGCGCAGGAAATAGTAAAAAACACCCTACTAAAAACATTTTAATAAAAATTTGAAGCTTCTACATTTGTTTCAAGTTACTATCTTTTTTTTTTTTTCTTTATTAAATAACTTATATTTTATACAATTACAATTTCTTACATCCAATTCTTTTTTTTGTTAACTTAAATTAATATAAGATTATAAATTATTGAATTGTTTATAGACTATTTTTATAGAAATTTTAAAAAGATTATAAAATATAAAATTTTGTTGATATACATACATTATATTAACCCACATTATTTTTCTTTGTTTTTTTTAGTTTTATAAATAATAATTATATACCTGTTTTGTTATTTTAAAGTATAATGTAATTCTATAAAATGCAAATTTAAATCACGACCTTAACCGAGGTTGCCCGGTCTTAAATTAGTCTGGTTATACATTATGTCAAAAGTAAACGTTTGATATTATATTAATTAATTAAGCGCTAAACGAGATGCTTATACATTTTTTTACATACATAATATGTTAATATTTATTTTGAAGAAGACAATAAAAATGTGGTAAAAATAAATCAAAAATTATGTTACCAAGAGTGTGTTTAAATTGCAATGACGACTAAAATAAGACTAATAATATTAATTTTATAATAAAATATAATATATTATAAACAATTAGATTACATTTTAAATTGTACTCAACAAGAATTTTTTCGGTGATATTTTTTTTTAAAGCGGATAGATTTTCTATCGATTTAAATTCTTCCGGTAGATCGTTGTATACTTTCAAGCAATTGTATAAGCAATTATTTTTTTGCTTATCTGTTTTAAAGAGAGATAAGTAGAATTTAGATTTGTATCGCGTATTGTAACTGTGAAAGTCAAAATTCTGTTGTATCTTTATTAATTTCGAAAATATGCTTTAAGGTCTTCGAAACTGAGTGGCTGGTTCTCGACCCACTACTCCAATTGGGTCCAAATTTCAAGGACACTAAGGAAATCGAGAGCGACAACCTGATACCAAATTTGGAGGTTATAAAAGGAGGTTTAGCTTCATTGGTTTCGGAATTGTGCTTGTTTGGCCTAAATTCGATCAAAAAGTTCAAACTTCCAAACCCATTGTCCAATCATCATCGTACGAAATCGCCGCCGTAGTTTTATTACCAATAACCTACAGCACAAATTTCATTAAGATAGCGTCATTAATTGTTAAGTTATCGTGATTTATTATATATGTTCGTTAGCCCTGAGACCGATTAAAAGGTCCAGAATCCGAACCCGTTGGCTGGTTTCGCCTAAATGCAATCCGCGCTGTACTTTAAATACTAGTTAACGCTTGTACACAATTGGAACGTTCTATCTTAATTTTAAGTTACTATTTTTAGAAATTTCGATTATAAGCTCTTAAACCTTGGGAGGTCTAAGAGGGGTACTGAACCAGCACTTAAATAGATTCCAAATTAGGGGGGCACAAGAAATAGTAAAGAACACCCTTGTGCCAAATTTGAAGCTTCTACATTTTTTCAAGTTGCTATCTTTATTAATTTTAAAGATATGCTTTAAGGTCTTCGGAAATGTGTGGTCCCCGAACCGCTACTCCAATGGGGCCCAAATTGCAAGCACATTAAGGAAATAGGAAGGGACATCCTGATACCAAATTTAGAGGTTCTATCTTCATTGGTTTCGGAATTATGCTTATCGGAATTATTACGATCAAATTAATCTCATTAAATTTGAACGAAATATGTGTAGGGTATTTCTAAGTCGGTTGCACCGACTGACTGTTTCTTTACTTGTTTATTTAATTTAAGTTTATTTTGTTTTAATCAATTACACAAGTTTTTTATTTCAAAATTAATTTTATCAACACATTTATTTACATTATCATAAACTACATATAACAAGGCATCATCCGCATATAAAACTAATTTAGATCTTTGGAAAACTTTAGGCATGCCATTTATAAATATCAGGAACAAAACTATAACTAAGACACGACATTGTGGCCCACCCAGCTCTACTTCAATTGCATCTAATAAAGCTTCACCAACTCTTGTTCTTTGCAATCTGTTATTAAATATGACTGAAACCATTTACACTCAGTGCGTTTAACACCAAGCATTTTAACTTTTCTATTAAGATAGCATGATCATCTCTCTCAAAATGTCTTTGAAGATCTCTAAAAACTGCTAAAATAATATTTTTATCTTGCACATCCATCTTCCAATTACTAATTACCAAATTTAACAAAGATTCAAAAATATGATTTTTTTAAAAACCTAATTGGTTTTCATAGATTAAGTTAATGTTTAATAAATGCTCCTATTTACTATTTTTTCTAGTAATGGTATTTGCTACCGGAAATTCTTCGCATTTTTTTGTCCCTTTAATCTTTGCAACCGAAGTACTATTATTTCTTTCCAGTATTCAGGAAAAAAACCCAGTCTTTAAACTGTCATTTATTATAATTTACAAACTTTGAACAATAAGATAAAGCGAAATTATCAGCATTTGTACATTCACCTGATAATAATCTATTATTTTATTAATACTTTTCAAAACATTTTCCAATGTACATAAATCAACATATTTAAATTGAAAATATTCTCGCTTCCATCTATTAGTGAATTATACGGAATATACGTTATTTCTTCGTTAATTTACCTAATACTTTTTACAAAATTTGTATAAAATTTATAAGCTATTACAGGTTTTCTATTTTCTACTACATTGTTAAATATTATTTCATCTACTTTTTGGTTAATGCGTGTATTTTAATATTTTTCCATATCGTTTTTTGGTCATGTGGATTTTCTATTTTATCTATATAGTTATAAGATTAAATAAAAACCCCTTGTTTGTTTTTTTCTCAATAATTATAATTACACTTTATTTTATTACTTTATTTATTTTCCTTTTATTTTAATTTAATTTATTTTAATTTCCCTTTAAATTTCACTTAACGAGTTCTTGCTTAATACTGACTTAAAATTATTATTTTAATTTTTAATTAGTTATAATTTAGTTGCAATCACGTGTGATTGCAACGTGATTTTTTTGTGTGTGAATTAAAAGTAGTTTAAGTTCCCATTCTAATATTTTAAGGTGTAGGGTTACGTCTGATATGATTGTGTTAAATAGTTGTTATAAAATTATGTAACACCTCCCCCCTTTAAGAAATTTTGGTCTTTGAAATTTATTTTGCAAATGGGTCGACTTAAAGTTCCCTTAATTTTGTACCTTCACAATTTTTCTTATTTTGTAAACATAGTTTAATTGAAGTTTGTTTTGACTTACAATAAACAGTTAAGCACAAAATAAAACTTATTATGAAAATCAACATTATTAATCCTAATGATACACAACTTTTAACCTTTAGTTCGAACTCTACATATTTAATTGTTTTTAGGTTTTCTATTTGTTTTAATTGTATTTTTTCTAAGCTTACATTTTTAAAATTTTTTGTAATGTTAAAATTGTTTATAATTGGAAAAATTATATTATCTTTGTATTCATTTATTTTATTATAAAATGTTTCTTCTCTAATTTTTACTTCACAATTTTTATATTTAATAACAAAATTTTCTTTTACTATAATATCTTGATTAATACAGTTTTGATTGATTTTTGATTTTGGAAAATTAACAACTAATATCATTTCGTCATTTATTTTTGTTACAGATTCTATTGAATTCAATTTGTAATTACAAGTGTTATTGGATTTTAATAAATTTCTTATACATACATTATTTGGGGAATTTAAGCTACTTTTCAACAAATACTTCTTGTTATTAAGATCAAATATGTCGTTGTCTTTTAGAATTACATTATATATAGGCTCATCTAATTGTTCATCCTTATCATTTGGAAATGGTAAAACCAGAGTTTTGAAATACTTTTCTTTAGTGAAATTTTAAATTAAACTTCTGGATTTCTTCTTCCGTCAGGATGTTGTGCGCTAAAACTTCGAGGTGGCTTAGTAAAATAATGTCTTTAATGTCTTGGAGGTGTTTATGAATTGAACTTATATCTGTGTATAACCGCATTATAAGAGCTGGTCGCGTGACTTTTTCAAGAAACGTGGAGGTTGTGTTCTCCATTTCTTGTAGGTATTTTTGGATTATTGCTTCTTGATTATTGATGTGGTCAGTAATTAGATTCAAATGGGTTTGTAAGTTTTTGTTGATGATTATTTGCTTATTAACACTATCTGTCAACTGTTTTTCATTTATGTCCAGATTTTGTAAATGTTTGAAGATTTCGTCTGAATCTTCGTTGTCCATTGTCCCTGCCAAAAATTTTAGGGAGCTGCCCAAAAAATTGACTAATCCCCGTTTTTTACGCGCCGTTTTAGTAATTTTAGGCACTAGTGAGTCTAATGTATGTTGTGAGTTAGAAATTTCTCTAATTAAAATTTTATAATCTATATCTGTTGTATCTAGTTGAAGAAGGTTCATATTGTTTTGTACTTTTTCAATTGTTTCTCTATATTCAGTAATGTTAACAATGTGCAATATTTTGTTGTAATTTTCGACAATTTTTATTTCTTCTAGTTGAATTAGGACGAATCCATTGTCATCCTTAAGTGGTAGGATTTGAATTGATTGCATGTATATTGGAGTGATCAAAACGAGCAATAGTTTCAGTTCCATGTCCTAAAAAGCGATTAAGATATTATTAATTTATAAAGATATTTTGAAGTTTTTTTTGATGGTTATTATTTTTTATTGATGTTTGTATTTTCGTTTTCGTTGTTTTTTGTAATATTTTATCAATCGTTTATTACTAGTATCTATCGTATATTTAGCGTCTGCTTTGAATTTTGTGAGCTTTTAATATTTTGGTTTATTTTTTGGTATATCTCTATTAAACACTATATTATCGTCTAAATGGTTATTGTTATTTCTGTTTTGGTTTGTTCGTTCGGTACGTCGATTGTTTTCAGTTTCAAATTTTTTTGCTAACCTTTCGATTTCTTCTCTAGAAATTTCTTTGTTTATAAAATCGATAGGCCTGCATTTAGTCGTTGAGTGTATAGTATTGTTCTAAGTTATAATAATTTTAAATATCTTATTATCTATTTCGTCGTTTGTGTCGTCGGTTTGTTCAGTTTCCAAAATTTTTAGGTGTTCGTTTAAGGTTCCATGCAGTCTTTCAACGTCTGAATTTCCCGTTTTATTTCCTGCAGCTGTCCTGTGAAATTCGACTTTATTTTCATTTAAAAATTGTTCTACTAAACCGTGGGTGATACATTTTTCATTATCTGACACAAGTTTCCGCATTTTGCCCAAATACATAATTCTTTCTTTTATAACTTTCAAAATTGATATCCATGTTCTATCTTTTAACCTATGAATGGTGGCATATTTCGAAAACTTATCTATCATAGTTAAGTACATAATGTTCCTGTAAGGGAACCAAATGTCCATGTGGATTATGTCGTTGATTTTGTGGGGAGACTTTGTAATTTCAAAGAATAGTTTTGTAGGTTGTCTGCCGTACTTAGCTAGAATACAGGTTGGACAATTATTAATAAATTTGGTTATCACGCTAAGCATATTTGGAAAATAATAGATATTTTTTAATTCCAAAAATACTTCATTTATTCCCCTGTGGTTGTTTCTAACATGCTCTTTTTTTATAATTTCTTTGTCGTTTTCATCTGAAATATCTATTAGTTTAATACTAGACTTTAAGATTTTTATGTTCTTATTATTTGCAAAGTAACAGCGATATAAGTTTTGGAATTTCACATATAGTTGTTTGTCTTCACAGAAAACACACATTAATCCTTTATCAATTATGAATTGTTTCATTTTTTCTAATAGGTTGCTGTAAATTGTAACATAAATAAAGTTTTGGCATTTCTTGTTTATAAATTTAGTAGTACATTTATCTTTATTGCTAACAATTAGGTATATTTGATTTTTAAAGTGGTTAATTGGTTTATCAGTAATCGGAATGTAGTTCAGTTCATCTTCGGCTGCACTATGTATAGTAGCATCAGTGAATCTAACTTCCACATCAAAATCGAGTTCTCCAGAATTTATTTCGTTCGTAAATTGCAGAAATGAGTTTTCTTTATTTGGTGTTATTGTATCTTGGTTGTTATTGTACGAAGACGACTGAGTCCATCCGCTATAATGTTATCTTTCCCTTTGACATAACTAATGGTAAAATTGTATTCGTTCAGTTTAATTTTCCTTCTCTGAAATTTCATATTAGGCTCCTTCAGATTATTTAGCCAAACAAGCGGTTTATGATCCGTTTGGATTAAGAACTTTCTGCTGTACAAGTAGGTGTGAAAATGTTTTTTGGCCCACACGATTGCCAAAAGTTCTTTTTCTACCGTAGAATAGTTTGTTTCATGGCTATTGAGTGTTCGTGAAGCAAAAGCAGCCGGGTGGCTGTTTTGACTTAAAACTTCCCCCAGTGCAAAATTAGATGCGTCGGTAGTTAGGGTAAAAGGTTTTTTTAAATCAGGATTGACGAGAATGGGATTAGATGTTAAGAGTATTTTTAACTTATTGAAGGCCTCGATATATTCTGAATCGTTTTTCTTAATTTTTCCATTTTTCTTTAGGCACTTTATAAGAGGATACGCTATCTTCGCGTAATCCTTGATAAATTTTCTATAGTAACCGCTTAGTCCTAAGAACGATTTTATCTGTTTGTGGGTTAACGGAAGAGCAATTTTTTGTATGGTTACTATTTTATTTGGATCTGGTTTTATACCTCCCTGGGTGATTATGTTGCCTAAATAGTTGGTTGACAATTCTGCAAAATTGCATTTGTTGATTTGTACTTTTAGATTTTTTTCGCGAAGGCGTTAAAGAACTTTTTTTAATGATAGAATATGTTCTTCGAGGGAAGCGGAGTATATCAGTATATCATCTAAATAGACGGCACAGATTTTGTTAATGAAATCTCTTAAAATGTGGTTCATTAACCTTTGGAAGATAGATGGCGAATTTTTTTAGCCAAACGGCATTCGGGTAAATTCAAAGTGCCCGTTTGCTATTGAGAAAACAGTTTAAAGCGATCGTCTGGATGGACTTCGATCTGATGGAATCCTTTGGCCAGATCGATAGTTGAGAAGTATCTGCAATTTCCCGGTTTTCCAAATAAATCTTCAATATTTGGCATTGGAAATTTGTCGTCAATAGTGTTATCATTTAACTTACGATAGTCTATTACAATTCTCCATTTTTGCTTTTGGGAATTGTCCATTTTCTTAGGGACAACCCAAATAGGAGCATTGTATGGAGAATTGCTATTGACAATAATTCCCTGTTTCAACATTTCGTTGATTTGCTTCTCTACTTCCTCTCTGTGAATTTCGATATACCTATATCCTTTCGAATAAATTGGTAAATTATTTTTTGTAATGATTCTGTGTTTAACTTCGCTCGTAAAAGACAGTTTACTATTCTCTTGATAGAAAACATCTTTAAAACAACTCAAAAGTGAGTTTATTTTGGCAACGTCTTTGTTGCTTAAATGCGCGGCGGTGTTAATTTTAAAACTATTCCTAACTTCGAGATCACAACCAAAAATATTTAAGGGTTCGTTTTTGTTACTATTTTCATAATAAAATTCTTCATAATTATTCAGAAAAAAAGGAATTTTAGCGTTTAATGTTATAAGTAAACGTTCCTTACAATTTATAATGGCGTTTAGAGATGCCAGAATATTATTGCCGATAATTCCGTCAAAATAATGGTGGAAAGGGAATTCTAAGAATTCCACATAATAATCTTTTCTATTGAATATTTCAAACAAGGGAAATGTGCATTTGATGTTGGATTGAACGTTTCTATTAAGGACTTTGAGAGTTACGGGGTTGATCTTTGATTTCCATTTGGTATTACATATTTTGGGGTTGATTATACTTATTTCGGCACCTGTGTCTAAAATGAATTTTAAAGTTTTGATTTGGGTTTTAACTATTATATAGGGTAGTTGTCTGGGGCGTTTGTTTGAAAATTTTGGTTCATAGTTTCATTATTATTAATATTTAATGAAACATCCATTGGTTCAAAATTTTGATTTCTATTTTGAGTTATTCTACTACGATTATAATTGGAATTATCGTTATTATTATTATTATAGTTTCTAGTGCGATTGGATCGGTTTTGGTTTAACCTATTAATATTTTGTTGCTGAGAATTAAATGAATTACGATTGTTGTGATAGTTTGGATGGTTACTTAATTGAATATTTTGATTGTAGGTGTTGTTTGTAGGATTATTAGAAACATAATGTCGGTTATTACTATGATTGGAGTTAGAGTGAAAGTTCCTACGGCTATTCCCAAAATTATTATATTGGCTCATTTGTACATTGTTATTGTTATTTATGCCAGAAAAGTTAGAGTATTCGTTGCTTGCAATAATATTATAAGCGTCAAATAGAGTAGTTGGATCTCTGTTAATGATTATACCACGAACTGGTTCTGATAAATTTTCTTTAAAAATACTTAATGCTAACCGTTTATTAATTTCTATTTGATCGGGATCTACGTTATCTGTAAGTAGGTAAGCACTGTTAATTCTACAGAGTAAAACATTAATTCTGTTATAGAAGCTTTTTATTGTAGGGGTACATCTAATTAAAGTTAATTCTTCTATAAGTTATATATAACCTATATCTAGGTTTTAATTCGCCATGATTTCTAATCAAAATAGTTTTAAGTTGACTCCACGTTTCAGGTGTTCCGTTTATAAGGAGAGTGTTTTTTGCTGGCCCTACAATTTTATCCTGAATATGTCCTAAAAGCAGTTTTTTAAATTGGTTTTCGGTCAGAGTTTCAATTATGCGGATAAAAGATTCCATTCTATTAATGAAGTCTGTGAGATTTCTTTTGTCACCATCAAATGGTGCAACCTGTTCTACACTTTTAACTAATAAGTTAAAGCTTGTGATTTCTGATAAATTGTCCATTTTTTTTAATTCAGTAGAGAAGAACTATATTATTTTTTTATTAAATTATTTATTTCAAATATTTGAGATTAAATAAAAACTCCTTGTTTGTTTTTTTCTCAATAATTATAATTACACTTTATTTTATTACTTTATTTATTTTCCTTTTATTTTAATTTAATTTATTTTAATTTCCCTTTTAATTTCACTTTACGAGATGTTGCTTAATACTGACTTAAAATTATTATTTTAATTCTTAATTAGTTATAATTCAGTTGCAATCACGTGTGATTGCGACGTGATTTTTTTGTGTGTGAATTAAAGGTAGTTTAAGTTCCCATTCTAATATTTTAAGGTGTAGGGTTACGTCTGATATGATTATGTTAAATAGTTGTTATAAAATTATGTAACAATATATATAAAAGCGAAATTTGTTTGTTTGTATGTGTCGAATAGACTCCTAAACTGCTCAGCCTTTTCTAATGAAAATTTGTATATAGGTATTTTTGGGTACGGAAAGAAATCGTGGGCCAAAAATTTTACTCTACCGGACCACCAAGTTGGGGCTGTGGTGCACGTATTTAAACTTTTTTGTTCTAAAATGAAAACGGTTTGACCAATTGACTTCAAATTTTCTATATGTTATACTCCTTGAGAATTGAATTGACACTTTTAACAGTTTTGGAATTTGTTAACCCATGTCGGCCAGACGGTTGGTCGAAAAAATATGTTGGGTCCAAATTTTGTCTGATTTTACGAAATATGGCTTTGGCTAAAAAGAAGCCCTAAAAAAATTTTGTTGAGTTCAATTAACCTCTTGAGGCCCAACACTTTTTTATAGGTTTTTTTAATACTTTATTATAAATTAGAAACGGCTCGACATATTTTCTTCAAATTTTGTATACGTGAGATATTCCTCTGTGAGAATTGAGTTGACACTATTAACAAATTTGGAATTTCCCGACGGTTGGTCAAAAAAACTTTGGAAGTAAATATTTTCAAATTTTGCGAAATACTAATTTAACAAAAAAGAAAGTCTCAAAACATTTTGTGTTGAGTTCAGTTAACCCATTGCGGCACAGCGGCTTTTTATAGATTTTTGCGTTACCTTACTCTAAATTACCGTTTTACTCTAAAAACCGTTTTAACCAGTTGACTCCAAATTTTATAGGCATGAAGCAACTTGAAAATGGAGTTGAGTCTGTTAACAAGCTTGGTGTTTACTAACACATGTCAGTCCTACGATTGGTCAAAAAAAAAATTTTTGGAAGTAAATTACATCCAATTTTGGAAAGTAGTTAGTACTTCTTTGAATTACAGGAACTTTAAATAACTACTAGAATAATCCTAGCAAAATCGTAGATAAAATGAAAAAATTACTTTCATACATTTTAAAATTGACATTTATCCCATGTGTAATATTTGTGTTAATTTTTTGCAGTAACATCAACTTCAATTAAACCTCCATTGAGAGGCGCAGCAACGCGCACCGGGTATTAGCTAGTTTCTTATAAAATAGCATTATTAATTCCGTTCATATACAAATTTCTAATGGATCTGACATCTGTATTCTTTCCATTCCACATCATTATTTCTCCATAATGCTACTTTGTATTGATAATTTCTTTGCAGTTTTAAATTTTTTAGGTAAACCAACTAAGTATACCAACTTCTTTCAAAATTATTTACATTTTTCATTACAATTATTTAACGGACGATTTCATGTAAGGTCGAGTTGAATCTACTTGCCTTTGTAGTAGTTAGGATATGAGAGAGCTAATGTATGAAAAACGCAAAAAGTTGTTATTTGCCGTTAGTGGTCACTAGATATGTGTGAATATGTTATTTGCCGTTAGTGGTCACTAGATGTCGGTGAACGTCGAATAAATTATATGAGAGAGCTAATGTATGAAAAACGCAAAAGTTGTTATTTTCCGTTAGTGGTCGCTAATGTAGAAAAACGCCAAAAGTTGTTATTTGCCGTTAGTGGTCACTAGATGTCGGTGAATGTAAAAATTAAAGATTAGGGTTGTGTACAGGGTAAAAAGTGAAGAAAAAATGGGATCGTGTACAGATCGTGTATATTGGTGGAGACAGTGGCAGCGGCAGTGATTGAAAGGGGTTTGGTGATAATATTTGTGTTATGAAGCGTTTGTTTAAGACAAGTTAATTCAATAAATAAAAAAAAAATATTTAAATATGCTGATAAGAAAATAAAATATTTTGAAAGCATGAGCTTTTTTTTGGATTGTTGTTGAATTGAATTATATTGATAAGAAATTTAAAATTTTCAAAAAGTGAAACATAATGTAAAAAGCAAATAATATAAAAAAATGTTTAAATGACGTCAGGGGGATTCCAATTGTTAATTTAAAAAAAAAACAAAATATATTAGTATTACAAAGTTTTTTTATTTATTTTTTAAAGTTTTTAGATATTTAGACTTATTTTCTTTAAATATTTTTACAATTTTAGCTAATTTTAGTTACCTGTTAATTGTTAGCAGTTATTTGTTACTTGTTAGCTGTTAGGCAGTTAACTACTAACAACTGAATAACTGAAGTAACTGGAGGTGTAGTTAAGTATTGACTGGTTCTTCGTCACCTCCACTTTCCTCCAACGCTATCATAATTACAGCCACTTTCACCACCCTCCTCCACTAATATCAGCCTCCTTAAATATTTGTATAAATACCACCTTCAAGTTATAAAAATGTTACAGTTTTAATTAATATGTTTCAGTGTACAGTGTGTGGAAAATTCTTTAGTCGTAGAGATAGCTTAATAAGGCATAGTAAGAACAAACATGGAGTGCTGAATCTAACAAATGGATCGAAGAGTGTTAATAAGGTTATAAAATTAAAAATACAGTTTTACAAAACTTTTTAGTCGTAAGGATAACCTATTAAGGCATAAAAAAGTAAAACACATAAAAGTATTGAGTAAAATGGATATTTTAAAGAATGTAATTGAAGCTAGGAAAGTATTATGCCAAAAATATGCTGCAATCAAAGCTAAAAGCAATTTTGGCCGGGAAGCTTTAGAGCAAGAATTCAAGCCAATTTCAGGCGCTATTGAGGAATTAGCGGATGCTGTAATATCAATAAAAAATAAAAAACCCGAAGTTAAGGTTGAAAAAATCAAAGAAAATAAGCAGGAAGAAGAATATAACTCAGAAAAAGAACATTCAAAAGATATATTTCAAACACCAAGATCTAAAATTTGAAAATTCAAAAACCTCAATACCCAATACCTTTTTGCTTAATAAAACATTTAATGGTTCTGATGCTAATAAAACGTTAAAGCGATTTTCATTAGATAATGTGTACGGACCTTATACTGATTTTAATATCAAAACTAGCAAACTGGGCTCTTTATCATTTAGTATTGATAGAGATAGTAATGATATTATAATTGACAACGAAGTTTTTAAAGGAACAGAGGGATTACATAACCTTATATTTGAAAATATGCCTGAAAATTATACTAAAGAGGATTTAGCAGCGTATTAAAATATTTTTGAAAAAACTAGCGCTCATAAAATGCATCATAAACCATATGGGAAGATAAAAGCTAATAGAGGATTCAAATATAAAAATATCATAAGGAAGCTTTATGGAAATGAAAACTATATAGCAAATATTAAAAACGGAGGAGCATATGAATTTAATCAGTATCAACCAACAGAAATGCCCTATTCTGAGAACTTCATACAGTATGTTTATTGGAATGATCCAAACCAATTAGTTCATCGTTTAAGGGAACTAAACAATTCTGAAATAGCTGGTGACAATCATCAAATTGAATTCGAATGTATAATCGATGCACTTCGCAAGGCTGATATAATTGTATAATATAAAAATATCATTATATCATTATATTATTTAATATTTTATTATAGTTTGTAAAAGTTTTTGGTTAAATATAATCCATTTCACATATAATTTTTATATTTTAAAATTGTTAACTATAAGTGCATATGGAAAAAAAATTTAACTAATGAAACTGTTTGTGCACAAATTTTAAATAATACATATTTGTAAATGGAATAAAAAATTTTGTTTTTTTGTTTTCTTTGTATTTCAGTCAAGGTTTTAATTTTTGAGAATCTCCTGCGTCATTTCAACTATTTCACTTGATTTTATATTTTTTTTATTTACATATACATATAACTACATAACTAAAAAAACTTTTTTTTCTTAAAAAACAACTCACAGTATTCAATTTCATTTTATATGATATTTATAGTGTATTTTCTTATCAGCAAATTTTTTCTTCTCTTCAAAAACTCAAAAAAATTAAATTTAAATACAAAAAGACCAATCTGTAAATTCTTAACAAAAAACTTTAAAAAAAGTGTTTTACCAAAACAATTTTTTATTTTAATACAATTACAACATCCATAAGTTCCACCCCACATCCTCATTCCAAACTCAATTAATGCTAACATCAACTTCATTATACCGCCACCACCCCTATTTCAATTTCATAATACCACACTGCAATACTAATATATTTTTTGTTTTTTTCTTTTTTAAATTAACAATAGGAATCCCCTGACGTCATTTCAGATTTTTATTTTGCAACTTTCAAAATTTTCATTTTTAAATGTTGTACATTATTATGTACTATACAAATAAGAACTTTTTATAATTTCACAACCTAATTGCTCATATTTTTTCTTACCATCATAATTTCAAAATTCATAAATTTAGTATTAAATATTTCATTTTAATTCGCGTTTTTAAATATTTCTTATCAGTATATTTCTTTTTTCAGTCCAAGTCTTAGCTAGCACTAATTTTTTCTTTATTTCAACAAATTCAAAAACCACAAAACTAAATTAATTTTTTATCGCAAAATGTTTAAACCTTCCCCTTCAACTATAGGATAATCATATAATGTCAAAGAAATTTTCATAAAATCATTTTTTATAAAATTCAATAATCAGTTTTTTGTTTTGTTATTGTTTTTTTTTTTTTATGTTTTCTTTTGTTTTTGTTAGGTTTTCTTTTGTTTTTATGTTTTTCTTATATATCATAATTCTATTTCATAACACCCTTACAAACCCAAATTCAATTCCATAATACCCCGTAATGAGCCAGCTCTCTCATAGGTACTCATAGGATATAAGTCGGCATGTTTTCGCTAACTTTATATTACCAACTTAACACAATAAATTTTATTGCCACAATAGCCTAGCGGTTAGAGATAACAGATAATGAAGATGACACCTACGGCGGATTCTTCAAACAAAATATATCTTTCTCTTTCTCGCACGAAATTCCCAGGCCAAATCGTAAAGTTAATGATTCAGTTCGAATAAGCAAATTCAAACATATTTTTGAAAAGGGACACCTAACTGGACAACTGAAATATTTAAAATCAGAAAAGTTCAAATTACCAACCCAGTAACATACTTATTAGAAGATTATCAAGGAAAACCAATACAAGGCAGTTTCTATGAATATGAATTGTTAAAAACTAATAAAAAACAAGTTTTTTTGATTGAAAAAATTCTTAAAACTAGTGATAATAAAATTTTTGTTAAATGGTTAGGGTTTACTTCTGATCATAACTCATGGATAAATAAAAAAGATTTGTTATAAAAACAGTTGTTTATTTTATTATTATTTTACAATTATTACAATCTTTCTTTTTATATTAGTTTTATATAATTTCCATTTGATATGATGACTTTTGTTTTATTGAACGCAAATCAATTATAGTGTAATCAGATTTATAATTTGTGTCTATTACAGGAATAGTTTCCACTTCTCTATTACTTAAAATTCTTGGATTACATTGTATAAGTTTTTAAATTTACAAACTATATAAATATATTAAATTTAATTAATTTAATTCTTCGGAAACTTAAAAAACATAGATTACGTAATCATTGACATACAAGGTTTTCGAGACAATAACGATTAATTTATATTAAAGGAAATTGCAATTCTAAGTTCGCATAATGAAATTCAGCATTTTATAATTAAGTCTCCATATAAATATCAAATATTAGATAAAAAAACAAAAAGCATAAACAATTGGTTAACAAAAAATCATCATGGATTTAAATGGTGTGATGGTAGAACGCATTATTGTGATGTTATAAACTTCTTAAAAATTTTTATACTGAATCAAACCAAAATTTATGTTAAAGAAATAGAAAAAAAAATCTGGATTAGTAATATACTAAAAAATTCAAATGTTTTTGATTTGAATGAACATGATTCTACATCTTTAAAATTTTTGCAGAACCTACAAATTCATTGGGATAAACTTCCGGAAAGGGGTTGTGAGCTATCAAGATGACGTCATCACATAACGGTACTAAATATCTCAAAGTTTCTGAATATATAAATATATATTAGTGGCGATGGCGCCATCTAGTGGTCGAAAAATGCATTACAAAATGTTCCAAGATTTTGTAGCATTTTTATTAAAATGTTATTTTTTTCCTGTAAGACAATATGGAACCAACGTCTTACAACATTGTAAGGCATGATATTGTCTTTCATAAACATCTTGTTTCATCTGAATCGGTGCTACCATTTTTGAGATATTGCAATTTCAAGTGGAAAATTAAAACAAAAAAAAAAAAAATTTTGAACTTTCAAAAAAATCACTATAAGTATGAAATTTTTTGGTACTGATGGAAAGGTCTTTTGACACTCTCTCCAACGGTATATAATAAGTATGATATATGTTGACAAATAGCCCCACCAGGGAACATAAATGAAAACTGACACAACAATTTTATTAAAAAATACATTTTCATACTTTATTTTTCATAAATTTATTTTGCCTTTTTGTTTTCCAGTTGAAATATGTATTTTAAAATGTAAGAATGCACTTTAGCTTGGATACAATATTGAGTTGGGTTTTGGGAATTTGTTTTGAGGGATTTTGGAGGTGACAACCTCATAGTTTTAAAATTTTTTTAATATAATTAGAAAGGACCTTAGAGTTAGCTACAAAATCAGAATTGTGCGCTTTTTCCAGAATATTTATAAACATATATATACACAAGAACCTGAACCAGGAGGGATTTTATAGTTGAATTCTAAATTAGGATTACCGCTCTTTCCAGAATATTTATCAGCATCATGCACTTTGTCATGTGTGAAATCATCATCATCAACAAGCATGTACAATACGGAGGGAAAAGAAAAGGATAGAAAAAACAATTGCTGTCCATTGCAATAGTTTTAATTGTCAACCCTATAAAAAATTCCTGAAATTAAAATAAATAATATAAAAATACAAAATGGTTTTTTTTAATTTCTTTTAATAACTATTTTATTTAAAAATTAACATTTTTTCAAGTTGATCTATATTTTATTTAATAATTTTTTCAAGTTTAAGGTTATCATCGGATATTTTATAATATGTTTAAAATGAATAAATAGTTGAATAATGAGTAATATCAATTTAAGTTATTATATTTTTCATTACCTATACTATATACATATATATATATAGTTCACATTTTAATCATATGTATATATATGATTACAATGTGAACTATTTAATGTATATGTAATAATTATCATATTTAAGTCTCATCATTACATCATTAGAAGACATGTCATTAACATTGACATTGAACGGTAACTCTTCAGTTTTTGACTGCAAACTATTTTCCTCCAATTGATCTAAATCAATTAGTTTAGAGAATCAATCTATATCATATTTTGAAAAATTAAAAATATGTTTAATATATGAATTATTAACAAATTATTAACAATAGTTAAATTTTTTTTCAATTTCTTATTATCAATATTCATAATGGTTGGTGAAATAGTTAAATAATGCTCTATATCACTACTTATTATGAACATTGAGAATATAAAACTATCTCAGTTTATTTATGGCGACTGATGGCTAAGTACTTTCATCTATAGTACGAAGCATTTCACACCTATAATAAGCGAGCATAAAATCTACTTAAAAATGATAATTTATTATATACATACTTATTTCAATTTGCTTTCAAAAATATATATGATGAGGTCCTCCATAACTGATTCATATGCTATATATAATTGTGCCTTTATAGAAGATCTTATAGTATACATTTTTCCAAACAACAACAGTTTCGATTTACACGGAAAAATTATTATTTATAAAACTCTATATTACATAATAGCTAATTACGCATGTTTTTATTTTTTAAAAAAACCTACTCATTATCATAATAGTACATTCATGAACTCATAGTTTTTATATATTATATTATAACTAAATTTCATATTTCAAAACTTTCACATAAACAAATACGCACACTCACACACACACACGCGAACACACATACTTTTCATTTTAAAATTTTTTAGATCTATCTTATAGCTTATACTCATGTGAATTCTAAATCAATTAGTTTAGGGAATCATTTTTATTCAAATTATATATTGTCATTTATTTTGCATTACTTCAAATCTCATACTAAAAGTATGCAATATTTTACATAACTTCAAATCTCATCCTAAAAGTATGCAATATATCCCTTTCATATACCATAACTAGACGGGTGACGTCATCTTTTTACCCAAATTAACAAAAATCCAAGATGGCGGAAAAAATTTCAATTTGTATGGAAAAAGTATGGAAAAAGAACCGGCATAACTTCTTTCACCACAATTGAAACATATTGCAACTTGAGGATAAGGTCCAAATGATGTTTTAAATGCTTGTCGTACAAATACAGTTGAACCAATACATCCTTGGTTTGTGTTGTATGACGACGATGAATCCATGAATGTCTTTGATTAACTAAATTCTTTAAAAAAAATTAAAAAATCTTCTCTGGGTAAGAGCATATCATTGGAATCGAACCTTATACCAATCTTACCTAATAGATTGTACTATTATATAACACCCTCCCACTCCTACCCACAAAAGACTTTGTCAGTTCTCGTTATTTTTGTATTTTATTTGTAAATAATTTACTTAATTAGTGTTTTAGTGTTAATCACAATATGGAGTTCGTAAGAACATTTCTTATGTTCAAAAAATTTTATTTGGCAAATAAAATATTTTTCAGAAAGAAATACAAGAAAGAAATTAAGTATCATATCAGGTTCCTGAACAATTATGCTGATTCAACATTAAGAAAATTCAATTCACTTAGGAAAATGAAGATGATAAATGGATGGAATTATTTGCCCTGAATAAAATCGAATTTTTCAAGAGATGTTTATTGAGATTAGCTAAAATTGTAAAAAAATTTAAAGAAAATAATTATAAATATCGAAAAACTTTAAAAAATTAATAAACAAGTGATGATAAAAAACCAAGGGTTTTTAAAAAAGCACATTTCCGAAATAATATAGTGTTTCATACTAAGTATTTTATCGGAATATAATGTTGAAGCTTCAATATTAACGTTTAATTTCGGAAATATATACGTTAGTGACTAAGTTACTGCTTACTTATAAAAACAGTAAATTTTTTATTTTAAAATTCTAATAGCCCTTCAATTGAGAAGGTTGCCAAATTTCTCAAGGACCTAACTTCATCTAACCAACCCCACCCCCCCCCCCCTACCTATCCACTTTTGTGGTTTCTAGGAATTAAACCAAAATTTGGAATTTTACTTAGAATTTTATTATCTAAGCAAAAATGAGTAAAACTGAGAGACACTTTCTTCAGTTTAAGGAACCGCTTTTAAATTTAAGAAAAGCCTTTAACATATGTTAAAAAAAAATGTTGGACCTTCAAATTTTGTATATTAATAAAAAAAAAATTGGACAGGTATTCAAGTTACAGGTGCTTAAAAATAGCAAAATTTCAATTTTCGAGCCCTTATAGCTTCCAAACAGGGGGCTTGGCAAAAAAATTTTGTTAACCGACTCCTACTAGCTTTTGAAGACCTAACTTCTCCCAAAATTTCAAGGCCCTATCTTAAACCGTTTAAGAGATATGTAGGACCAAAAATTTTGCAAAAATTGAGTTTTACATAATGCCAAATTTTAGTACCGTATGGCAACCCTATAAATTTGATCGACATATTTTTGTTGAGTCTATAAAAGCAGCTCTCTTATACCGTTTTTCGATTGAAAATAAACCTAACAGAACTCATATTATATCATTTTAAATATAGAGGTTTTTTGGAAATTGCAGGGGCTGTAGCTTTGTAACCCTTCAAAATTAAGAAAAACCTTTGACACATGTTGAAATATAATTATAAAGCTTTGAATTTTGTATATCACTAAAAAAAAATTTGGACAGGTATTCAAGATACAGGTGTTTAAAAATAGCAAAATTTCAATTTTGGAACCCTTATAGCTCCTAAATAGGGGGCTTGACAAAAAAATTTTGTTAACCGACTCTTACTAATTTCTGATTATCTAACTTCTCCTAAAATTTCAAGACCCTAGTTTGAACCGTTCAGAAGATATGTGTGGTCAAAAATTTTGCAAAAATTGAGTTTTGTGTAATGTTCAATTTTAGTACCGTATTGCAACCCTAAACATTTGTCTTTCAAAAATTTATAAAATTTATGAAACCAGCTATCGTTTGCCGTTTTCAGATTGAAAATATATCTAACAGAACTCTTGTTATAACCATTTAAATATAGGGTTTTTTCCAACTTTGGGGAGCTGTAGCCCCGTGTCAGGTAGGGCTACAGAAAAAAATTCTTCTACGAAATTATTTTTTTTGCAAAAACTACCCATGGTTAAAATTTCTTTACTCTATTTCAAACGGTGTAAAAGTTTTTGTAAACATACGGACAGACGGACGGACGGACAGACGGACGGACAGAGTGAAGCTATATAGGCACATTTTTACAAAATTTTTTGAAAATGTGCTAAAAAACTTTGTAATACTAATATATTTTTTTTTAAATTAACAATAGGAGTCCCCCTGACGTCATTTAAACATTTTTTTATATTATTTGCTTTTTACATTATGTTTCACTTTTTGATAATTTTAAATTTCTTATCAATATAATTCAATTCAACAACAATCCAAAAAAAAGCTCATGCTTTCAAAATATTTTATTTTCTTATCAGCATATTTAAATATTTTTTTTTTATTTATTGAATTAACTTGTCTTAAACAAACGCTTTATAACACAAAAATTATCACCAAAGCCCTTTCAATCACTGCCACTGCCACCGCCACTGTCTCCACCAATATACACGATCTGTACACGATCCCATTTTTTCTTCACTTTTTACCCTGTACACAACCCTAATCTGTAATTTTTATATTCACACATATCTAGTGACCACTAACGGCAAATAACAACTTTTTGCGTTTTTCTACATTAGCGACCACTAACGGAAAATAACAACTTTTTGCGTTTTTCATACATTAGCTCTCTCATATAATTTATTCGACGTTCACCGACATCTAGTGACCACTAACGGCAAATACACCGACATCTAGTCGACACTAGCGGCAAATTACCGACATCTAGTGGCCAATAACGGCAAATGACAACTTTTTACGTTTTTCATACATTAGCTCTCTCATATCCAAACTACTCTTTGTATTTACGTCATTATAATATATTGCCATAATATCATTGAGCAAAACTTTTGATCTAAATCTGTTTTTGTTTTATTAATTGCTTTTCCTATTTTTCAATTTTAGTATTATCCTAATAGTTTCATGATCAATATTTTTTTCTTCGGCATCCACACTGGCAATCGTGTTCATAACAATTCGTAATTACTCAGTCAATAACGGATTTTAGCACATTTTCAAAAAATTTTGTAAAAATGTGCCTACATAGCTTCACTCTGTCTGTCCGTTCTGTCCGTCCGTTTGTTTGTTTACAAAACTTTTACACCGTTTGAAATACGAGTCTCAAAGTTGGAAAAGCCTTATTTTTAAATTGTTATAACAAGAGTTCTGTTAAGTGTATTTTCAATCTGAAAAAGGGAAAAGATAGCTTGTTTTATAATCTTTATAAATTTTTAAAAGCCTAATGTTAAATTTTTGGCCACACATATCTTCTAAAGGGTTTAAGCTAGTGTCTTTAAATTTTGGAAGGAGTTAGGTTTTCTGAAATTAGTAAGAGTTGGTTAACAAAATTTTTTTTTGACGCCTCCTGTTTAGGAGCTATAAGGACTCGAAAATTGAAATTTAGCTATTTTCAAACACCTGTAACTTCAATACCTGTTTTTACAAATATACAAAATTTACAGCTGCAGCATTATATTTTAACATACGTTAAAGGCTTTTCTTAAACTCGAAAGGGTTTCTTTAAATTGAAGATATTGTCTCTTAATTTTGTCCATTTGTCCATGTTCGTTTAAATAAACATATTCTAGTTAAAACTCAAAATTTTGGTAGAGCTCATAACTGATACTGAGATAACTGAACTCATTTAGTAGAACCTAAGAAAATGGAAAGGTGGGGACAAGAGGAGAGTGGGCAGATCCATCATTAGTTTGCTAAGTATAAATTTGGGAACCTTCTCCATAGAAGGGCTACTAGGACTTAAAAAATAAAACTTTTATGTTTTTATAAAACAGTAACTTATTACCATTGTAAGTTTTTCCAAAATTAAACGTTAACATTGAAGCTCCAACATTATATTTCGCACTTATTCATTTTCTTTTTTATATTAATATTTAATTAATGAAATCACTAAATTATAATGTTATCATTTATTTTTATACAGGGTGTTTCCAACTCGATAGTCTTCGTTGAAATGTGTGATCGGGCATATAGAGACGAACAAAATATTGTATTGGAGGGGGGCGGGGGGTCTATTTTTTTAGAAGTTATGAGGACTTCACTGTTTTTAAACTATAATTTAGTTTTACTTCGATAAAATTGGAACCAAATAAGATACCAGGTATGCCAATTTAAAGCTTATTAAAGTTGCTTTCTAAATTTCAAACATTACTCTAGAGTGTCCTAATTTGAAATTATAAGAGCTTAAAGCTAAGTACTTTTAACAAAATATCAATTAAACGCCTTTTATCAAGAAAATAATAGTATTAACATAATATTTTTTTTATACCCTACACCTATAGAATAGGTAAATGGGTATATTAACTTTGGTATGGTGTTTGTAACCACCTAAAGGAAACGAGCTAGATATGGAAAAGTATTTATATTTGTGATCAGCATGACCTCCTGAGTCGATAAAGCCATGTCCATCCGTCCGTCCGTCCGTAGGCACGATAACTCAAAAAATAATGGAGCCATCTTGATGAAATTTTAACTGTAAGTTACTAGGATTGAAAGTACGGCGGGGATTGCATATGGGTGAAACCGGCCCATGGGTTTGGATTCTGGTCCTTTTAATCGATCGAATGGCTAACGAAAAAAAAAACCAACCCAAAAAAATTTTTAATTCATTGTCCCATAATTTTAGCTTGCAAAAAAAAAAAAAAAATTTTTAATTTATTATCCCATAAGTTTTGCTTAAACAAAAAAAAAAAAACAAGTAAAGAAACAGTCAGTCGGTGCAACCGACTTAGAAATACCCTACACCTATTTGGTTCAAATTTAAGGACATATCCATAAGTCATTTTAACACCATAAAAGCTGTTATTAATTTGATCGTAATACATAGCTAACCAAATTAACTTTATAATACTAAAAACATTTTCTAATTACACTATCTATTAAAAAAGATTACAAATTCTTACTAATTTATCTATTTAAAAATATTAAAAAACAAAAAAACTTGAAATAAATGAAAATATATTTATTCCAATTCAATTACAAAATTAAAAAATTCAAAATGAAACTTAAGGTCCTCGGAACTGAGTGGCTGGTCGCCACCCACTACTCCAATTGGGCTCAAATTTCAAGGAGACTAAGGAAATCTAAAGCGACACCCTGATACCAAACTTGGAGATTCTATCTTCATTGGTTTCGGAATTATGCTAGTTTGGACTAAATTCGATCATAAAGTTCTAAGTTCCGATCTCATTGTCATATCCTCACCGTAGACAATCGCCGCCGTAGTTTCATTACCAATAACCTACAGCACAAATTTGATGAAGATAGCGTCATTAGTTGTTGAGTTATCGTGATTTTTTATATATGTTCGTTAGCTTTGAAACCGATTAAAAGGTCCAGAATCCGAACCCTTGGGCTGATTTTGCCCTTATGCAGTTTGCGCTGTACTTTAAGTACTAGTTTACCCTTGTACATAATTTGAACGTTCTATCTTAATTTTAAGTTACTATTTTTAGTAATTTCGATTTTAAGCTTTTAAAACTTGGGAGGTCTAAAAGGGGTACTGAACCACCACTCCAATTGATCCCAAATTAGGGGGACACGCAAGAGATAGACTAAATGAATTTAGTAAATTTTATGCTAACGTTGAAGAAAATCTAACCGGACGGTTCAAATGCCTATACTTAGCTATATCATACTATTGCACCAATTTTAATGAAACGACAAACAAAAGAACCAAAACACAAAAAATTGGTCCCAAAGGGACTAATGACTCATCCAAATATGTCATTAGTTCCCGGGGAGTAATAACACACCTTAATGTGTTATAAGTCCCTCAAAATATGTGACATTACCTATGTGTCCCCGAAATTTAGACTTAATTGTAGTGGTTCAGCTATGTTCAAAGGTACTTGCTGCATTTAGGTAAAATTAATTTTTATATTTAAATGAATTATATGAAAAGTTCTAAATTTTAAATTGTATTTTAGAAATACATTTATTGCATATTTTCGTTTATAAGATAATATGTACATAACCTAACCATTTAAAATAATTGCAATTTTGAAAAATTTGAATTATTAATTATATTATGCTTTGATTAGCTTTTTATCACAAAATTTAATAATTCAAATTTTTTCACTTTAGTAATTGAATTGGAATAAATATATTTTCATTTATTTCAAGGTTTTTTGTTTTTTAATATTTTTAAATAGATAAATTAGTAAGAATTTGTAATATTTTTTAATAGATAGTGTTATTGGAAATTGTTTTTAGTATTATAAAGTTAATTTGGTTAGCTATGTCTTACGATCAAATTAATAACAGCTTTTATGGTGTTAAAATGACTTATGGTTATGTCATTAAATTTGAACCAAATAGGTGTAGGGTATTTCTAAGTCGGTTGAACGGACTGATTGTTAAAGGGGCTCTTTAAATTGAAGAAATTGTCTCTTAGTTTTAACCATTTTTGCTTAGATAATAAAATTCTAGGTGAAACTCCAAATTTTGGTGGAGTTCACAATTGATTTCCTAGAACCTAAAAAAATGGAAAGGTTGGGACAAGAGGGGGTGGGCAGATCCAACATAAGTTTGCTAAGCAAAAATTTGGGAACCTTCCCCATTGAAGGGCTACTAGGTGTTCAAAATTAAAACTTTTATGTTTTTATAAAACGGGAACTTATTCAGCAGTATGTGTTCTCCAAAATTAAACGTTAATATTGAAGCTCCAACATTATATTTTCCACTTGTTAACAAGTTTTCTTGAGTGCATTGGGATTATATTCTAAGTATTTATTTCAATATTATTCATAGTTAATAAATTGATGAAATAACTAAATTATAATATAATTTATTTTTAAATATATTTTTATAATAATAAATGATAAAATAATCAGTTAGAAACCCTATATAAGTTTGAAAATGTACTTTTTAAAAAATCTCGATTTTTTTCATCACTTGTTTTTTGTAGCTCCACCCGTTACGGAGCTACAGCCCACCAAAATTGGAAAAAGCCCTATTTTTAATTTGTTATAACAAGAGCTTTATTAAGTGTGTTTTCAACATTCAATTTTTGCAAAATTTTTGGCGACACATATCTTCTAAACGATTCAAGCTGGGGTCTTACAAATGGGAGAGTTAGACCTTCAGAAATTAGTAAGAGTCGGTTAACAAAATTTTTTTGTCACGTTTCACGTTATTTTCAAACACAGTAACTTAAATACCAAAAGTTACAAAAGTTAAAATTTTTTTTTACAAATATACAAAACTTAGAGCTGCAGCATGTTATTTCAACATATGTTAAATTTTTTCTTAAATTTAAAAGGGTTTCTTTAAATTGAAGAAATTGCCTCTTAGTCTTAACAATTTTGGCTTGGATCATAAAATTCTAGGTAAAACTCTAAATTTTGGTGCAGCTTACAATTCATTTCCTAAATTTGACAGGGTTTCTTTAAATTGAAGAAATTGCCTCTTAGTCTTAACCATTTTGGCTTGGATCATAAAATCTTAGGTAAAACTCTAAATTTTTGTGCAGCTTACAATTGATTTCTTAAAATCTAAAATAATTAAAAGTGGGGGGGGGGGGTGTGGCAGGCCCATAATAAGCTTGCTAAGCAAAAGTTGGAAACCTTCCCCATTAAAAGGCTACTAGGTTTTAAAAATTAAAACTTTTATGTTTTTATAAAACAGTAACATATTCACCAGTTTAAGTTTTTCCAAAATTAAACGTTGATATTGAAGCTCCAACATTTTATTTCGCATTTATTAACTGATTTTCTTGAGTGCATTGGAGTTATATTCTTAGTATTTTACTATTAGTCATATAATTAATAAATTAATGAAATAACTAAATTATAATACTATCATTTATTTTTATAAATGTGTTTATAAATTGTGTTTAAATATTGTATACTTATAAATTTATTTTTTATTCAGTTTATAAATTGTATTCTAAATGTGTTGATGTTATATTAATGTTATTTGCATTTCCAGTTGCATATGTGTGGACATCTCTATTTAATAGTGGTTCAATATTTGTGCTGCTAGTTTGCTTTTTATATATAATGTTATTGTTAATATTTTATTTTCTTTGTGTATTAGTGGTGTTGACGTTCTGTTTATATACCCAAACAAAATTTTTGATCATTTATTACGTGTTTTTGTAGTAGATTAATATATTTATAAGTATTTCTCCAAATTATAATAATGTATGCAAGTGTTGAATGGAACATATGAGTACTGGTGGCATAACATTTGTCTCTTTGTCATTGGTCCCCAAGGGACTAATGATACACTCAAATGTGCCAATAGTTCCCGGGAAGAAATGACATATCAGGTTTTGTCATTACTCCCCCGGGGAATATACTGAATATACGCAAATCAGAATTTCCTGAATAATTTAAAAATTTTGTTTGATAATTGCAATAGAAACATAACGAAATTTCAAATTTATTTTTAGAAACCGTATACATATTGTAAGTTTAAAATTTTTGATTTAAGTAAACGCAATAACAACATTTTGAATGGAGGTATATTGCCTTTTTCCAGAAAATTTATTTATTAATTTATTTTAATAAATAAGTTTTGTGGAAAAAGGCCGTAGGTTTATTGCCTCTCACCCTTGTAATGTAGTAGGTGCATTAAATTTAAATAAATAAATTGATTATGTTCTTGATTTTGATAAAGAAATTTAAATGGGGACTAGCAAAAAAGATAATGTTGCCCTTTTGAATGTTGATGGCAACAATCTCTTTTTTCTTACAATTTAGTAATAATTCCAAAACCTTTTTGAATTTTTTTGGAAAATGGTAACATTATCTGTTTTGTTACAATTTAGTTATAATTCCAAACAAAAAATTTTTCCGGGGAATAATGTCACATATTTTGAGGGACTTATGACACATTAAGGTGTGTTATTACTCCCCGGGAACTAATGACACATTTGGATGAGTCATTAGTCCCTTTGGGACCAATTTTTTGTGTTTTGGTTCTTTTGTTTGTCTTTTCATTAAAATTGGTGCAATAGTATGCTATAGCTAAGTATAGGCATTTGAACCGTCCGGTTAGATTTTCTTCAACGTTAGCATAAAATTTACTAAATTCATTTAGTCTATCTCTTGCGTGTCCCCCTAATTTGGGATCAATTGGAGTGGTGGTTCAGTACCCCTTTTAGACCTCCCAAGTTTTAAAAGCTTAAAATCGAAATTACTAAAAATAGTAACTTAAAATTAAGATAGAACGTTCAAATTATGTACAAGGGTAAACTATTACTTAAAGTACAGCGCAAACTGCATAAGGGCGAAATCAGCCCAAGGGTTCGGATTCTGGACCTTTTAATCGGTTTCAAAGCTAACGAACATATATAAAAAAACACGATAACTCAACAACTAATGACGCTATCTTCATCAAATTTGTGCTGTAGGTTATTGGTAATGAAACTACGGCGGCGATTGTCTACGGTGAGGATATGACAATGGGATCGGAACTTAGAACTTTATGATCGAATTTAGTCCAAACTAGCATAATTCCGAAACCAATGAAGATAGAACCTCCAAATTTGGTATCAGGGTGTCGCTTTAGATTTCCTTAGTCTCCTTTAAATTTGAGCCCAATTGGAGTAGTAGGTGGGGACCAGCCACTCAGTTCCGAGGACCTTAAAGCATATTTTCGAGATAATTAAAGATAGTAACTTGAAACAAATGTAGAAGCTTTAAATTTGGGAAATTTCTTTGGCTTCGAAATTTTACTCATTTGGCCTCAGATCGATCAATATCTTCTAGAATCCGGACTTATTGTCCGAACTCGACCAGAACCAATTCCCATGGTACTTTCATTACTAGTAACCCAGAAAGCTACTAGTTTAACTTTCATCAAAATAGCGACAATATTTTTTGAGTTAACCTGCTTTTAAGATATATGTTCATTAGACCTTGAACTTTTCAAAGGTTCCAGGACCGGAAACCATGGTACGATTTCGCCCATATGCATTCCCCGTCATACTTTCAATACTAGTTCCTATCTTAATTTTAAGTTACTATTTTTATTAATTTCGATGATAAGCTTTTAAACCTTGGGGGGTCTAAGAAGTGTACTGAACCACCACTCTGATTGATCCAAAATTAGGGGAACGCGCACGAAATAGTAAAGAGCACCCATGTGCCAAATTTGAAACTTCTAAATTTGTTTGAAGTTACTACCTTTATTAATTCCAAAAATATGCTTAAATGTCTTCGGAACGGTGGGCTGGTCCTCAACCCACTACTGCAATTGGTCCCAAATTTCAAGGATACTAAGGAAATAGAAGGAGACAGCCTGATACCAAATTTGGTGGTTCTATCTTAATTGGTTTCGGAATTATGCTCGTTTGGCCTAAATTCGATTAAAAAGTTCTAGGTTCCGAACCCGTGGTCCATTCCCAACCGTACGCAATCCCCGCCATAGCCTCATTATTAATAACCTACAGCACAAATTTGATGAAGATACCGTCATTAGTTGTGAAGTTATCATAATTTTTTATATATGTTCGTTAGCCCTTGGAACGATTAAAAGGTCCAGAATCCGATCCCATGGGCCGATTTCGCCCATTTGCAATCTCCGCCGTTCTTTCAGTCCTAATAACCACAATTAAAATTTCATCAAGATAGCTCCATTATTTTTTGAGTTATCGTGCCTACGGACGGTCGGACGGACGGACATGGCTATATCGACTCAGGAGGCCACGCTGATCGCAAATATATATACTTTTCCATATCTAGCTTGATTCCTTTAGGTGGTTACAAACACCATACCAAAGTTAATATACCCCTTTACCTATTCTATAGGTGTAGGGTATAACAATATGGTTTTAAAAAGATATCAAGCACTCAAGGCGCCTCGTTTGATATGATTTCAAATGTACAAAATAAATTGGTAGAAAATAAAAGAGATGCTGCTGCCTTCCTTAATATTAAAAAAGGCATTCGAGACAGTAGATAGAGATTATTATGGAAAATCTTAATTGAACATAGTATTCGGGGAAAAGAAAACAGATGGTTCAAAAGCTACTTACATGATAGTATGGAGGAAGTAACAAAGTTGAAAATAGCATAGAACAAAACTGTTCTAGAGGTACTAGCTTATTAAACTTGCAGTTAAAGGGTACTCCTTATATGTAAAAATTGGAAATTTTAATACAGCAGGATATGTAACTTATAAAAAACTAGATGAATAAGCAAAAACTGACTGTAAATGCGGGTAAAACGAAGTATATAATATTAAAGTATAATGATCATCTTGAAATATTTTATAATAATTGCCAATTAGAAATTGTAAGGTGGTACAAATACTTATGTGTCATAGGAGATGAAAAATTAACAATTGTATACAAGCGTTAACTACTCTTGAAAGAATGACGGGGATTGTATATGGACAAAATTGAACCATAGTTTCGGGTTCTGGAACCTTTGAGAAGTTCAAGGGCTTACAAACATATATATCTTAAAAACCCCATAACTCAAAAACTAAAACTTAATTGTAGTGGTGGTTCAGGTGCTTTCAAAGAAATCCAAAAATCAAGAAACTTTAAATTTTATATATGAGGGTTCTTTCCTATTTCCGTTCTTATTTAACACTTTTATATTTTTAAAAGGCTAAAAATTTTACCATAAACTATATTAGGTATTATATTTTATAAATTTAAAGACAAAATATTTTTTTAATAAATGATTAAATTTCTTTTTTTTAATTTTTTTTTATATCATATATTTTATTGAATTTTTACCATAGGTAATATATAATTTTTTTTCTTCATTTCAAAATCTTAACAATAAAAAATTTTACAATAGATTTAAAATATTTGTTTTGTTATTCCTTTTCCACTCCTTTAAGAAGTATAGGGCATTCACCAAGTTTATTTTAAACTGGGTTTCAGTTTTTTTAATCATAATATTCACTAAGCCGTTGATTACTCGGCTGTACCTATTGTATAAGGTTAGGAAATTTGAATGCACATATGTTAACTTTGTGCGCCATCTATAATCTTACAAAAGAATTATTTATATAATTTTTTATTAAATCTTATTTTATATTACGATATAATTATACAATTGTACGATATTTTTTTATTAGATATGATCTGACCGGGGTTTGAACCTGAGACCTTCCACATGAAAGACGGCGTTTTTACCACTACGCCATTGGTCAGATTTGCAATATATATATATATAAATTATTTGTTTGCTTACGATCCTGGATTTTGCTGTGGGTGTAATAGAAATATAAATAGTTTATTTGTGGTTATAGTTGTATGATTTGTTACAAAACTTAAATTTATTTCAATTCTTTATTAAAAATTAAGCGCATGAAAAAAACAGGAAAAACGAAACCTTTATGGGGAAAAAGGAATAAGCGCTGTAATATTAAAAACAAGTTACTCATAAGAATTAAAATATTTAGTTAAAAATTAACACAGATGAAAGACAAAAAATTCTTGGAAATCAAAACTGCTGGGAATTGTTAGACAATGTAATATACAGGACAATAAACTTTTTAAACAACAATTAATTAACAAATTGTGTTCGATACTTAAGTTGTGTTCAAAGGAACTTGCTGCATGTATATAAAATTTATTATACCCGTATGACTATATAGTCCAAGGGTATAATAAATTTGCCATTACGTTTGTAACGCAGAGAAGGAGGGGGGGTAGATATAGACTCAAGTGTATGGATCGGATCAGAATCGAAAAATAAATCGATTTAGCTATGTATGTCCGGCCGCCCGTCCGTCCGTCATTACGATAACTCAAAAACTAAAGGAGCTAGGATCTTGAAATTTTCACAAATTCGTTTTTATGCAAAAACCGGAAGCGCTATTTAAATCCAACTTTTTGGTCGACGGGTTCGAGTACCTGCCATAAAACTTCTAATTTTATATGAGCATTACTCTATACCTATGGAAACTGCGTAGCTGAAATTTTGCCAAAAGTAGTTTAGTTTTATGGCCAAAGTTACTGCAAAATTTGGTTGGTCTACTGCAGAGGGTTCGAGTAGCTGCCATACAACTCCTTCTTTTATGTGAGCTTTACACTACCCCTGATGAAGCTAGGTGTCTGAAATTTTGCAAAAAATAGTTTAGTATAATGGTCAAAGTTACTGCAAAATTTGGTTGGTCTACTGCTGAGGATTCGAGTAGCTGCCATACAACTCCTTCTTTTATATGAGGATTACACTACACCAAATGAAGGTGGGTGTCTGAAATTTTACCAAAAATAGTTTAGTGTAATGGCCAAAGTTACTGCAAAATTTGGTTGGTTTACTGCGAAGGGTTCGAGTAGCTGCCATACAACTCCTTCTTTTATATGAGCATTACTCTACATATAATAAAGCTGAATGTTTGAAATTTTGTCAAAAGTAATTAACCGGATGATATAATGTATATGTTACGGTCATACGGGTATCCCAGAGTTGACACAGTCTACTCTACTACACTCTTCCTCGTTTTTATTTTAAAACGAGTTATCTAAAAAGTTCCAAGTTTAATATTGTATTGTAGAAATAAATTTATTACACATTTTGAATTTATAAGCTTTTCTAATAGCTATATATACTAAGACTTTCAATTTATTTCAATTATTAAATTTTGTGATAAAAAGCTAATCAAAGCATTAATGATAATATAAACTTTTATATATCTACTTGTAGGACCCCTGTGCAGTTGCACAGATTTTTATACCCTTGCAAACATATATAACATCGGATATATTAAAATTGCTCCTCCGTTTGTAACGCATCGATCTAGACGAGCTAGATATTGTGTCAAGGGTATGTATCGGCTCAGAATCGAAAAAGGAGTCGATTTAGCTATGTGTGTCTGTCCGTCCGTCCGTTCGTCTGTGTGTCAGCACGATAACTCTAAAACTAAAAGAGCTACAGTTTGGAAATTTTCACAAAATATTTTTCAATCAATTTCAAGGTTCCCTATTTTTTTTGGTTAAGATCGGACCAAAACTTCGGCTAGCTCTCGAACAACTAACTTTTTTAACTCCAATATTTTCATATAAAAATTTGAAATTTTGCTATGCATCTTGTATTTAACATGAAATTATATGAATTTTGTTTTTTTTTTGTTTGATTGTTTTTTTTTTTTGTAGGTAACGATTTCGAGTTACGATTTCATATGATTTAAATGATGCGTAGTTTATTTAAGATAAGCAAAAAAAAAACACAAAGATTTGTCTTCATAAATAATTTATGTATGTATATTCATATAATATGTATATGTGTAATATTTTGCATGCTTTGTATTTTGATATTGATAGATAAAATCATTATGAATATGATGATTATTATCTATCATGATGATCATTATATGAATATGATCATATGAAGCTTATTTTGCTTAAGTTTAATATATTCGTGAATTAAAAATTAATTATAAGAGATAGAATTGAAAAATTAGAGCTAGAGTTTTGAAATTCACACAAAACATTTTTTCGGACATTTTTGAGGTTCCCTATTCTTTTTGGTTAAGACCAGACCAAGGTTTTGAACCAAAATGAATTTCTTCAAAAGGAATTATTTTTTTATTTTTTTTTTTTTTAAGCGCTAACTGTTCAACTGTTAGGCTAATAAGCCTGTCTATACCATAGGTACATGTTGGAACAGGGGGTCATATTATATTCGTGTTATTAGAATTGGTCTTATTGAATTCCATATACAATTTAAACATGAAATAGTACTAGGCCTTATAACATGTAGAAACGTCTTAGATTTTCAATATTTACAATTCTATTTTTGTTTATGTTGTAATATTTTATATTTTACTTATATGGTATTCTATATCTGCGAGTTATATTATTTAATTAAATTATTTGTTTATATTTTGCATTTTTTTATATTTTTATATTAAAGTATTTTTTTATTAAAGATTTATAATTATTAATTATTGATTAAGCCATTAATTTGAACCCAATGGCGAATGGTAGCTGAGTCGAGTCGAAAACCAGAAAAGTTTTTTCACTTTCACTAGAATTCGAACCCGGGCCCTTCTGCATGAAAGGTCGGCACTTAACCACTGTGCCACCCATCTGTTTATACCAGAAAGATGAAAATTACACACGGTTAGTTTTATAATGAATCAAGAACTTATATGGAGTTTCAAAATGTTACGGCCCCGTTTTCGGGCAGCTGCCATACAAAGTTGTCAATTCGATAACTGTAAATCTAATGAAGCTACGAGGTTAAAATCGAAACTGGGCAGAGAAAGTAATAGGGCTAGTTAGTTGGCAAAGTTGGACATCACTCGGACCAACATTTAGGGTGGGCTATTTTTTTTTTTTATGGTTTTTTTTTCTTTTTGTTTTTAAGCAAAAATTATGGTCCCTATAATTAATTAAAAATTTAATTTTTTTTTTGTTCTTTTGTTTTTTTTAAGCAAAAATTATGGGATAATTTTTTTAACTATTTTACTTTCTTATATTTTTTTTGTAATATTTATAATAGAATAGGGGAAATACATAACAGTTAGTGGGTATGCACGGGTATCTAAAAGTTGACAAGGGCAACTATAATCTTCCTCGTTTTTTCATATGAAAGTATTTTAACTCTTTTAGCATTAGATACCTAATACTTTCATTTTGAAGTACTTTCAAATACCGAGTTACTTTAGAAAATTTTTTAATACTTCGACAAATATGTATTTAAATTACTTTTTGTACAAATATTGCTAAAGAAAAAAAAAAATTCAGGTTTTTCAAAATTTTTTTTCGAACGCGATACCAATTTGATTACTGAAAACTACAAACTTATCTTTTTATTACTTTAAACTTTTTGCGAATGTCATCTTTTATAAAGGGCTAACTGAGTATTTTATCATTTATTTTTATAAAAATATATATATAAAAATAAATGATAACATTATACTTTAGGTATTTCATCAATTTATTAATTATGACATAAATGATAACATTATACTTTAGGTATTTCATCAATTTATTAATTATGACTAATAGTGAAATCAAAACTTTGAATATAATCCCAATGCACTCAAGAAAACCAAAATATAATGTTGGGATTTCAATGTTAATGTTTAATTTTGGAAAACATACAATGCTGAATAAGTTATTGTTTTATAAAAACATAAAAGTTTTAATTTTGCAGACCCAGTATCCTTTCAATGGGGAAGGTTCCCAAATTTGATATGATATGTGGATATGAAGATAGAAACTGCAAATGGTTAAAACTATGAGACAATTTCTTCAATTTAAAGAAACCCTTTCAAATTTCATAAAAACCTTTAACATATATTGAAATATAATGCAGAAGCTTGAAATTTTATATATTTGTAAAAAAAATTTGGACAGGTATTTAAGTTACAGGTGTTTAAAAGTAGCAAAACTTCAATTTTCGAGCCCTTATAGCTTCTAAACACGGGACGTGACAAAAAACTTTTGTTAACCGTCTCTTACTAATTTCTGAAGGTCTAACTTCTCTTAAAATTTTTAAGACCCTAGCTGGAACCGTTTAGAAGATATGTGGGGCCAAAAATTTTGCAAAAATTGAGTGGTAAAATTTAGTACCGCATGGCAACCCTATACATTTCAGCAATACATATTTGTGAAGCCTATAAAAGCAGCTGTCTTACGCCGTTTTTAGATTACCAATTCTAATCACAATATTTCAATCTGAAATTAATCTTTTCCATACCTGTAATCTGGGTCACGTCATATTTCAAGTACTTATTTATAACAGAAGTGCTCAAAATTCATTATTAATAATATAAAAGATGATAACTAACCAACTCTAATCGCAACATTTCAATCGAAACTAATCTCTTTCATACCTGCAATCTGGATCACGTTATACTGGATCACGGAAAACTGAATAGGATTCTGAAACATCTATAAATTAAATCTTACTTACAAATTAAATGAATTCAATAAATTTTATGCTAACGTTGTGGAAAATCTAACCGAAAGTTTCATAAGTCTATACTTAACTATTTGATTAGTAAAATACTAGTCTTTCGACTAGTTTCTAACATTTCCAACACTAACTCTGCTGGAACTGATAATATTTCTACTTCTACAGTCAAAATTTGCAAGAGTGAATTGCTGGTAGTGTAACTAAACCAATTAATAAATCCTTATGTCGAGTTGAAATTCCAAAATGTATTAAAATGTGTAAAGTAATACCTGTGTCAAAAAATACTCGAAAGACTGATTGACGATCCTGAAGATTTCAGACCTATTACAATATCACCAATGTTTAGTAAAACCATTGAAAAAACAATCAATTGACTAACTATCTAACTGGAACGAAATTAGTAAATAAGCAACAATATGGTTTTAAAAAGATGTCAAGCACTCAAGGCGCCTTGTTTGATATGATTTCTACTTCACCAAATAGATTAGGAACTTATTAAAAACTGGATGTATAAGCAAAAACTGGCTGCGGGTAAAACGAAGGATATGATATTAAAAATACAGTGTAATGATAATTTTGAAATATATTATTATTATTACCAATTAGAAATTGTAAGGAGGTACAAGTACTTAGGTGTCATAGTAGATGAAAATTTAACAATTGTGTACAAGGGTTATCTAGTCTTTAAAGTATGGCGGGGATTATATATGGGCGAAATCGAACCATGGTTTTGGGTTCTGAAACCCTTTAAAAGTTCAAGGGCTTACAAACATATATCTTAAAAACACCATAACTCAAAAACGAATATTTAATTGTAATGGTGGTTCAGGTGCTTTCGAAAAACTCCCAAAATCAAGAAACTCTATATTTGATACACAAGAGTTCTAACTTCGAAATCCATGAAGATAGAAACTGTAAATTTTATACACGAGGGTTCTATCCTATTTCCGTTCTTATTTAACACTTTTACGTTTTTATAAGGCTTAGAATTTTACCGTAAACCATATTATGTATTATTATACCCGCATGACTATATAGTCAAAGGGTATAATAAATTTGCCATTACGTTTGTGACGCAGAGAAGGAAGGGGGGTAGATATGGACTCAAGTGTACGGATCGGATCAGAATCGAAAAAAAATCTATTTAGCTATGTATGTCCGTCGGTCCGTCCGCACGATAACTCAAAAACTAAAGGAGCTAGAATCTTAAAATTTTCACAAATTGGTTTTTTTGCAATAGCCGTCACCGCTATTTAAATCCAGCCATTTTGGTCTATGGGTTCGGTTAGCTGCCATACAACTTCTTTTTTTATATGAGTATTTCTCTGTACCTATTACAGCTACGTGTAGTGATTTGATTGCATTCAAATCAATGTAAATTGGGTGACAATATTTTGGTTGATAATATGTAGATATGAAAATTGTAGTGTAAATAAATTCTAGGTCAAGATATTGCTTTTTGTCCCAAATAAAATTCCTTGTAACTTACCTGGAATATAGTGCAGTGAACGACAACAACAGTTCACAACAGGCCTCAAAATTTTTACTAGATGGAAATTACAACAGAAGAAGAGTTTCATCAACGTTTCGACAAATTGGCAGAACAGATTGAAGAAGTACAATTAGAGATAAAACAGACAGAAGAAGACTTGAAAAACCAGAAGAAGACCATAACATTAGAGGAATATAAAAAGAAGGTCCAACACAAGAATAGAGGTGGACAAAAATTCAAAAGAAGGAGAAAGCTAAAGAGATTATTCAGCACATTACCGTTTGTACAATCAACAGAGAACAAAAAGGAGATTTTAAGAAAAATTGACGCATCAAGAACAACAGAAAATGGGTGCAGCAAACTCATCAATAGTGCAACAGGCTAACTTCACAGCAAACGAAGTTTTGAAGGAAGTCATAATAATTGTTTTTTTAGTATTATCATATGAGACAATAAAATATCTAGTTAACAAAATAGCAGCTAAACGTGCACGAGGTTTGTCAACTATCTAAAATATAAGAATAAAAATCAAAAAAAAAAGATAAATTCAAATTTTCAAAATTAACATTTTTTTTCCTAAATAATGTAAATTAATATTAAAATAATATAATAAAAAATCATTTTCTTTTAACAATAATAAAATTTTTATTTTTTTTTTAAATGTAAATAAAAAAAGATGAAAAATTTAAAATTATAAAAATTTGAAATATAAATTATTTTTTTTTTGAACTTAAAATTTAACATCAAATAAATTAGAAATATTGCACTAAATAAAAATAAAAAAAAAAATTAAAATTAAAATACTAATTTTGCCATTAAAAATTCTATGGAAGTTATAAAAATTCAAAAATTAAAACACTTGTTAAAAACTTTAAAAAAGAACCCAAACAGAACTCATACTTTGACTTATATTGAAGAGAAACATAAAGAAATTAATGAGGTTTGGGAATATTTTGAACAAAAAGGTAATGTCTGGTTTGAAACAATTGTAAAAATTAAAAAGATTATAAGACAAATAACAACGTACTTAAAACCAAAAATAGAAACAAATATAGAAACAAACAAAATAAACATGTAAAATTTTGAATTATCGACAGCTATTAAGATCATACCTCAATTTGAAGGAAATATAAAAGATATTTCAAATTTCATAGGTGTTATTGATTATTATGCTGATACGTTAAAAGATGCAGCTGAAAAAACAAAATTAATAAAATTTATTTTAGCTACAAAACTTTCTGACAGAGTTAAAAATAGGTTAATAATAGCAGAATAGATAACAACATTAGAAAAATTTAAACAAACAATAGCATCGAGTTTTAAATCAAACAAAAATGTATCAAAAAACTAGGCTGAAATAGCAAACATTGCACAAGGTAATAAAGGCATAAACGGCTTTGCAGCAAAAAATGAAAATATAATAGCACAACTGAATGAACTACAAATAACAGAGCAAGCAGAAGAACATAAGAGTATTATAATTAAATTAAATGACCAATTAGGTTTAAATACATTCAAGAATGGCATGAATGAAACATGCAAAGCTGTGATACTAGAAGCAAAACCTAAAAGTTTTAACGAAGCGATACAGCTAATATCTGCGATGGATAATGACATGCGATCAAATAATGTCATGTATTTTAGATCAAACAACTATAGGGGTAGAAATAACTATCAATATAACAAACGAAAATTCAATAACAATAACTATAAAAATAATTTCAATAACAATGTTAATTATAGCGGTAATTATAATAACAACAACAAAAATTACAATTATAGAAAAAATAACAATAATTTCAATAATAACAACAGCAACAATAATAATAATAACAATCAGGGAAACTACAACAGCCCCGGCCAAAGAAACCCGGGCCATGCCAACAACATGCAAAGGATCAACCAAAACCAATTCAACAGAAGAAAATAAGCACAATTAGCGTGACTATAACTGTGCGAATATAATAAAAGTAAAAATAAATAATAAAAATGAATACGTAACATTACTAATAGACACAGGAGCAGATATATCTATAATAAAAAACGACATTATAAAACAACAAGTATTAGAAAATGAAACTTGCCAAATAAATGGCATCACAGATAAAAATTTTATAACAAAGGGTGTAATAAAAATAGAACTAATATTTGAAGAATGCATTATTAAACACAAATTTCATGTAATTGATGAAAAAATTAACATAACAGCTAACGGTATCTTAGGTAGAGATTTTCTTTATAATAACAAGTGCAAAATAGATTATGAAACATGCACATTAATCATACCTAATCAAGAAGAGGAAATAGTTTTACCAATGAGTGTAAACACTAGAACTCTATCTAACATCACGGTACAACCTCGAACAGAAGCAATTATAAATATAGATTTAGAAACAGAAGAAGATAGTATAATTATTATCGAAGAAATGGCAAAAGGAGTATTTATAGCGAATACAATTATTCCAGCTGAAGGTTTAAAACACATAAAAATATTAAATACGAGGGATACACCAGTAACTATAAATACAACTGAAGTTGAAGTTCAAGCAACTATCAAATATTATCTTTTAAAAAAAATAAAAACATCAAGTCAAAAGCAAGATTTGAAAATTTGAAAAGAGAAATAAACATTGATAATTTAGATACAAAAGCAAAAGCAACAATATTAGAAATTTGTGAAAAATTTCAAAATATTTTTCATTTGGAAAACGAAATGCTGACAATTGGATTTCCACAATAGACAAGTCACCAGTATACATAAAAAACTATAGAACACCAAATGTCCAATTACAGAAAATTGACAAACAAGTTTCAAAATTAATGGAAGACGACATAATAGAAAATTCTACTAGTCCATACAACTCACCATTACTTATAGTTCCCAAGAAAAGTAAAGAAGGAGAACAAAAATGGAGATTAGTCGTGGATTTTAGATCATTGAACAAAGAGATTGTAGATGATAAATTCCCATTAACTAGATTGGATGATGTATTGGATAAATTAAGAAAATCTTAATATTTTTCAACACTGGATATGACAAGTTCTTTTCACCAAATTCTGTTACATCCAAAATCAAGGCAAATGACAGCATTTTCGACTAATAAAGGACACTACCAGTTTAAAAGATTACCATTTGGGCTTAAGATATCAACAAATAGTTTTCAAAGAATGTTATCTGTAGCATTGAGTGGTTTACAAGAAGCCGCATTTCTATATGTAGATGACATAATAGTATTTGGATCAAATCTAAATAAACCATTTTAGACCATACCTTTTTGGTAAAAAGTTCATAGTATATACTGACCATAGACCATTAGTGGTATACGTGTAGATCTATCTGATGAATTATGATTTTGAGATAATATTTAAACAAGGCAAAATGAATACAAATGCCGATGCTCTGTCGAGAATACAAATTGATTCAAATAAATTAAAAAAAATGATACCGAAAAATAATATAACTGTAATCACAAGAAATTTGAAAAATATGAAAAATAAAAAGGAGGAAGGAAGCAATAAAATGATGAATAAAACTAATAATAAAACCACTAATAAAACCTTCAATACCAATGAAGAGGCTGGCTATCTCCACATTTGGAATGCAAAATCAATATGAATGAATAAATTAAAATTTAAAATTAATGAAATACCTGAATTCAGAAGTAAATATATAAATAAAAATAAAAATGATGAAAATAATTCGAAAATTATAGCAGCAAAAAAGGAAATAATTGCTGAATATAGCGAAAAATCATTATCAGAGATAAAATTGATTCTGAAGAAGCTATTATTCAAAACAAGCAATTTAAATATAAAAAATTTTGCCTTGGCAAATAATGATGAAGTATTTGAAATAATGGATATCCAAACATTTAAAAATATGTTTAATGAGCTGCAAAACAAGTCTGAAAATACAGATTGTTCAAAAATTATATTATATGATCCTCCTATACAAATAGAAAATAAAAATGAAATACGCAAATTAATTAAAGAGAGTCATGATTCATTATATGGTGGACACTGTGGCATAAGTAAATGCATCAGTAAATTAAAACAAAAATATATATGGAAAAATATAATTAAAATGATAAAAGATTATATAAAAAATTGTAAAATATGTAATGAAGTTAAAATAACAAAATATACAAAAGAAAATCATGAGATAACAGACACACCCACAACATCATTTGAAACTATAACAATAGATACTGTACGTTCATTAAGACCATCTAACAACTGTAGATATATTCTGACTTTACAATGTGATTTAACTAAATACGTTGAAGCATATCCAAAGTTGCAAAGACAATTGTAGAAAAATTTATATTAAAATATGGATGTTTCAAAAAATTAAAAACAGATAAAGGTACAGAATTTACAAATGAACTATTAAAAAATATTTGTAAGTTTTTAAATATTGAAAAAGTAACGTCAACACCTCACCAAATAAATGAATACTTAATGAGTTTAAAAGGACAAAGTGTTTGGGATGAATACTTACCTTACTACACGTACTTTTAAAACTCAACACCACACAGTACAACAGGTTACTCACCATATGAATTGGTATATGGTAAAATAAGTACACTTTCATGTGATATATTAAATAATAAACATAGCATTTATAATTTAGATGACTATTTAAATGAATTAAAGATTAAATTAAAATTCGCTAATGAAAAAGCAAAAAACTATCTTATTAAAAATAAAGAAAATAATAAATTAAAACAAAATAATATTAATGAATCAAATTTTAAAATTAATGATTATGTAATGATAAAAGTAGGAAATTAGAAAAAATTAGATAATCCTTATAAAAGAAAATTTAAAATTATTGCAGAAGATGAACCATCTAGTACAATTTAAATAGAATAGTACAATTTTAATAGATAATAAAAAAGTAGAATTACATAACAATAACATAATTAAATCTAGAAAAACTATAAATATCATAAATTGCTACAAAAATAAAAACAATTTAATGTAAATAAATGTACAATTTTTTTAAACTGAATATAAATTATTTTAAAAAATATATTAAATATAAAATTTGTTTAAGATAAATAAATTAAAAATTAGATAACATATACAAAAATTTAGTTTAAATTTTAAGAAATGTAAACTAAATTTTTTTTTCTTTGGGGGAAGGATGTAGTATATCTTGACTGTACTGTATTAACCAAAACTGCTATCATCAAAATAATTTAAAACAATATTATTTAATAACAATAATGCTGACCTAACATTTTTGTGTGGTCATATTTTCAATTGCTAACATCTGTATATATTTTTACAATAGCAAGTGCATTCACTTGTTTGGTAAAAATAATGAATGAAAATAAATAAAGAAGATCGGATTACAATTTTGTACTATATTCTAAATGATATGGATTTTTGTATGAGTGATTTGATTGCATTGAAATCAATGTAAATTGGGTGACAATATTTTGATTGATAGTATGTAGATATGAAAATTGTAGTATAAATAAATTCTAGGTCCAGATATTGCATTTTGTCCCAAATAAAATTCCTTGTAACAAAGCAATAAATTATTATTATTTATTGTCTTTGATAAATTTGTATTGGATTTGAAAAATCCAAATAGTATATAAGGCTTCACTTTTTTAAAATAAATGGAGATATAATCAGAATCTCAACTAGCTCTTTTATTTAAAGAAAAATAAGAATTATATAGACTAGCACATTTGCTGGGAATTATAATTCTTATATTTTATAAAATTTCAGAACTTAAAACTTTTTTTATAGTATTCAGACTTGCACTTTATGCGAGCTAATGCTATGTAAAAGCATTTGTCTTTTATAGATTATATTTTGCTTTGCCGTACCACAAAACGAAAAATTACGCAGAATTTCCAGTTGATGTGTGATATCCTTTTGCGCAATTTAAATACTTAAAAGGAACTTCCTGATCTGTATTTGGTGAGCATCTAAGTATGCTCATATTTACATGATCACAAGGTGTTACGAAAAGACTTAGACGATCGACTTAATTAAAAATATATATAACACCAGATATATTACATACGTATCTGAAATTTTGGCAAAAGTAGTTCAGTTTTATGGCCAAAGTTTCTGCAAAATTTGGTTGGTCTGCTGCAGTGAGTTCGAGTAGCTGCCATACAACTTTTAATTTTATATGAGCATTACTCTCCGCCTAATAAAGCTGGGTGTCTGAAATTTTGCTAAAAATAGTTTAGTGTAATGGCCATAGTTACAGCAAAATTTGGTTGGTCTACTGCAAAGGGTTCGAGTAGCTGCCATACAACTCCTTCTTTTATATGAGCATTACTCTACACCTAATGAAGCTAGGTGTCTGAAATTTTTCCAAAAATAGTTCAGTGTAATGGCCAAAGTTACAACAAAATTTGGTTGGTCTACTGCAGAGCGTTCGAGTAGCTGCCATACAACTCCTTCTTTTATATGAGCATTACGCTATACCTAATAAAGCTGGGTGTCTGAAATTTTGCCAAAAATATTACTGCAGAGAGTTCGAGTAGCTGCCTTACAACTCCTTCTTTTATATGAGCATTACACTATACCTAATAAAGCTGGTATGTTTGAAATTTTGCAAAAGTAATTAATGTTTATAATAATAATGTTTATATAACGGTCATACGGGTATCCCAGAGTTGACACAGTCTACTCTACTACACTCTTCCTCGTATTTTATAAATTTAAAGACAAAATATTTTTTTAATAAATGATTAAATTTCTTTTTTTTAATTTTTATTCTATCATACATTTTATTGAATTATTACTCTAATTAATAATTAACAAATTGTGTACGATACTTAAGTTGTGGGTACTTGATGCATGTATGTAAAATTCATATTTATATTTAAATGAATTATATAAAAAGTTCTTAATTTATTATTGCATTTTAGAAATACATTTATTGCATATTTTGAACTTATAAGCTTTTCTAATACGTAGGATTGCATTTAATAAATACTTTTATTTCGTGTTCTTTTGTTTTTTAATATTTTTAAATAGATAAATTAATTAGAAAATGTTTTTAGTATTATAAAACTGGTTTTATTAATTATGTGTTACGATCAAACTAATAAAGTCGTTTATGGTTTTAAAATTACTTATGGACTCGTAATTTAATTTGAACCAATTTGAAGGAGTAGGGTATTTCGACTTACTGTTTCTTTATTTGTTGAAAACTAACTTTGTGAATACTTATAAAAATTAATTAGCAGTGAATATTTATAATTTTTTTATATATTAGAAAATAATACAAATGTTAACTGGAATTTGTTTTAAAAATCTTTTAAACTAGGATTGTATAAATAATTATTACCATAATTATTAATTAATTAATAAGAATAATTTTTTATTAATACATACATTTATCAAATTTGAATTTATTTTTCGTGTATCTAGCTCTAATATTGATACAACAACAGGCTATCATTCCCCATTAGGTTCAGCTCAAAGCTTCGATATGCAGGTAATTTATAGTTTTTTATTTATGTGAATATTTTGTTGTCTCTAACTTATATTTTTTTATAAATTTTAACAAATTCTAAAGGCTGCAAATAGGAGAATGGAACATTTAGAAATAGATTCCAAGTCGACATCGCAAGAAGAATTTTTCGATTGTATTGGTAATAATTTTCTTATAAAAACAAAAAAAAAAAATTTTATAATATAACAAAAATTTCAGAAATTATGGATAGAGTTTATTTACAGGACTGGAATTCTCTAGAATTATTAGCAAAAGAAAATCTTAAAACAAAAGGAGCTCCAATTTGGGCTGGTAAAAATTTTATAAGAAGATTATATTAACTATAGATTTAAATTTTAATTATTAGATGAAAGCATTTTTAGTAAGTCATACCTTCAACGAGCTGCATCTGAAAGAAATTCTAGAAATAATTATGGAATATCTAAAGTTGATCACCTGCAAGACTCTGCGTCATCACATATATGTTCAACTACAATTTTAATTCTTGTGTGCAATGCAGGAAGTGTTTTAGGTATATGAATATTTAAATTATTTAATAATCTTACAAAATTAAAAAAAAAAATCAAAGAATATTTTATATACACCGGTATATACAAAAATTGAGTCCTTTTAAAGTTTTCAATAATATAAAATAATGTAGAAGAAAGTTTTTGATTTTATGTATTTATTAGTTATAATTTGGATTTTTTAATTATATTTTATTTTTGTATAAGCTAAATCATCTTAAAGAATAATTTGGTTTAAAATAAATTAATGAAAATCTGGAATGTATACTAATAAGCATTAATCCTTAACAGATTCAATAAGTGACATCGCTTCAAAAAAGTCAGATTTTACAAATTTTCGTGGTCATTTTGAAGCAGTTATACGACAACATTATTCAACTCTTTCTAATCATATAATTTTAAAACTTGTTCCTTGCCCAGCCATTTGTACTGAAGCAATAGGAATCTTATCAAGCTTGAGTCCATATTCATTCGATATAACAACTTGCTCAAATGATGTGCATAACAATGTTGATCTACCTCTTGGTGCTATTCCTTTATTAGCCGAATTTTCAACGAATTTTTATGAGAGTGTTGATCGATTAGTATTATCAGCAAATAATATTTATCACGATTTTTTGAACACGGAAGATGGTCAAGGTTTTAATGGGCAAGTAATTTTAATAAGCGATTCGATGGGTTCGATTTTGGCGTATGAATCCTTGTGTTCTTCCGATATGTTTCGAAATGAAGATTCGAAAAATTCGGAAAATGTTTCAAAAACAAAAGAATTTGACTTTGAAGTAAGTGATTTCTTTATGTTCGGAACTCCTTTAGCAGTTATACTTGCTTTTAAAAGGTTACGAGATCCAATGTATAGTAAGTATCAAATATTGGAAATTAAACTTTAATGTTTGGTTATTTCTTAATTTTAAACAGATTTAACAAAACCTAATTGCCAACAAGTTTATAATTTGTTTCATCCAACTGATCCAGCAGCATCGCGAATCGAACCGTTATTAAATGCTCGTTTTTCTTCTTTGTTACCTATAAATATTCCTCGTTATTTGAAATTTCCTCTAGGTAATGGACATCCATTGCATTTATGTACGTATAGAAGTGCACTAAAATGAAAACTTACATAAAAATTTATATTATTTTATTATAGTTGAAACTATTCATTCTAATCCGCGCCTATTCAAAGATCCTTTTGCATTAAAAACATTTTCAGAATCATCCAAAATAAGCAGTGGATCAGATTTTAATGAAAACGTTTCTCTTAGTGAATTAAATAAATGTTCGTATAATATATATATATATACTATATATTAATTTGCTTAATTTTTCAAAATACTCTTTTTATTGGTTATAATTTTTAAATGAAAGTGCAAGACAAATGGTGGGGTACCAAACGGATCGATTATGCTCTTTATTGTCCGGAAGGATTGAGTTCTTTCCCCGCTCAAGCTCTGCCGCATTTATTTCACGCTAGTTACTGGGAAAGTGTTGATGTCATTGCTTTTATTTTAAGACAAGTAACTAAACATCTAGTATACACAAATTATTTGTATTTTAAATTTGTTTTATTACTCGAAAAAATTTATTTAGATATGCGGCTTAGAGGAGTTTGAAAATGTAGTTCTTGAAACAAATAACCTCTCCAGTTTTCTTCCAGAACAAGAATGTGAAAAATGGATTAAAAAACGTACATCAGTTAAAATAAAAAATGTAGCTTCAAATCATAGAGCAAATGATGTAATTGTATTAGAAGGACAAGAACAAAAGTTATCAGCTAAATTTATGTATGGCCCATTAGATATGTTTACTTTGGCTGGAGAAAAAGTTGATATATATATAATAAACGATCCTCCAGCAGGTGAATGGTCACTGGTTTCCACAGAAATTACTGATAAAACTGGAAGAATTAATTACAGCATTCCAATTAAAAAATCTTATGGAATCTATCCTATTAAAATGTTAGTTAAAGGAGACCACAGCTCTGCTGATTTTTATATGGCTGTTGTTCCAACGAACACTGAGTGTGTAGTATTTAGTATTGATGGGTCTTTTACTGCATCAATGTCTGTTAGCGGAAGAGATCCTAAGGTGCGTGGAGGTGCTGTAGATATTTGTAGACATTGGCAAGAATTAGGCTACTTATTAATATATATTACTGGTCGTCCTGATTTGCAACAACAACGAGTTGTGTCATGGCTAAGTCAACATAATTTTCCTCATGGACTAATATCTTTTGCCGATGGTTTATCTACTGACCCATTAGGTCATAAGGCTGCATATTTAAATAATTTAATTTTAAATCATGGAATTTCTATCGTGGCAGCGTATGGAAGTAGTAAAGACATAAGTGTGTATACAAGTATTGGACTAAAGTCTAATCAAATTTTTATAATTGGAAAGGTAAGATTTAATAATTATAAATAATTTGATATGCCATTAGATAATTGTTGAAAATATTTTATTAATAATTAACAGGAAAAAATACTAGCGCTAAATTGTGTAAAGTCAAACTATTATTTAAAATTATCACAACATTTAATCGGCTTATTTTTCCCCATAAAATTATAAACTTCCTATACAAACCAAAAGGCGGTTTTTTGTTTTCATAAAGTTATAAATTTAAGTATCAACTAGTATCGCCCTGTGCTCGAAATTCAAGCTATTTTTGCTCTAAAATTTACTTAAAAAATTCGTTTTGTGTAATTTATATTAGACTAATATTACATGAAAAATTTCGTTGTTAATTATTAATTTCTTTTTAAGAAAAAAAGCGCTTATCTACAGTATTTAATTTATCGAAAAATATTTTTTTGAATGCTTTAATTTAGTACAAAAAAAATTTTTAATTTCATATTATAGGTATTTTAAACTATTTTGAATATAATATTGTTAATAAAAATTATTTTAAAAAAGTATTTATTTATTAGTACAGTAAATCGCGTTACGTGTATTTTGGTTGCTGTCATGCAAATTCATGTATACCTACTTATTTCTAAATTTTTTGATAGAAATTAGAACAAATACTTTTTTTTAAGGAAGATAATTTTTTTTTGTTTTTGAAAACATATTATTGGTATTTTCAATTATTTTTAATATAATTTATGTTTCAAAAAAAAAAATTATTTAAAAAAAATATTATATTAAAATATTTTATTTTTAAAACTTAATCGTAGCAACATAAGAAAAAACAATTACAATATTTTTATACGCTTTGTCAATTTGTAAATCTTAACCTATGCTGATCACACGTATATTTTAGTAACATTAGATCACACCTGGGTGTCTCATACCCATAAACTATTTGAGCACTCTAAATCCAAAATTTACACCATATTTTAAATTTTGAAATTATTTTTGAAAATTTATCTTATTTTTTATATAAAAAGCACATAAAAAGGGAAAATAATAAACCATAATATTATCAGATGACATTTTTTTGATTTACTCTAACTTTTATTGAGAAAAATTAATCACTGAACAATTTCATAAAAAACTAATAAAAAATATAATAACAAAAAAAAAAAAATAGTTAATTCATTTCATTTTCAATAATATAAAAAAAAAACAAAAATAATTTTGGATGTACCTGCTAAGAATTTTCTTAGCGAAACTGTACAATTTTGCTATTCAGGAAGTTACTTTATTCCAACATTCAATGCAACTTGCAGCTCTGTGCTCCATACACATTGGTTTCCTGCAACTATTGCACGCCAATTTAGTCTTCCTGTCTTTTCTCCACTTACAAATGGCGCAGCCAACGGTTTTTGGTAATACTATTACTCCAGATTGGTTATAAGTTATAGGGCTTTCTTCAACACCCAATATTTCACGTATTTTTATCTTTAGTGATTTTCGCAAATTTACATTATCTAATCTGGTCTTCAAAAATGGTGTAATGAGGTACATCCCTAATTCCTTTAAAAATTCTTTTCTTGAGCTTTTTATTGAATTTCTTATTGAAGTTCAACAAAATCATGGCATTGATGCCAGATCCATCGAGCATTCCGAAAAATACTCTCATCGGCCAACGTGCTGTTTTTCTACATGTTGTATAACTCTTGCAAAGTTTGTCAAATACATCAGTACCGCCTTTCGTTTCATTATACATTACAATAACGTCTGCTTTTCCTGTTGTCAAATCAATTTTATCATCGTGATGCATGGTAGATAACATTAGTACAACCTTTTTCTTTTTTGGCGTATACGAAACAAGTGTTTTTTCATTACTAAAGGCAAATACTGCCATACCTTCTTCTTGTGGCTTCAAAAATAATGGGGGAATTTCTCGTTTATTTTTGCGAATTGTTCCAAGTAAGGTTAAACTATTACTTTTCAACATGTCAGCAGCCTCGATTGACGTGAACCAATTATCAGTTGTTACGTTTCGATTAGTATTAAAAATTGGTTCAGACAAATTTCTAACATAATATGTTGGTACTGACTCATTTTTTAAGCGATCTTTAATTTCCCCAACATAAGGAATCGCGTTGAACATATAGGAAGTTCGGGCATCGTTTATCTGTACAATTTTTATACCATACTTATCTGGTTTCATCGGGTTATAGACAACGAAACTACATCTTCCTCTAAAGCTTAGCATCTGTTCGTCTATCGGGCAGTATTCATACGGTGAGTAATACTTTTTGCAATTCGCAACATATACATAAAAAATTTGTCTTATATGAGCAAATTTATCAGCTTGCCTCCGTTGAGGACGAGTGTTTTTGTCATCAAATCGTAAAGAAGCAGCTAAAAATTTGAATCTGCATTGTGACATAGTTGCACGAAAAATTCCAATGCCAAAATCTTCTGACCACAATTCGGATGTATTCAAACCAGACGATTTTAGTACGCCTGCCAAATATAGTAAACCTAAAAACGCCTTAATTTCTAAAATGTCAGTTGGCTTATGATAGGTTTCATTTTTTATGTTAGCTGTTCTACGTGAAATTTCCTCATTTGTGTGGTTCGTAATAATTTCAATAACTGTTTTGTCAAAAATTAGATCCCAAGCTTCCCCTGGTGATTTCACATTCTTAGCTGTACCTTTTGGCCCTGGCAAATGTAAAATAATATTTGATGAGCTCGGTCTTCCCCGTCTAGATGGTACATTAGTGCTCCATCTAAGATGTTTGTATATCAATATCTGGTCTACAATTTTCAATTCTGCGAAACTTACCTGTACCCATTTTTGCCTTTAAGACTACAAATATTTCTTTGTTGTCTAATCACTTCATTTTCGGCTTCACAAACTTCATCTTCGTCTTCGAGAATTTCATTTATGATTAATTCATCTTCCCGTTCACCAGATTCATCTATATTTTCACTATCTGTATTTTCTGATTCTACATTTTCCATTTCAAATTCGCAAATACTTTCATCTTCACTATCACTTACTAATTCACCGAAAATATCTTGATCGCTGTCTTCTTCTAATAAATATTTTAAAATTTCTTCCGGGTTACACGACATTTTCACAATTTTTCTACTCGAAAAATTGATAAACATAAAATATTGCTTATATATAAAAAGTTACGAAAAAGTCATACTTAGGTATATTATACCCACAAAAATGGTTACTTACCGATTTTTCGTCTAACCAGTAGCACATTTCAATCTAAAATGAAGAATATGACAGTTCATGACGAAAACAAAATTTACTTTGGGGAATTCCCGGTTTATTTTAATTTAACGGAAAAATATTTAAAAAAGAAAAAGTTACTGGGTATTTCACACCCAAGTATGACCATGTGAGTCTATATCTACCTCCCCTTCTTCTCTGCGTCACAAACGTAATGGCAAATTTATTATACCCTTTGACTATATAGTCATACGGGTATAATAAATAAAAGGTTATTAATTATTTATTACTTTTTAACACATTTTCAAAAGATTTTGTAAAAATGTGCCTATACAGCTTCACTCTGTCCGTCTAATAATTTCATGGAAGAACCAATTTCTGTAGCTCTCCCACTACGGAGCTACAGCCCCCCAAATTCGTATATAACTCTATATTTAAATTATTATAACAAGGGTTCTATTAAGTATATTTTAAAAAAGAAAAGGGTTTTCAATCTTGAAAATCATCATAAATTTGCATAATAAAATGTTGAAACCTTTAAATCGAAGGTCTATTAGGACATAAAAATCATTATATTATTTCATTATATTTCGCACTTATTAACAGGTTTTCTTAAGTGAATTGAGATTTTATTCTAAGTATTTATTTAACTATTATTCATAACTAGCAGATTTACCCGGCCTTGCCAGGAATTTTTCAAAATTTAAATTTGTATTATATAATCTAATTATGTATAAAACAAAATTTTTTTTTGTTTTTTATAGCATATAGGTTCCAAACTTGCTCCGTCAATTATCATGAAAATTTATAAATAAGGGTTTTTGGGTATCCAAATCATTTTCTGAAATTTTCAAAAATTCGTTTTAATGAAAGAGAAGCCATTGCTATTGCAAATCAGTCAGCTAGCTTCATGGATTAACATTTGGTTGAACTACAGCAGTAGGTTTGTATTTGCCATACAACTTCTTTATTTATAAGATCATTATCTATACATCATCTCTATACCTAACTAAGCAGGGTGTATAAAATTTTTCCAAAAATAGTGTAGCTTTATAGGCAACGTTTGTGCAAAACTTAATTGGGGTAGTGCAGTGCTTTCGTTTTGCTGCAATATAACTTTTTGTTTTATATGAACATTACTTAAAGTAGTAAATTTGAATGGCCAACGGCTGATTAAAATATAGTCGATGTACTGGAAGAGGTTTAAAGAGCTGCTTTTCAACTTATATTTTGTTTTGTACCTAAGCGAAAGTTCTGCTACATTCTTCCTCATGTTTTTTAAATTTTATGAAGGCAATGTAGGTTTGTTTTGGAAAAGGGTTTCGAAATACTATATATTTAAGCATAACCATTGATTAAGAATTATATATAGATAAACATTTTCATGTTAAAAATTTCTATAAAATTTTATTCGCATATTTTTTCCAATTCTCTCTAAACTGTTCACATATTATCAATGTATTGTAACTATTGATACTTAATAATAACATATTTTTTATTTCTATTTTATACCCTTTATTTTTATTTTTATCCTCTCAATTTAAACGAATTGAATTTGTAGTCCGTTTTTCACTCTACATAGTATATGTAACATGATTCATGAATACGATACCAAAGAAAAGAAAAAAATCATAAGAATAAGAAAAAAAAACAATTTGTTATACTTTTTTGTTATCAATGCCAGAATAAATAAGATTTTGGTCACAGTGTTTAAATTTTAATAGAAATTTTAATAGAATATTTGGTCACCTTCAAATATTCATAAAGGTTATTTGCTATTGAGATCTATAAAGTTAGATTTTAAAATAATTATTTTAGAACATTTGTATGCATACACATCCTATATAGGTATGTTTGCATATGCATACAAAATTAAATCAATTTTTAGAAAAAAAGAAATCAGTTCCAAAAACTAACTATGAATTTATGAATGAAACAAGCGATGAAAAAAACCAAGGGTTTTTAAAAAAGCTCATTTTCAAAATTATAGAGTGTTTCATACTGAGTATTTTATCGGAATATAATGTTGAAGCTTCAATATTAACGTTTAATTTAAGAAATATGTAAGTTGGTGGCTAAGTTACCACTTACTTATAGAAACTGTTAATTTTTAAAAGAATTTTTTAATTTTTAGGTCCTAATAGCCCCTCTATGCGGAAGATTGCCCAATTTCCCAAGGATCTAATCCTCCCTAGGTTAAAGGAATTAAATTATTATTGTTAATTATACCAAAATTATGTTAATGTTGGACCATTTAATAAATAATGTTGGACCTTCAAATTTTGTATATTAACGAAAAAAAATTTGACCAGGTATTCAAGTTACAGGTGTTTAAAAATAGCAAAATTTCAATTTTCGAGCCCTTATATCTGCTAAACAGGGGACGTGACAAAAAAATTTTGTTAACCGACTAGTACTAATTTCTAAGGATTTAACTTTTCCTAAAATTTCAAGACCCTAGCTTAAACCGTTTAGAAGATATCTGGGGCCAAAAATTTTGCAAAAATTGAGTTTTGCATAACGATAAATTTTAGTACAGTATGGCAACCCTGTACATTTTAATGATATATTTTTGGAAAGCCTAAGAAAGCAACTCTCTTTTGTTTTTTTTAGATTGAAAATATAGCTAACAGAACTCTTTTTATACCAATTTAAATATAAGGATTTTTTGGAGATTGCGGGGGCTGTAGCTTCGCCACCCTTCAAAATTAAGAAAAACTTTTGACACATGTTGAAATATAATTAAAGAGCTTTTGATTTTGTAAATCACAAAAAAAAAATTTTAACAGGTATTCAAATTACAGGTGTTTAAAAATTGCAAAATTTCAATTTTCCGGCCCTTATAGCTGCAAAACATTGGACGCGACAAAAAAAATTGTTAACCGACTTTTACTTATTTCTGAGGATCTAACTACTCCCAAAATTTCAAGACCCTAGCTTGGCCCGTTTAGAAGATATATCTAGCCAAAAATTTTGCAAAAATTGAGTTTTGCATAATGGTAAATTTTAGAAGCGTATGGCAACCCTAAACATTTGTCTTTGCCGTTTTCAAATTGAAAATACAGCTAATGAAACTCTTGTTGTAGCAATTTAAATATAGGGCTTTTTCCAACTTTTGGGGGCTGCAGCTCCGTAACGAGTGGGGCTACAGAAAAAAATTCTTCTACGAAACTATTTTTTTTGTAATACCTACTCGTGTTTAAAATTTCTTTTCTCTATTTCAAACGATGTAAAAGTTTTTGTAAACATACGGACAGACGGACGGACGGACGGACGGACAGAGTGAAACTATATAGGCACATTTTTACAAAATTTTTTGAAAATGTGCTAAAAATCATTGTTTATACCCGTATGACTATTTGTCAAAAGATTATACTAAATTGGCCATTACGTTTGTGGCGCAGAGAAGGAGGGGAGGTAGGTACTCAAGTGTATGGATCGGATCAGAATCGAAACATAAATCGATTTCGCTATGTATGTCCGTCCGTCTGTCCGACCATAATCACGATAACTCAAAAATTAAAGAAGCTAGGATTCTGAAATTTTCAACAAATCGGTTTTATGAAAAAACTGTCATCGCTATTGAAATTCAGCCAGTTTGCTCAACGGGTTTGGGTAGCTGCCATACAACTTCTTTTTCTATATGAGCATTACTCTGTACTTATTAAAGCTGGGAATCTGAATATACTTAAATAAAAAATATATTGTTAAGTAGCAATAGTTACAATACATTTATGATATGTGAACAATTTTGAGAGAAATGGAAAAAATATGCGAATAAAATTTCATAGAAATTTTTAACATGAAAATGTTTATCTATATATAATTCTTAATCAATAACATAACATACACGAAATTGAACTTCTTGATTTTTAGATATCAGATTAAATAAAATAAATATTATCGTCAATCAATAATATGTATCAGTGGGGTGAACAAGTGCTGCAGACTTTTAAAATTTAAAAAATTGATATAAATTTATTTAAGTTCAAATTTTTTATACGGTTGGCTTTAACTTATAAAGCATAAAATTTTCTAAAAATGAATGGCAAATGCAATATTTGTATGAAAAAAGTAGAACGAAATGATTTAAAAATTAAAAGTTTAATTTGTGCAAATTTTAACCATGCAATTTGCGCCAAATTGGAAAAGAAAGAGTTGGAGATATTGGAGAGAAGTAAAAGTGATTTTAAATGCAATGTATGCATTTCATCGCGTAGATTATCCTCTCAAAGAGATAATTTAGCAGCATTTCCTTCATCATTTTCAGCCAATACAACTAATGATAAGAATTTGAAAATATTTTCTAATACATCTACTGTATCTAATATTTCAAAAGCATCATCTTCATCACAAGCGATTACTCCTACTACACATAAATCATCTTTAACACACACAGATACATTTAATTCTACTGATTCTGCGGAGAATAATCGAACTCAAACAGCTAACTTTGATATAGAGAATCAACTAGGAACCTTCGAAAAAGAGAGTTTCACAAATACCAGTGACACAAATTCCACTGTTGTTTTGAAAAATTCAAATACACATTCACACACAAAATTGACAGGTCAAATAGTTAATTTCGAAAATGAGAGCTTCTCACAAAAACAAAATACCAACTTCGAAAAAGAGAGTCTCTCAAACTCAAAACAAATTTCTCTAGAAGTTTTATATGATGAAATTGTAAGTTTAAAAAAAATTAATTTCGAGTGCCTTGCTGCTTTTTCTATATTAAAAGAAGAAAATACAGCGTTAAATACTAAAGTATCGTAAAAGTATAAGTAATTATAACTTACCGAATTATAAATTTTATGCTAACACTAATGATTCGTATTGTGCTGGTGGCGTTGGTGTGTTTGTTAAAGATAATATTGTGTGTGATGTTTTTTATTGCAATTTCACTTCGGCTGATGTTATCAAAATTAGTTGTACCATTAACGGCGTATTTTTTACTTCCATTTGTATTTACAGACTGCACAGTTGCACAATCAACTTATTTCTGGATGAGTTCTCACAACTTTTGCGAAGTCAAACTGCGAGTAACTTAATTGTGTTAGGAGATATGAATTTAGATATTTTGAATAGTAGTGAATGTGTTGATTTTTATTTGACATTACTAGCTGAGAATGGTTTGGCTTCTATTATAAATGAACCGACTAGACATATTTCGGGAACTTGTTTAGATCATATTCATGTTCGTCTGGCTACTATTCCTTTAAATTTTTGTGAGAAAGGTTTATTCAATTTTAATATTACAGATCATTCTATGACAGGATTGCTAATAAAAAATTTTAATGTAGAGAAAAATAGAAAGACCAATGAATTTTCAGTTACAAAGGTAGTTAATTATAATAAATTGAATAACTTACTCAGACTAGAATTTTGGGATGATGTATATAATGAGGTAGATGTTTGCTCTGCTTATAGTAGTTTTATCAGAAAATTAAATAAAGATATTGAACTAAGTACTTCTGATATTAGGAATAGAAAGAAAAATACAAAACTTAAACCGTGGATGAATGATGTTCTTCTAAGGAAAATCCGGTTAAAAAATAAATTGAGAATTATGTGGTATAAACATAGAAATAACTATAGGTTGAAAATACGTTATAATAAGCTTTGTAAATCCGTAAAAAATTAAATATCGAAATGTCGAGATGAGTTTTATCGTTCAGAATTTGGTAAATGTAAGGGTGATTTAAAAATCGAATGGCAACTTTTAAATAGTTTGTTAAATACACCTCAAAATATTTTTTAACGAAATTCGACTTAATAAAAATGATGATCTTATTTCTGATGAAACTTTAATTGCATGTGAGTTTAATAATCATTTCTCCTCTGTTGCAATTGAGTTATTCTCTGGCCTTGGTAATAGTCATGATAGTATTGCTGGCGAAATTCATTTGTGTGATAGTTTCTTTTATGACAGTATTACTGGGCATGAACTTTTGAATATTATTAAGTCATTGGATAATTCAAATTCTGTTGGTTTTGACGGAATTTCTAATTAACTCATTAAAGGTATTGCTTTCAATGTTATCGATGTTTTAACTTATATTTTCAATTTCAGTGTATTGTCTGGTGTTTTTCCTAGTCTACTAAAATCTGCTGTCATAATTCCGCTTTTCAAAAAGAGTATTCAAACAGACGTTATCAATTATAGACCTATTTCATTGTTATCAACATTATCAAAAATCTTTGAAAAATCTATTAAACATTGAGTTCTAATTTACTTAAATAGGTTAAATTTCTTTTGCAATAAACAATTTGGGTTTAGGAGTGCCTGTTCTACCGAGGATGCCCTTCTGGCCTTTTGCTCTAATATTAATAAGGGTTTAGATAATAAAAAATTTTGCGCTGGGAATTTTATCGACGTTACTAAGGCGTTTGATATGGTAGATCATTCTATTCTTTTGCAGAAATTGTTTGCTGTAGGGTTTCGAGGCTTTATGTTAAATTGGTTTGGGTCCTATTTAAGAGACAGGTCACAGCGTGTCAAAATAGGCAATAGTTATAGTAGTTCAAAAAATTTATTGTTTGGGGGTACCACAAGGATCAATTTTGGGCCCAATTCTATTCTTAATTTATATGAATTCAATTTTTTATCAAAAGTTTAAGGGAAATTTAACAGCCTTTGCTGATGATGTTGGTGTGTCATATTGTTGTGACAGTGCATTAAAATTATTCTGTGATATAAATAATGACTTAAATGTTTTAGGTCTTGGTTCTCCAAACATAGGTTAGTTGCTAGCAATAAAACGAAACTAATGTTTTTTAGCCTTAGCCAGCAGGATACTCCTGATATAGATTTTGTTTTTCATCCGACCAATTGTAATAAATTCACCCTAAATGGGTAGGGATTTACTTTCAATGATGCTATTTGCTGTAGATCTGGTGGTTTTAATATTGAAAAAGTTGAGAATTTTAGGTATCTTGGTATATTTATCGATAGAAATTTTAGTTGGTTACAACATACTACTACGCTTAAGTCATATTTACGCTGCACGCTAAGGAATTTTTATTACCTAAAACAATTATGTTCGCTAAATGTACTTAAAATGTTTTACTATGGTATTTTTTACTATGGTATTCTAAGTTACAGTACGGCATGAGCTGTTGGGGTGGTACCTACAGAAATAAAATCAATCCCCTACTAATTTTGCAAAAATGCATTATTAGAAACATGTGTAACCGCAATAGATTTTCTAATAGTTTGGAATCATTTAGGTATTTGAAAATTCTTCCTGCAAGACAGCTGTATTACTATAATAAGTGTTAAAAATCTTTTTTACTAGAGGTGAATATCTAAACAGCAGATCCTCTAATGCTTATTCCTTGCGTTCTAATCAGAGATTTTTTGTTAACGTTCCAACTTTTCGTACTACAAGCTGTCGTAACTTTTTTGACATTGTGGCTGTTCGTTTGTTTAATAGGCTTCCTGAATCAATACGATTACTTAGAAATATAAATGTGTTCGGTAAGAAAGTAAAAATTTGGCTTCTAAATTTTGGGCACAACGAAATCGAGAGTTTGCGATATCACCATTAACTTAAAAAATTATTTTTGTACATATTTAAATACTTCAACCGTTTTTTTTTTTTTTTTATATCAGTTATATTTTACATTTTATAGAGGATTTTTCATTTTTGCTTATTACTTTATATATATAATTTACTTCTTTTTTTTAATTTTTCGCACTTTTTTTCCTCACCCCACAACAGGAAAAGAAAATTTTACAAATTGTTGTGGCATTAAACACTACTTTTATTTTGAAGCATATAATGTCATTTTCTTATTCACTAGTTTTAAGTAATTTTGAATTAGTATGTTATTGAATTAATTTAATTTCAAATAATGAATATATAAAAATAATCAATTAAAAAATTAGAAAATAAGTATAAAAAATTTAAAATTTTCATTTATTTATTATTTTTAAGTTAATGAATTATAATTATAATTTAATACAACTAGTATGAATAAAGTTTAATTTAAATCTTAAACTTAAATCTTAAAGGACAACAAATGTAAAGTAGATAACAAACAAAGACTTACGAAAAAATTTAGAGATTGAAAATGTTATGTTATTTAAATATAAGGATATTATTATTCGGATTCTTTATTAACTTTATTTTTACTATATGAATATTGTTTCATTTAGCTTTTGCACAAATTGAGCACAGCAAAAAATTAGTCTTATTAATTAAGTCAGCTTTTGAAATAAAAGTGAAATTGCGTTAATACCAATAATTCGAAATGTCGATTGACTCTTTGTACAAAACGGGTAAACAGCTCAAAACCAAATTAACGCCCTCTATAATTGAAATCAATGAGCTTGAAAAATTTTTAATAAAATTCATTTAACCGTTTAATTTCATTTAACCCATAGGGCCGAAATGTTTTAATATATTCCAATCACCTTTATACAACTAATTCCGTCAGCTAAGAAGAACATTTGCGCAAAATATCAAGTCAATCAGTCAAACTGCTTCGGTCAAACTGCATCAAAAACATTGAAAAAGCTTCATTGTGCCCTCGTGTCTAAACGGACTAATATTGAATACAAATCGGAAAGCAAAATTTTTTGGAAGCGCGAGTTATTTATGAACTTCCTAATATAACGTTAACTGAGTCAACTTCAAGTTCTACACCTGAAGTTGTTATAGAAGCTAAAACAATAGCAACAAAAAAAAGTATATTTTGATTTTCATTTTTATTTTTTCTTATTTCAAAATTTAACTTAAAATTAAAAATTTACATTCATATATAAAAATCCGTAAATATATGTAAAAATGCTGAATTTGCATTATTTTTGTTTTTTTGTTTTTTAAATGACAAAAACCTTGAACTCTTCAAGTTCAATGTTGTTTAAATGAATAATTTTATATTAGAAACTTAATTAATAAGAAATGCTTAGTCTTAGTTTTTTTAAGTTTAGTTTAAGTAATTACAAAAAACCGTAATATAAATTAAGTTTTTAGTTGGTTATAACTGTTCAAACGTAATATAATTAAAACTAATTAATATATAAAATTTTTTTGTTTTATTTTTATAATTAAATATAATAAAACCTTTTTTTATAAAAAATATATTTGGCGCAGTCGGTAGGATCTCTATCAAAAGAAAAGAGATCTAGTGAAACGAATTTAATTAGCATTATTTAAAATAATATTACAAAAACATTTTTTTAAAGTGGGCAACAAAGTAAGCCAAAGCAAAATTTAGTGGTTTATGTAGAAACGAACACAATAAAAAAAAAAAAAACAAAAAAAAAAAAAATATAATATAATATATAAATAAATCAAAATTGATCGTCAAATAAACAGAAGCAATTTATTTGATCAATACCGTAATATTATGGCAAATGAACTAAATGACAATCGTATTGAACAGTGCTTAGTAGCTCTAACTCAGCTATTAGTGCAAAACAACCAACCACAAAATTGGAGATCACAAATTGAAAAGGAAATTCAATTTATTCCAGCTTTTAATGGTGAGCCAGGTACTTTACCATCTTTCATCGATTCAGTGACCAGAGTATTAGCTGATCATGTGGCGGAAGCTAACCAGGTTTTCAACATTATTTACAACATCAAAATTCAGGGAAGTGCAAAAAATTTACTTAATGTCAGCCCTCCAGCAAATTGGGATGATTGCAAAATAAAATTAAAACAACATTATAGAGCATCAAAAGACCAAATGGCAATCACAAGAGAAATTGGAGCACTAAAAGTAAGTAGCATTAAAGATTTAGATAATAAGTTAAGATTAGTGATAGAAGATATAACAGAATATGCGGCTTTTGTTGAAGATAGCCAAACAGTAATTGATATATTTAGTGGAATGTTAGTTCAGAAAATTAAAGAACTTTCTTCAGGATCGTTAGCTTATGCAATAATATCGAAAAATAATTTGACTGAAATTAGAAATACAGTAAGGAGTTTTATAGGTTTAGACGAGGGTAATCTTAATTTATCTCACAAAAATTTTAATAAAAATAGTGATAGTAAAAATTTTTTTAGGAATGATAATAAAAATAATTACAATTATAATAATAAAAAAAATTTTTTTAGTAATAAAAATTATGAAAGTAGAAATATGTTTAACAACAACAGTGTTAATAACAATTCAAATTCGAATTTTAAAAATAATAATAATAATTTCCAATTTCGAGCAAACGATAATTTTTATCAAAATAGAAAAAGGCCTTCTCAGTTTAACCGAAATTATAATAGATACAATGACAGACAAGAAAGTAGACAGACCAGACCAATGGAAGTTGATCCAAGTAGACAAACTCGATCAATGGATGTTGATAATTTAAGTAAAAAAAATTAAACTAATACAATTGAAGAAATTTTTTTTATAAATTAGCCTCGGACCCAAATAAAATTTTTACAATTTTAACAATTCAAGAAAAAAAATATTCAGCCTTGTTAGATACAGGCTCAACAATAAGCATTTTAAATGAAAATAAAGTTTGTAGTTCTAAGTTTACTGTAATAAATTCAACTTCAATATCTATCAATACAATTCAAGGAGAGGTAAGCAAACCTAATAGAACAGTTGCTACCTTATCTCCAGCAGAATTTAAATATCCTGAAAATGCAAGAATGAAATGGATTGTAATGAAATTAAACAAGCCATATGACTTATTATTAGGTATGGATTGGATAAAAAAAAATGTGAAAGATATCAACGTAGAAAATCAACAAATTAATATGACCAATGGAGTGAGTCTTCCATTCTTAACTAAAACTATTCAAGAAGAAGTTAATGTATTAGAAGTAAGTGAAGTTCAAACTCTACAATTGGATCATTTAAATGAAAAAGAAAAACATATAATTGAAAAATTAGTTTCAAAATTCAATAAGCTATTATATAAAGAAGGTGATATTTTGACCAGTACAAATACAGTGGTACATGAAATTAAAACAACAACAAGCGAACAAATTAATTCAAAACTTTATCGATATCCACCTAAACATGAAACTGAAGTGAGACGTCAAATGGAAGAAATGGAAAAACAGGGCATAATTAGAAAAAGTAAAAGTCGATATAGTTCTCCTATTATAGTAGTACCCAAAAGAAAAGATAATTCTGGAGTACAAAAATTTAGAATAGTTGTGGATTATAGAAGATTAAATCAGGTCACAATCGACGATAAATACCCTTTACCTAATATGGATAGCATTCTGGACAAATTGGGAAAAGCCCAATATTTCAGCACGTTAGATTTAGCCAAAGGTTACCATCAGATATTAGTAGCTGAAAAAGATATTGAAAAAACTGCTTTTGTTACTCCAGCAGGTCTATATGAATATGTACGTATGCCATTTGGATTGAAGAACGCACCGGCAACGTTTCAAAGATTGATGAACGAAATTCTTCGAGAATATATCAATCAAATTTGCGTCGTATATCTTGATGATATATTAATTTTTTCGACAACATTAGAAGAACACGAAAATTCATTAACAAAAATATTTAAAAGATTACAGGAACACAATTTGAAAATTCAAGTAGATAAATGTTTTAAAGTTAAATTAAAGTTTTCTTAAAAGAAATACAGAATTTCTAGGACATATTTTGACAAAGGATGGGATAAAACCTAACCCTGAAAAAATAAAAAATATTCAAGAGTTACAAATTCCAAAAACTGAAAAACAATTAAAAGGTTTCTTAGGAGCAACTGGATTTTATAGAAAATTCATCAAAGATTATTCTAAGGTTGCATATCCTATGATTAAATATTTAAAAAAAGATAACAAAATTAATATAAATGACCCACAGTATATAGCAGCATTTGAAAACTTAAAGAGCTTGATAACTTCACATCCAATTTTAAAATTTCCAGAATACGATAAACCGTTTGTTGTAACTACAGATGCAAGTGATCATGCTATAGGTGCAGTGTTGTCTCAACAAGGTCATCCAATTTGTTATGTTTCGAGAACGCTAAACAACCATGAAAAAATTGTACTACAGATAAAGAGTATTTGGCAATTATGTATGCAGTAAATTATTTCAGACCTTATCTATATGGTAATAAGTTTAAAATCATAACAGACCATGTGCCAATTAAATATTTAAACAACAAATACAAAGGAAAGGATTTTTCACAAAAACACCAAAGATGGTTGCTAAAACTTCAAGAATATAATTATGAGATTGAATATTTGCAGGGTAAAGAAAATAAGGTAGCTGATTATTTAAGCAGATTAGAAAATACAAAGAAAATTAATGAAGAAAATGATATAGCATCCAATTTAGAATTATCTAATGATACAGTACATTCTGCAGATGAAAATCAATTAGATTACATAGGAATAAAAGAGGATATAGTAAACAAATATAAAACACAAATCATACTCACTTACAGTCCTGAAGAGAATATAACACTTCACAATAGAAGAATTATTGAAATAAATCCGTTATAAAATGAAAATTTAATTAAAGACATTTTAAAACGTTATATCAAGAAAGGATATACGAGCATTTATTCGGAAGTATCTGATACTGACTATCATAAAATACAACTAATTTTAATATCGATGTTTTCATTTGATTCAAAAATAAAATTTATACGAAGTACAAAAAGAGCTAAAGAAATAAAAACTGAAGAAGAATTACATAAACAACTATCTCTTTACCACACTAAAGAGTCTATGCATAGTGGAATAAATGAATGTTACCACAATTTAAAAGACAAAATTTATTTTCCGAAGTTAAAAGATCATATTCATTTAATTATCAATAATTGTGAAAAATGTCAACAAATTAAGTATGATCGAAAACCATTAAAACCTAAATTTGCATTTACAGAAACACCTAAAGGAAAAAACGAAATTATACATTTGGACATATTTCATTTTAAAAAACAATCGTTTGTTACAGTAATTGATAAATTAACAAAATTTGCCTCAGCATATGGTATAACAGATCGCAATTGGAGAGTAAAGAAAACAATTATAATGGAACATTTTGCAAAATTTGGAAAACCAAAAAAAATAATTATGGACAATGAATTTAGAGCTGAACAACTAATTGAGTATTTAAATAGTGAAAATGTTGAAATTCATCTAACAAAAGCAAATAATCACACTGGAAATGCTGATATAGAGAGACTACACTCAACCCTCTTAGAAAAAATAACAGGAATTGAGGATAGGGAACTTTCAGTTGAGATGAAGATACAGATGGCTATAGGAAACTATAACGATCGCTATCATTCAACAATAAAATACACACCTAGAGAAGCTAAAGAAAATGTAGATGTTAGTAAATTGCAAATAAATATAGATAAAATGAAAACTAAAACTATAAATAAAAGAAACTTTAATAGAGAACACTATATAGAAAATAGATCAGTAGGAGCTATTAGAAATTATAAGAGACTTAGACATAAGGACGAACCATATTACAAACATAAACCTTTATTAAATGTACATTATTCAAATATTAAAAAACCTTTAAAACTTTTAGGTTTTCAACATAATAATATTGCTGTTAATAATCTTACCAACACAACTGACTGTAGGACTTCTTCAAGTCAATCCAATTCACGAAGAAGCCGGTTATATTCAAATAAAACTTCAACAGGTAGAAATAGTAAATAAAACTAGTACAATTTTACATATTATAAATCCAAGAGAAATAGATAATATGCTTACACAAATAGAAAAAACTATACAAGAACAAGAAATGCATAACAAAAATTTATTAAAAGCGGAAATTAAAATAATTAGAGCAAAAATCAGATCTATAATGCCAACTAAAACTAGAAAAAGGAGAGGTCTAATTAATTTCATAGGCAGTGCTGAAAAATGGTTATTCGGCACAATGGACGAAGAAGATCGAAAAGAAATATTAGAGCATTTAAAAACTATTGAAGAAAACGATCACAACGCTATTACTACACTAAATCAACAAATTTTAATAAATTCACATTTTAACGAAACTATAAACATTCTTAAACAGACAATAGAAAGAGACAGAATTAAAAAGACAGAAGTCTTTAATGAAATAAAAGAAAACAATAAACAAATTATAGGATATTCATTATACTTAGATCAAATAATAAAATTAAGATTTTTAGAAAATAAGATAAATCAAATTCAAGACAATATTGCATTAGCTAAATATAATTTAATACATTCTAGCATATTAACTGCAGAGGAAATATAATTATATCAAATTGATTTTTATAAATTAAAATTAAGTAAAACAGGAATTATGAATTATAAAGATGAATTATTAGTAACTGCAATTAAAATTCCACTAAATTATATTCAAACTGATTTAAAACTTATTACTCCTTTGCCTAATAAAGAATATATAGAAATTGACGAAAACAATGAATATATTGTAGAAATTGAAAATAAAATTTTAACTTATCAAGATGATGTTATGTTAAAAGATTTAAAATCTAGTAAAAACTGTATTTTGAATAATAAATGTAAATTTAGATATAATAACAAAACTAAAATTGAAATATTAGATGACGAAACTTTATTAATTAAAAATGCTAGAAAAACCGTATTAATACAAAAGTGTGACGATAGAAATTTAACACTGAACAAAAACTATTTTATTAATTTTTATAATTGTGAAATTAAAATAGAGAATGAAATATTTTATAACCAAAAGCAAATTATTCAAGATAAATATTTTTACCCTAGTAATAATTTTAATTATACCTATGTAAAACCAATTAATTTTGACGATATTGTTTTAAAAAACTTTGAAAATATTAAAGAAATAAACGAATTAAAATATCATAAAGCCGTTTCATATGGGATAAATATTTCTATTATTGTAGTATTAGTAATAAGTATTACTTTTATAATATTATATTTAAAAAACAAAGGAACCAAAATAAAAATTGTAAATAAAGAAATTCCGGAGAATTTCAACTCTAACGGAGGAGGAGTTATGTATGAACTTCCTAATATAACGTTAACTGAGTCAACTTCAAGTTCTACACCTGAAGTTGTTATAGAAGCTAAAGCAATAGCAACAAAAAAAAGTATATTTTGATTTTCATTTTTATTTTTTCTTATTTCAAAATTTAACTTAAAATTAAAAATTTACATTCATATATAAAAATCCGTAAATATATGTAAAAATGCTGAATTTGCATTATTTTTGTTTTTTTGTTTTTTAAATGACAAAAACCTTGAACTCTTCAAGTTCAATGTTGTTTAAATGAATAATTTTATATTAGAAACTTAATTAATACGAAATGCTTAGTCTTAGTTTTATTAAGTTTAGTTTAAGTAATTACAAAAAACCGTAATATAAATTAAGTTTTTAGTTGGTTATAACTGTTCAAACGTAATATAATTAAAACTAATTAATATATAAAATTTTTTTGTTTTATTTTTATAATTAAATATAATAAAACCTTTTTTTATAAAAAATATATTTCGCGCGGATTAATTCATTCCAACCAACTTTATACAACTAATTCCGGTTGCTAAGGGGAACATTTGTGCAAAATTTCAGGTCAAGCAGTCAAACTGTTTCGGCTCGAAAACGGCTCTGGAGCCGCAACCTGTTGACTAATAAAATGGTAACATAGCCTATGTCAGCCTCCGTGCTCTCAGTTCTTCTAAAATTTTGTGAAAATTGAAACAGTGGTTTTCATGTGAATCCTGAACAAACAAATTTTGCTTCTTTATATATTGGACTAGCAGATTTACCCGGCGTTGCCCGGGAGCGTACAAATTGCAAAAAAGCAAGTTTCGGTCATTTTTTCGAAGTACTGCTTCGGTTAAAAAGAAAGCCTCAAAAAAATATTTGTGGAGTTTCGTTAACCCGTTGCGGCCCAACAATAGGTTTTTATAGGTTTTGTCGTTACTTTGCTATAAATTAAAAATGGTTTAACCGATTGACCTCAAATCTTGTATATGTGTTCCTCTTTGACATTAGATTTCAGTCTATTAACAGACTTGGAATTTATTACCCCTTGCCGCCCGACAATTTTTTCAAAAAAAATTTGGGAAGGATATTACGTCCAATTTTGCGAAATATTGCTTGCTCAAACTTTCAAAAACAGGTTGGTTGAGATCCATTAACCCATTTTGGCACCGCAGCTTTTTACAGATTTTTTCATTACTTTACTCTTAAAAACGGTTTGACCAGTTGAATGTAAATTTTGTATGCGTACAAGTATATACTTATCACTCCTACAATTATTAAAAAAAAAAATTTTTGTAAGTAAATTACGTCTAAGTTTTGAAAGTAGATAAAACTTCTTTGAATTAGGAGAATGTTTAAAAAAATTTCGAGTTCTTTTAACAGATTGCGAAACAAAAACTTTAAAAAACAGTTTGCAAAACAGTTTGAACGATTATCTCTAATTTTCTATACGTTTTTCTTCTGCTTCTTGACAATTTGGTGCTGCTTGAATTTTTGTTGTTATTATTTAATAATTATGAAAAGTTTCAAGTGAAATTTGATAAATTTGTTGAAAAATTGCCAGAATAATCCCTAAAAAATTCGTTGTAAAAAAATTGCTTTATTACATTTTAAAATTAACATGTACACCATTCTTGGTTAACTTTTTTCAAAAATAAAGTTTAAGGGGATAAAGGTTAACTTGCGTTAATACCCAAAATTAGAAAATTTTATTGAATCATTGTACAAAACGTGTAAACAGGTCAAGAGCAAATTAACCCTGAGGGTTTTTATAATTAAAATGCTGATACAAAATTTTCAATAAAATTCTTTTAATCGTTTAAGCAAATGAAATTTATAGAAAACTTCAAGGCGTCGTCGTGGAAAACGGGTTAACCGAACTCAACAAGAATTTGTGTTAGCCTCTTTTTTCGACTGCAAAACCACCCTGTAAAATTGGACACAAATCGGACACACAAAATTTTTTGGAAGCCCGCCAGGTCGAAATGGGTTAATTTATTCCAACCAAATTTATACAACTAATGCCAGTTACTAAGAGGAACATTTGTGCAAAATTTCAAGTCAATCGGTCAAACCGTTTTGACTCCAATCAGGTCAATCGGTCAAACCGTTTTGTCAATCGGTCAATCCGTTTCAGCTAGACATCAAAAAGCTTAAAACGGCTTTGGAGCCGTAACCTGCTGACTTTTTAAAACTTCAAATAGCCTATGTCACCACCGGGCTCCCAAAATTATTCCTGTTAAATATGCTGGCAATCGGACCAGTGGTTTTCTCGTGAATCCTGGGCAAGCAAACAAAAAAAAACAAATAGACAAACAAACAAAGTTTTTCCTTTTAATATTAGAATATATTAATACTTCTATAAATAAGCTAGCAAGAGCTAGAGAAGGCAAAAATATTCCTTTAGAATAGTAAATAAAAACGAACTGAGCTCTGGAAGCAACATTTTTGTAACTATAAGAACTCTAAGAGATCTAAGAGCGCATATAGCAACAAAACTTTAAATGAATAGTTTTAAAAATTAGCTCTATAATAACACAAAAGCTTTAAAGAGCTGAAATTGTTACTTGGGCTGTTTAGAAATGGTTTACAGGGATCTTCTTGTGGAACCAAAAACAAGTAAAGAAACAGTCAGTCGGTGCAACCGACTTAGAAATACCCTACACCTATTTGGTTCAAATTTAAGAACATATCCATAAGTCATTTTAACACCATAGAAGCTGTTATTAATTTGATCGTAAGACATAGCTAACCAAATTAACTTTATAATACTAAAAACAATTTCTAATTACACTATCTATTAAAAAATATTACAAATTCTTACTAATATATCTATTTAAAAATATTAAAAAACAAACAAACTTGAAATAAATGAAAATATATTTATTCCAATTCAATTACAAAATGAAAAAATTCTAATTATTAAATTTTGTGATAAAAAGATAATCAAAGCATAATATATTTAATAATCCAAATTTTTAAAAATTGCAATTATTTTAAATGGTTAGTTTATTTACCTAATAGAAAAACTTATAAACGCAAAATATGCAATAAATGTATTTCTAAAATACAATTAAAAATTTACACCTTTTCATATAATTCATTTAAATATAAAAATAAATTTTACATAAATGCAGCAAGTACCTTTGAACATAGCTGAACCACTACAATTAAGTCTAGATTTCGGAGACAAATAGGACATAGGAAATATATTCTTTGGCTTCGAAATTAAACTCGACCACAACCAATTCCCATGGTACTTTCATTACTAGTAACCTAGTGTTAAATTTCATCTAAATACCGGCATTATTTTTTGAGTTATGGTGTTTTTAAGATATATGTTTGTTAGTCCTTGAACTTTTCAAGGGTTCCAGGACCCGAAATTATGGTACGATTTCGCCCATATGCAGTCCCGTCATACTTTCAATACTAGTTAACCCTTGTACACAATTGGAACGCTCTATCTTAATTTTAAGTTACTAGTTTTATTAATTTCGGTGATAAGCTTTTACACATTGGGGGGTCTAAGAGAGGTTCTGAACCACCACTCCAATTAATCCCAAATTAAGGGGGCACGCAAGAATTAGTAAAGAACACCCTTGTGGCAAATTGGAAGCTTCTACATTTGTTTCAAGTAACTATCTTTATTAATTTCGAAAATATGCTTTAAGGGCCTAAGAACTGAGTGGCTGGTCCCCGATCCACTACTCCAATGGGGCCCAAATTTCAAAGATACTTACGAAATAGGAAGGGACACCCTGATACCAAATTTGGAGGTTCTATCTTCATTGGTTTCGGAATTATGCTCGTTTGGCCAAAAATTCGATCAAAAAGTTCTAAGTTCCGAACCCATTGTCCAATCCTCACCGTACGTAATCACCGCCGTAGTTTCGCTGCCAATAACCTACAGCACAAATTTCATGAAGATAGCCTCATTAGTTGTTGAGTTATCGTGATTTTTATATATGTTCCTTAGCCCTGACATCGATTAAAAGGTCCGGAATCCGAACCGTTGGGCTGATTTCGCCCTTATATAGTCCGCGCTGTACTTATAGTACTAGTTAACCCTTGTACACAATTGGAACGGTCTATCCTAATTTTAAGTAACTATTTTTAGTAATTTCGATTATAAGCCTTTAAAACTTGGGAGGTCTGAGAGGGGTACAGAACCACCACTCCAATTGATCCCAAATTAGGGGAACAAGCAAGAGATAGTAAAGAACACCCTTGTGGCAAATTGGAAGCTTCTACATTTGTTTCAAGTTACTATCTTTATTAATTTCGAAAATATGCTTTAAGGGCCAAAGAACTGAGTGGCTGGTCCCCGATCCACTACTCCAATGGGGCCCAAATTTCAAGGACACTTAGGAAATAGAAGGAGACACCCTGACTTCAAATTTGGAGGTTCTATCTTCATTGGTTTTGGAATTATGCTCGTTTGGCCTAAATTCGATCAAAAAGTTCTAGGTTCCGAACCCATGGTCCAATCCCGACCTTACGCAATTCCCGAAGTATTTTCATTACTAGTAACCTACAGCACAAATTTGATGAAGATAGCGTCATTAGTTGTTGAGTTATCGTGATTTTTTATATTTGTTCGTTAGCCCTGAAACCGATTAAAAGGTCCAGAATCCGAACCCATGGGCCGATTTCGCCCATATGCAATCCCCGCCGTACTTTCAGTCCTAGTAACCTACAGTTAAAATTTCATCAAGATAGCTCCTTTATTTTTTGAGTTATCGTGCCTACGGACGGACGGACGGACGGACATGGCTATATCGACTAAGGCGGTCACGCTGATCACAAATATATATACTTTTCCATATCTAGCTCGCTTCCTTTAGGTGGTTACAAACACCATACCATAGTTAATATACCCCTTTACCTATTCTATAGGTGTAGGGTATAAAAAATTCTAGGCTACAATAGGAAATGATTCAAAAATGCTATATTTTTCCGTTACAATTTTATACCCTACACCTACAGAATAGGTAAAGGGGTATATTAACTTTGGTATGGTGTTTGTAACCAGGAAGCGACCTAGATATGGAAAAGTATATATATTTGTGATCAGCGTGACCTCCTAAGTCGATATAGCCATGTCCGTCAGTCCGTCCGTCCGTAGGCACGATAACTCAAAAAATAATAGAGCTATCTTGATGAAATTTTAACTGTAGGTTACTAGGACTGAAAGTATGGCGGGGATTGCATATGGGCGAAATCGGCCCATTGGTTCGGTTTCTGAACCTTTTAATTGTTCTAAGGGCCAAGGAACATATAAAAAAAATAAGGATAACTCAACAACTAATGGCGTTACAATCATGAATTTTATGATGTAGGTTACTACTAATGATACTAAGGCGGGGATTGGGTACGATCGAGATTGGACCATGGGTTCGGAACTTAGAACTTTTTGATCGAATTTAGGCCACACTGGCATAATTCCGAAACCAATGAAGATAAAACCTCCAAATTTGGTATCAGGGTGTCCCTTCCTATTTCCTAAGTGTCCTCATAATTTAGGCCCCTTTGGAGTAGTGGGTCGCGGACCAGCCACACATTTCTGAAGACCTCAAAGCATATCTTTAAAATTAATAAAGATAGCAACTTGAAAACATGGAGAAGCTTCAAATTTGGCACAAGGTTGTTCTTTACTATTTCTTGTGTGTCTCCCTAATTTGGGATCTATTGGAGTGGTGGTTCAGTAACCCTCTTAGACCTCCGAAGGTTTAAAAGCTTATAATCGAAATTACTAAAAATAGAAACTTAAAATTAATATAGAACGTTCCACTTGTGTACAAGGGTTAACTAGTATTTAAAGTACAGCGCGCACTGCATATGGACGAAATCGGCCTAAGGGTTCGGATTCTGGAACTTTTAATCGTTTTTAAGGGCTAACGAACATATATAATAAATCACGATAACTCAACAAATAATGACGCTATCTTTCTAAAATTTGTGTTGTAGGGTACTGGTAATGAAACTACGGTGGTGATTATGTACGGAGAGGAATGGACAATGGGTTCGAAACTTAGAACTTTTTGATCGAATTTAGGCCAAACAAGCATAATTCCAAAACCAATGAAGATAGAACCTCCAAATTTGGTGTCAGGGTGTCTCCTTCTATTTCCTAAGTGTCCTTGAAATTTGGGACCAATTGGAGTAGTGGGTTGAGGACCAGCCACACAGTTTCGAAGACCTTAAAGCATATTTTCAAAATTTATAAAGATAGTAACTTCAAACAAATTTAGAAGTTTCAAATTTGGCAGATGGGTGCTCTTCACTATTTCCTGTGCAGTTCCTCTACTTTTGGATAAATCAGAGTGGTGGTTCAGTACCTCTCTTAGACTCCCCAAGGTTTAAAAGCTTATCATCGAAATTAATAAAAATAGTAACTTAAAATTAAGATAGAACGTTCCAATTGTGTATAAGGGTTAACTAGTATTGAAAGTATGACGGGGACTGCATATGGCAAAATCGTACCATGGTTTCGGGTTCTGGAACCTTTGAAAAGTTCAAGGGCAAAAGAACATATATCTTAAAAACAGCATAACTCAAAAAATAATTTCGCTAGTTTGATGAAATTTAAACTCCAGGTTACTAGTAATGAAAGTACCATGGGAATTGAACTGTATGAAAAGTTCTAAATTTGTAATTATATTTTAGAAATACATTTATTGCATATTTTGCGTTTATATAATTTTCTAATAGGTACATAAACTATCAATTTAAAATAATTGCAATTTTGAAAAATTTTAATTATTAAATATATTATGCTTGGATTAGCTTTTTATCACAAAATTTAATAATTAAATTTTTTGAATTTTTAGTAATTGTAGTAATTTTAGTAATTGAATTTAAATAAATATATTTTCATTTATTTCAAGTTTTTTTGTTTTTTAATATTTTTAAATAGATAAATTAGTAAGAATTTGTAAATAAATTAGTAAAGTAATTAGAAAATGTGTTTAGTATTATAAAGTTAATTTGGTTAGCTATGTCTTACGATCAAACTAATAACAGCTTATATGGTTTTAAAATGAAATATGGACTTCCCATTAAATTTGAACCAAATAGGTGTAGGGTATTTCTAAGTCGGTTGCACCGACTGACTGTTTCTTTACTTGTTTTACTTGCATAGAATATGCATTTGTGAACATTTTTTGAAGAATGAAAAATTGGATATAATTACTCTTATGTGGCAAAAATAACGAACATTTGATTTTAACCACACACGTACAATTGTACGTTATGTGTCCGCGGCAATTATTTTATCAAATATTTGCTAAGTGTTGCTAATTCAACTTTTTAAGAGAAATTTTCCGTTAAGAGAATAATTATTTAATCCATTTATGATACTTCACCAAAGTTAATTGCTAAATATATAAAATTAAAAGAAAATGTTCATTTTGGTTTATAGTCAGAATAACTCTGTTTTATTTAATAAAATATCAATTCTTATATACTATTTTGGATTTCTCCAAATAAATACAATTTTATCAAAGTCAATAAATTATAATAAATTATAATAATTGTTAATAAAAATTATTGTTATCTTATCATATGTTATTATATCATGTCCAACGTATTATTATCAACAACAATGAATTATAAAAAAAATTTAAACATTAAAATTAAGAATGAAGATGTAATTTGATCTTCTTCTTTACAAACAAAAAAAAAGTGAATTTGTTTTGATTAATTTTTGTATGTTACTAAAATAAACAAATGGATGTAATTGACCATATATGACCATATAAAGCGTTGATCAGTAATTTAAAATGATCTTATAAATTTGTATTTTTAGATATAGAAATAGTTTTGCAATCAGATCATTCATATTGGCATACATTCTTTCAACCTAAATATTTCGTTCATTTATAGATTCATTTCCTAAATTTATTTCAGAAGATAGTAGAACAAACTTAATAGAACGACAAGGCAGACCTAAAATTGCACAACTTAAATCATTATCACAAAAGATTGTTTCTAATTCAGACAATGACATATCAATCACTTCACATTCATTATAGTTTCAAATTTAATCTTCAATCAATTGTTCTTTGAACATAACCCACAGAGACAGAGCTTGGGATGGCTCACAAAAACAACAAATATATACAAATAACCTACGAAGTTGTTTTGGCGACAATGTTTCTACATACTTAGTATTATATTATATTGAAGCTGTCAGAAGTAGAAAATAATAGTTAAGTTGACAGGGGTCGAGATTTTTTTTAAAATCACAATTTTAGGATTTATAGCATATCTACAAAGATGTCTTTATATATTTCAGCAATAAACCTTAATTTGTTCACTTCTTTTTCATTATCTAAATATATTAAATATTATTAACTTCACAAATGACAGATAGTTTTAAAATGTCAAATATTATGTAGGATAATAAATCTGACAATTATATACTCCTGAAACAAAAATTAGCTTTCCATTTACAAACAACTTCTACCTACTCTTCATCAACAATTTTTGATAAAAGAGTAGTTATACAATGAGAGAGCTGTGACACTTTTTTAATGTTTTGCCGTCGGTAAAACACATTTCTTATATGAAATAGAATTTGCCGTCGGTAAAACACATTTCTTAAAACAAAAGAAAAAAAGAAAAAAGAACAATAACAAAAAAATTTTAATTTAAAAGTTTCTTATCATTTAAAAAAAAAAATAGAAGATTAGAAAAAGAAAATACAAGAAATTAACTTGAAGGTTCTTAATTAAAATTATTTAAATTGTAAAATAAAAATCTGAAATGACGTCAGGGGATTCCTATTCTTAATTTAAAAAGAAAAAAAAAAAAAAATATAGTAGTATTACAAAGTTTTTTTATTTATTTTTAAAGTTTTTCGATATTTATAATTATTTTCTTTAAATTTTTTTACGATTTTAGCTAATCGTAATATATATAAAGTTAGTGAAAACATGTCGACTTATATCCTATGAGTACCTATGAGAGAGCTGGCTCATTACGGGGTAATTTGGGTAAAAAGATGACGTCACCCGTCTGGTTATGTTATATGAAAGGGATATAAGATAGATCTAAAAAAATTTTAAAATGAAAAGTGTGTGTGTGTGTGTGCGTGTGTATGTGTATCTGTTTATGTGAAAGTTTTGAAATATGGAATTTAGTTATAATATGATATATAAAAACATAAAAATATTAAAAATGACATTTAGTTACAATTAAAACTTTAAAAATGAATAATCTAAAGTGTTTAGTTAAAAAAATAAAATTATTAGTCCCTAAAGCTGAATTAGCTAAAAATAAAAATAAAAAAGTAAAAAAATATATAAAAAAATGTGCTAAACATATTAAAAACTTGGAAATATTATTACAAAATGTTAATACAACTAGTGAAAGACTTAAAATTATAAACGCTATTGCCCTTTCGAAAGGCTTTAAATACAAAATTAAAAAAATTAAAACTAAAAATAAATCAAAAAAAAAAATCAAATGCAAAATTGTAAATAGTGTATTTCAAAATCGGATACAGACTTTTGTCTTAATAAATTTACTAACAAAGGATCCATTAAACTTTTTGGATTTATGTGAAAAAACTTTTTCTCGAAAAATTAAAAATAATTTAAAAAATGAACCTTTTCTTAAAGTAAATGCTATATTTTGTGGAAATTTTGTTAAAAGTTCAGCAGAAAACCTAATTGAAGAATATAAATATATGAACACTAAAAACAATGTAATATCAAGAGATACAAATTTAAAAGATTGGTATGAAAAAAATATAAAAGAAATAATTTTAAAAGATTTGGAAGAATTCCAAGAAAAAGACTCAGGTTGGGCTTTAAAAGAAGTTATAAATTTAGTGTTAAATGTGAATTTTTATAGACCTCAAGTTGGCTCAACATACATTAGTTTACCAAAATTTATTCAAAATAAAAAGGCTTGTGTAAATTTAGAAAATAAAGATAACTGCTGTTTTGCTTGGGCTATAGTGTCAGCTTTACATCCAGTTAAAAATAAATCAGCTTTAAATCCATGCCGTATAAGTAGCTATCCTCACTATTCTTCTGTTTTAAAATTAAACAAAATTAAATTTCCAGTCAGCAGGCCAGATATAAAAAAATTTGAAAACCTTAATAAAATAAGTGTGAATTTATATGAACTTATTAAAATAAAAAATAGATTTAAAATTTTACCAACAAGATTAACTCAAAATAAAGAAGAACAACATGTAAACTTACTAGTTATTCAGAATCGATATGAAAAGAATACAGATTTTAATGATGATGATGAAGATGATGATGATAATGAAAATGCAGATCCAATATTTTATCATTACGTTTGGATAAAAAATCTTTCTATGCTTTTAGCTAAACAAGGATCAAAACATAACGGGAAAAAATTTATTTGCGATCGATGTTTACATTTTTTTTACAATAATGTTAATTTACAAAACCATTTAGAAAATTGTAAAAATTTTAATGAATATAAAGTTAGTTTTCCTAAAGATAAAATTGTAAGATTTAGAAACTTTAAAAAAAAAGAACGTCTCCCATTTATCATTTATGCTGATTTTGAATGCATACTAAAGCCGATATGCAAAATAGTTAAAAATACAAAAAAATATCAACAACATATAGCACATAGTGTAGGCTATTATTTTAAAACTTCATATGATGAGTCACTATCTTTTTATTCAGCCTATAGAGGTTTAAATTGTGCGAAATGGTTTAGTAAAGAATTGGAAAAAATTTGTCATGAAGTTGAGACAATTTTTTTAAATTCGAAGGTGATGGAAACACTAACAAAAACTCAATTAGAAGAATACTACTCAACTAACGTTTGTCATATATGTGACGAAATATTCAATGAAAACGACGTAAAAGTAAAAGATCATTGTCATTTGACTGGATATTATAGAGGAGCTGCACATCAAGCATGTAACTTAAATTATAAAGATTTTAATACAATTCCAGTTGTTTTTCATAATCTAACAAAATATGATGCTCATTTACTTATAACAGATATATGTAATAATATTGCAGGAAATATTAAAATAATACCAAATAACACAGAAAATTATATTTCCATTATTAAATTTATAAAAAACAGCAAAATTAAATTCAATTTTATTGACTCATTCCGCTTTATGGCATCATCATTAGATAAATTATCATCTTATTTAAATGAAAAAAGAATTCTTCGTTCACAATTTTTATATATAAGCGATGATAAATTACAATTGTTAGAGAGGAAAGGTGTTTTTCCTTACGAGTATATTAAAAATTGGTCAAGTTTGGATGAAACTCAGTTACCAGGAAAAGAGGAATTTTATAGTTCTTTATATAAAAGTCATATAAGTGATAAAAATTATGAACATGCACAAAATATTTGGAAGCGTTTTAAAATAAATAATCTTGGTGAATACAGTGATATTTATATGAAAGTCGATATACTTCTTCTTGCTGATGTCTTTGAAAATTTTAGAGAAGGTTGTTTAAAAAATTATGGGTTAGATGCTGCTCACTATTTCACTGTTCCAGGTTTAGCATGGGATGCTATGTTGAAATATACTAAAATAGAACTCGATATAATAGACGATGTTGATATGTTATTATTTATTGAAAAAGGAATTAGAGGTGGCCTCACCCAATGCTCAAAAAGATATGTTAAAGCTAATAACAAATATCTTCCTGATTATGATGAAAAACAAGATTCTACGTATCTGATGTACTTTGATATTAATGCAATGTACTCCTGGGCTATGACTCAATATTTGCCTTATAAAAATCTTCAATGGGTTCATGATGTCAATAATTTAGATTTTGATATTCCAGATGACTCACAATTTGGATATATTCTAGAAGTTGATCTAGAATATCCAATAAATATTCATGATAAACATAAAGATTTGCCAATGGGTCCAGAAAAATCTGCTCCACCAGGTTTTAAGGGGAAAAAAATGTTAGCAACTTTATTTGATAAAAAGAATTATGTTCTTCACTATAAAAATTTAAAAGAATATTTAAATGAAGGTTTAAAATTAATAAAAATTCATCGTGCTTTAATGTTTCAGCAAAGTGATTGGATGAAACCATTTATTGATTTGAATGCAGATTTAAGAAAAAATGCAAAGAATGAATTTGAAAAAAATTTATTCAAATTAGTTTGTAACGCAGTATTTGGGAAAACTATGGAAAATGTTCGCCTCCGAAGAGATGTAAAGCTTGTTTCATCTTGGTATGGTCGCTATGGTGCTGAGTCTTTGATTTCAAAGCCAAATTTTCATTCGCGTAAAATTTTTAATAAAAATTTGTTAGCAATTGAATTATTAAAAACTGAAGTAATCTTTGACAAACCAATTTACATTGGAATGGCAATACTTGATATTTCTAAAACGAAATTATATGAATTTCATTATGGTTATATGCAGGAAAAATATGATGACAATTTTCATTTGTGCTATACTGATACAGATTCTCTGATATATGAAATAAAAACTGATGATGTTTATCAAGATATAAAACTACATTTACACCGCTTTGATACATCTGAATTCTCTGAAAACAATATATATAAAATACCTCAAGTAAATAAAAAGATTCTTGGATTAATGAAAGATGAAAATAATGGTAAACTAATGTATAAATTTGCCGGGCTTCGTGCTAAAATGTATGCCGTTCAAGTGTTAAGGGAAGATTTCAAATCTGAAGTAATTAAAAAAGCAAAGGGTATTAAAAATATCGTTTTAAAAAATGAAATCACATTTGAAGACTATAAAACTTGTCTAGATGAAAATATTGAGTATATACACGAGCAAAGCAGTATTAAATCTGAAAAACATCAGCTTTTTACTTGTTTGCAGAAAAAAATATCGTTAAGTCCATTTGATAACAAAAGATATTTAGTATCAGGCAGCTACAACACATTACCTTGGGGACATTATGCTATTAAAGATTAAATAATTAAAAATTAATAATAAAAAAAAAAATAAACTACGATTAAATTGTATTTTTTATTATTAAAAATAAAAAAAAACATTGTTATTAACTTAAATTATTGTATTTTGTTTTTATATTTCTATATAATTTTGAAATTACTTTCTTTTTCATAATTTTTATCATGTTAGAGGAATGACAATTAATGCAGGTTGGACCATAATTCTTTATGAATTCTTCTACGTCTACCAGGTGAGTGAAATTTGCTGTGCAACTGTACAAGCTGAAAGTTCCTTGCAGAGTTTTTTGCTTTTCTTGCTGGTGTTTATTATCCATGTTTATGAAACATTGATAACAGAACACGTCTGCCATTGGAGTTTTGTGACAAGCTTCTACAAAATCATGACCACTATTAAAAGTAAGATCTTCAATATCAAAAAATCTGTAGAACACTGAATATTTTTCATCAGCATTTCCGGCCTCACAAATTTGATATTCATTAGGAATACCATAGGCGCTAAAGCCCATCTTTATTATTTCTTCTCTGGTATACATTTTTGCGTTATTTTTTAAAATCAAACTATTTGATTAACATAAAAGTTACTCACTTTTATACCACAAAAATCTACATAAATTTTAAGTTATTTTTCAGTACTATAAAACCGCATACTTCCTCTAATTGCTTTTAAAATATTAAACAGAATGTTTTTTTTTTTTTTTTTTTTTTTTTTTTTCAATATTAATAAAAAAAAAAATATTTTATCAATACTGAACTACTGAGTCTTAAGAAATTTCATTGAAATAATGAATTGTAGACAAATTGTAAAAATCCTATGTTTTCTCTTAGAATTATTTTTTTATACCTAATAATTTTCTTAAGAAAAAATATAGTTATCAAACAAAACAAGAAAAAAAAATCTATTCAAAAATTTTGTGAATACGAATGGCCAGCGTAATTATTTAAGTTAAAAAATTATAAAATTTGGTACTACAAAACCGCATACATCCCTTAATTGATAAAATATTTAAGTAGTATTATAGTTACACTATTAACCCGTAAACATTCTGTAAGAATTATTTTTTTCTATATCCATTACTTTTTCAAAAATCTAAACCGATTCTTATCATAAAAGTACAGTTTAAATCGTAAATCAAGTAAACATTTGAATGCATATTGAAAAATAATTTAGAAATTTTGGGTACTATAAAACCACAATCATCCTGCTTAAAAAAAATAAATTTTTGAAATAATTTTATCAAAATTTTTAGAAAAAAATTAGCTTCAATAATTTAGTATAAATACAAGGTAAATCTGTCATTTATAATTAGTTTACTCAAGAAGTTTCCTAAAAAAAGAAGTACGTACACAGAGCTAAATCGAAGATGTCTATAAAGAAGGAAGTAAAAAGAAAATCTGATCAACAATTTAATAAGGATACAAAAATATTTAAAAATGATGATGATGATGATGATTATGAAACGTTAGACAGCTTGTATAAAGAAGAAGAAGAAGAAGAAGAAGAAGAGATTAACCTTCAAAAATTTACAGAGAGTTTAAATGAATCTGCAAAAAAAAAAAAAAAATATTTCTCCATTGGGAAATTACTGCAAAATAAAGAATATGAAATTCTTTACTTTGAAGAAACAGAATCCAAATTTAAAACGCCCAACGGAGAAATAATTAAAACCATTTTAATTGAACTAGACAATCTTTATACTTATTTGCCGCAACAATTCACTCAAAAATTTACGCCATCTATAATAAAGGTGTTGAACAAAAAAATTTCCAATAAGGAAATTAAATATAAATTTATTATAGAAAAAAATAATGTATTGAAATTCATTTTGAATTAAATAAAAATTTAAAAAAAGTAAAAACAAACAGAAAAAAAAGTCTTATTCTTTACTTTATATAAATTTTTTATATTTTTCAGCTTTTTCAGACATAAACAATTTACAGATTTTAAAAAAAATTTTTCAGACATAAACAATTTCCAGATTTTAAAAAAATTTTTTTTACATTTCAGATTTTTCTAAATACTTAACAATTTTCAGATTTTCTAAATACTTAACAATTTTCAGATATTTTAGTAGTATATTCTGTTTTTATAGGTTTTTAAGACTAATCCAAAAATTCAATGATTTAGATTTAAGGTTAATACCCATTAAGTATTCTAAATACTTAACATACATATAAAAATCTTTCGTTTAAATTTCTTTTGTTATAACTAAATTCTAATTATTCTTTATCAGTAGTTTTTTATTTCATTTATGTTCAAATATAGAGAAATAACCTTGAACTTCAACAAAATTATTAATATAGGTCAGTTTAAAAACTAACTTAAAATAAAAAAATTTTTTAATGGACAAAATTAAAACAAACAAACAAAATTTTCATTTTCAGATTTTTTTATTTTTTTAATTTTATTTTAATTATTTAGGTTGATTTTTATATTGCTCACTAAAAATTTTTTTGTTATATTGACTTCTGATTTCTTCCCTCCATTTTCTTGTAGATTCCGATGAAGTGTTTACTAATTTTTGATAATCTTTATTATTCAAGATGTTTTTTATTTTATCCATATTAATTTTTTGAATTGATTAACGATTGATTGCAAATACTAAAATGAATATATTTCTAATCATTCATCCTTCTTAAATAGTTTTAAATTAGCTAAATCAGCAATTTTAATAAGTAAACATTTTCCAAAGCACAAAAACCAATATGGTTAAAAGAGCATCTTTTAGAACAATGAATTTGCTGATTCTGTAAAATTTTTAAACTTGTAGAATCATGTTCATCCATATTATTTATATTACAAATTTTTTTAAGTTTTTTTTCCAACCATTTTTTTTTTTCACTACCTTTAACATAAATTTTGTTATAATTATTTACAAATATTTTTAAAAAATTGATGATATCAGAAAAATTTGCTTTACCGTCGAACCATTGAAATCCATGATGATTTTTTGTTAACCAATTATTTATTTGCTTTGTTTTTGCGTTTAGATAATGATAACTGAATGGTGGCTTAATGATAAAATGTTGAATCTCATTTTCTGATGAAAGAACTGCTATTTCCTTTAGGATGAATTTATTGTCATTATCTCGAAATCCTTGAACATCAATGATTATATAATTCATTTTATATATATATTTGAAGAATTGTTAGAAGTTTTAAGTTTCTAAGTTTCTTGAAGCGTCATTTTTTACAGATGAGTTCATTTATTTAGAAATTTAGATTATTTTGTTAACTTCTCCTGTTAATGGCTTAAATTCTACTAAGCGGTCATGCAAAATAAGACAGTAAGCTGTAGTATTGTCTGGAATTTTTTTTAAAGTCTTAAATTCAATTTTGACATCGACTGGTCCCATTTTAAGATTATCATTTTGATAACGAGTATCAATTATGAAGATTGGAGAATCAGTTTTAAAGTGGTCGCATGAAACTAAAGGCTCTGATATTGAGTTATTATAATAAAAGCTTCTAAAATTCGAATATGCTTCATATGCTAAAGCATAACGATTTTTTGCAAAATCTAAATTCATATCTTCATATGGGTATGATTCTGAATTTAAATATACTTTTATATTTTCAATATCACAATAATTAAAAGTTGAAGGATCTTCTTCCAGCTTATTTTGTTTGCCAGTTTGTAGAGCAAAAACAATAAAACGAGGTTTTTCAAGTTGTGAGGCTGTTTTAACATTCCAAATATGATGTATAGTTCCAGCTGGTAATGTAGGATATTCATGTAATTCCCAATTTCTAAAAGGAATTTTCATAACTGACCCATTTTCAATACTTTTGTATAAATTTAATTTAAGATTATCAGCTAAGTTAATATGTTGAACCTTCCAATATATTTTTGTAACAGTAATTTTTGGTTTTTCACTTGCATTAGCGCTGCTACATAATAATGAATTATCATTTGATCGAGAACGAGTTAATATTAACTCATGTTTTGCATTTGGAATAATGTTTTTGTAGTCTTCAGCAAACCCTATTAATCTTTTTAAGGGTATACAAAAATTAAAATATAAATTATTTATTTTAATTGATGCATCAGGCGACCAACTTCCATTGTATAAAGCTGTACTTTCATTTTGGTTTAGTGAAATATAGTTTTTTAATGTTGAAGTAATTCCAACATTACGATTATGATCAATTTCCTTACCATTAAGTTCATAGCGAATTTCATCAAATAGAAATGGTATAGCATTATTAACTAGTTTAGTGTGAGTGACAGTTGTTCCATCATGTTTTGATACATAACCTTCAATGTAGATAAGACTTGTTGAGGGTAATATATTTAAGTTTTGATTTTGTATTTGTATTCGTATAATATCACTTAATCCGAATGTGTTTAAGAATGGTGAATATGAATGCCAATGAGCACTAGTTATAGTTTCATCAAAAATAGGATCATTAAAGAGCTCCATTTAATTTACTTTTAGTAGATATCCAAGAGATTTTAAATATTCTTTATTTTCAAATGATAATTGTTTTTTGTATTTTAAATGCTGTGTTACACCTCCTCCTTCGACTGTCTTTAAAGAATTAAGATGATGTTCATCATTCTGTGAATTTATATTAGATTGATAATTTTTATTAAATACGATCATTCTGAAGCTTTAAGTGTAATCTTATTGTTATTGTTTCTCCACGAAAATTTATTATATTACCGTTCTGATCAAGGAGTTTTACAGTAATAGAACTTATCTGATTAATAGTTACCGGTAAATAAATTACATTCTTAGGAACTTCAATTATTTTATAGCCAGGACTGACGTTAATAGAGAATTCATGTAAAGTGTGAGCCTCTTTATCATTAATATAAGCTCCAGAAACAATATTGCATTCTACTCTTATTATATTTATTTTATTAATATCAACGAAAAGATCTGAAGTATGCCATTTATTGGCTAATAATTTCTTCTTACTGAAACCTAATAATCCACCAATTGTATCTTCTCTTTCAAAATCAATATCCTTATCAGCAAAAATTTCACACTTTAATGTATTATTATTTGCTCTTATAATTAATTTTTCCTTATCTGTTTTAGTTACATTCAACGTTTTCCTAAGAAATAGTTCAATATCACCAATTTCATATGAACCTGTTGGAATTGTAATAGGTTTATCATCAATAATAAATGTATTATTCTCCTCATCTATATTAGGTATTGAGTTATACGTTTGGAAATCAACTAACCCGCAGGTGTATTCTCCCCCCTTTAGATCTATAGGGGGGAAATAATTAGTTGTCAATGTGGAAGAGTTTCCGTTTAAAGTTAATGTTATTGACATGTCTTTAATTGATACAATGAGATATTTTAGTAGTGTATTCTGTTTTTATATAGATTTTTAAGGTTAATCCCAAAATTCAATGATTTAGATTTAAGGTCAATACGCATTAATAATATAATATACATACATACATACAAAAATTTTTCGTTTAAATTTCTTTTGATACAACTAAATTCTAATTATTCTTTATCAGTTAGTTTTTTATTTCATTTATGTTCAAATATAGAGAAATAACCTTGAACTTGAACAAAATTATTAATGTAGGTCAGTTTAAGTAAAGCTAGACTAAGAATAAAACAGAAAAAATTTTTTTTTATTTTTTATTATGTTTTATTTACTGATAATATTTTTTTTTCTTAACAATATGAAATAAAAATTCTAAACATAAATGTCCACAATTGTAGGAATTAAAATTTTGATATTTATTATAATTATATGTAAGCTTATCTCCTAAATATTTTATTACTTCTAATGGTGGTCTTAAATTTCCAAAACTATCAAAATAATAAGTTATTTCATCATTTTTAAAATAAGCTACCCAATGCGTTCCATCTCCAATAGAATTATCTAAATTTATTATACCACATTCATATTTCCAAGGTCTACGTATTGGTAAATTATCTCTCATAAAAATTCCTCGAAAATATTTTAAGTATTTTTTAGCAAAGTTTTCTAAATCAATATTTGTAAGAGCTCTATTGGGTAGCTTAGTTAATGGTTTTTTGGATTCAAATAAAGTCCTAAACCATTCTTATATGGTTTTAAGTGCAATCCATTTCCTCCTTTTAATGCTATTGCTTCCATCATTTTATTATGACGTTGACTTTCTTTTAATTCTTTGTGGGCATTTTTAGCATCGTTAACAGCTTTAGTTATTCCTGCAGCGCCACCTGAAAGTGCTCCAATAGCTGATAGACCTGCAAATATAGGTATTAAAGGTAAAACTCCTCCAATTTTTGGTACAGGAATTATTCGAGGAATCTTAATGTTTTTTTTCTGGCCTTTAGAAAAATTTCTAGCAGCATGCAAAGCAGTTTTTATAATATTCTTATCCTTCGTCGGTTTTTTTATAGTTTTAACAGCTATTTTAGCTTCCTTTATAACATTTTTCAAGAGCTTTTTTCTCGAAGTTTTCTTTTTTCTTAAAAGTTTCTTTTTTTTCTTTTTTAAACCCATACCAAGCCTAACTTTAGCTTTCATTGAGTTTGTAACTAGGTATGAATTTAACCGTTCACCAAAACTTGAGTCTTTAGCTTTTATCCTTTGCCAAGCTTTCTCTGCCAATATTTTATCAGCTATATGTCGTTGATTTTGATCAGTATTTTGAGAATATGCTATATCATGCTCTCGACAAGCCTCATCTAAACCATTAATTCCTTTATCGCCTCGTGCTAATCGTTTTGCTAGTTTTGTCCCAGGACCACAATAATTATAACCAGGTAAATGTGCTTCAAATGGTAGTTTATTAATTAGAGAATTAACTACACCTTTTCCATTAACAGTTTTTTGGTTACTGATTGAATATTTATTATGAAGTGACATAATATTAAGTTGTTTAGTTTAAGAAAGTCACTCAAATACTAATCATCTTTTATAAAATGAAATTTATAAAACTAGATAATGCAGTTAAAATTAAAAATTTCGATCAAAATTCAAAAAAGAAAATTAAAAGACATGGCGAATGTTTTCCAGATAGTGTAAGAGGATTAATAGTCGGACCTTCAAATTGTGGTAAAACTAATGCTATGATAAGTATGCTTTTAGATCCTAAAGGGCTTAAATTTGAAAACATATATATCTACTCGAAATCATTACATCAACCTAAATATGAATATTTAAAAAAATTAATAAAACCAATCAAAGGAATGGGATATAACGAATTTTCAAATAATGCTGATGTAATTGAACCATCAGCCTCACAGCCAAACTCAATATTTATTTTTGATGATGTAGCTTGTGATAAGCAAGATAATATAAGAGCCTATTTCTGTATGGGACGTCATCAAGAAGTAGATAGCTTTTATTTATGTCAGTCATATACAAGAATTCCAAAGCATTTAGTTAGAGATAATGCTAATTTTTTAATTATATTTAAGCAAGATGATTTAAATTTAAAACATATATATAATGATCATGTAAATTCTGATATGACTTATAATGAATTTAAAAAATTGAGTTCATGCTGCTGGAATGATAATTATGGTTTTCTATTAATTGACAAAGATAGCGGTTTAAATAATGGACGTTATAGAAAAAATTTTGATGCATTTGCTAAATTTTAGATAAACCAAGATCTGTTAGCAGTTGGTAATTACTAACGTCAGCAGTTAGGGATTATCAGTTAGCAGTTAGCAAGAGAACAGTTCAGTCGATAATTTACAGTTAATAATTGAACTAATCCACATTAAAAAAAAAAATGGATGAACAACTTATGAAAGATTTAATGAAAACTCGTAAAAATTTAAAAAGGAAATTTCAATCTTTAAAAGTTCAGAAGCTATCAGAAGACCGTAATCGAGAAGAAGCTTTCACTCCAATTACAAAACCATTGAAAGAATTGACAAATATTGTCAAACAACAACAACAATTTTCAAATAATGTTATCAAACCGGAAATTAAATTGCCTGCTAGCGCTGATAACACCTTAAAATTATTGAGACCATTTAAGCCGGAAGTTAAAACGCCTAGCAACAAAAGTAATACACACAGTAAATTTATAACTTCAACGCCAAATACTATAAAATTTGAGACGTCATCTATAACTGATAATATTATTGATGAATCATCAATTTCACAATTTCCTGTTTTTAACAAGTCAGAACTTGATAAGACATATGGACCATATTTTGATGAGTCATTAAATGTTCGAAAACTTGGGAATCCTAATTTTGAAATAGATGAAATTACTAAAAATATTATGATTGATACTGAAGTTTTTAAAGGAACTGATGGTCTATATGAATTGATATTTAAAAAAAAACCTATAAACTATACTGAAAGTGATTTAAAAACATATCATCAAATACTTAACAAAACAAATGCACATAGAAGAAATTACGATCAATTAGAGCAAATAAAAGGAAACAAAGGTTTTAAATACAAAAATATATTAAGAAAATTATATAAACATAATTATAACACTAGACATAAAAAAACCGGTTCAGGTTGTTTAAAAAAAATTTTTACTAATTATTTTAATAAATCTTCTTCACCAGAAACCCATTTAAAATATACAAATCAGTCAAATCAATATATTTATTGGGATGATCCTAATGAATTAGTTGACAGATTAAGACTTTTAATTGCATCAGAAACAGCTGGTAACAACAACCATCATAATGAAATTGTTTCTATAATTGAAGAGTTGAGAGAAGCAAATATAATACAATAACTGTCCACATTAACAATCAGTTAAAATCATAATGTCACTTGATAAATTTGGACGTAGTATAGCTTCTTCTAGAAAACTACATACTCAAGGTCCTCCAGGTATTGGTTTCAAATTGACTTCTGAAGGAAATTATGATTTAGATAACAAAATTTTATCAAATGTCCAAGAACCTATTGATGGCAGTGATGCAGCAACACAAAATTCTGTAAATAAACATATTTTCTTTCAGAAAGAACTATTACAAAACGAAATGCGAGAAATGTCTAATCATTTAGAGACAACAGTATCTATAGAACTTAAATTAGCAAAAGAAAAATTAAAAATATTAGAAGAAAAAATGCAAGTTAGTTTAGAGGAAATCCATATCAAATTCTCGGGATTGTTAAATGAAAAATTTTCAAATATGAGTGATGTCATTGAATTTCAAATTAAAAAACCAATTAAATTTATTCATGAGAGATTGCAAAAAGCTGAAGCTCAAGCTCGATCAGCATTGGATTTACTTAGTAGTTTAGAACTTATAAAAACATAATTGGGGATCAGTTTTCATTTACTTTTCGAAATGGATGTACATCAAATCGGATGTTCTTTAAATAATTTTTTAGATGAATATGATGATATTTTATTGGAGGAACATTATGAACAATTAAAAATTCACTTTAATTTTTTAAAATTATTTAAAAATTCTATCCTAATTGAAACGAAAAAGAATGGATATCATTGGGATATATGTCCCTATACATCAGACAACATGACAACTGTTCCAGATACTTGTCCTTGTCATTCAGCAGATCATCATATGTTAAAATGTTCCAAACTAATGGATTTATATAAAAGAATAAAAAATAAATAATTATATAACTTTATATACATACATAAATAAAGAATATAAATTTTAAATACATTTTATTATTTGCTTTTTATTATATATATAAATTATATAGGCACATTTTATTTAAAAATGAGTAAAAGAGAGGTGGTTGAAGAGCTGCATAAGCCTGCACGAAGAAATTTTAAACGACGTAGAGTTATAATTAAAGGATTTGATGATCTTTGGCAAGCTGATTTAGTAGAAATGGGTTCATATGCTAAAGAGAATAAAGGATTTAAATTTTTATTAACTGTGATTGACTGCTTTTCTA
>OY720441.1:205062147-205346180 GCA_963082915.1 Dolichopus griseipennis
TTAGATTTTACAGGCCATAGTTTTGGAAGATAGTAGAATTTGTTAGAATTGAATTGCACTACAATATCCAAATACAATTTTGAAATAATTTAAAATAACAGACTTATATCATCTTCAAATATATGAAATGGACCTAAATAATTATAGCCAAAAATAAATAATTAGGTAGTATCTAAACTAAACTTTATCGTTTACTCATCCTTATTATTTGAAATTAATTATTAAAAGTTTCTCTGCATACGATTTAAAACGCATAACATGCAAAGGAAATCATTGCAAATTGAAAAACCAGTAAAACCAATATAGAAAAAATCAATTTAATTTGTACTAAATATAATAATAATATAATAATATTACTAAATTTTTTTTAACAAATTATTATCTACATATATTTAAAAGAAAAATTAAATCTGCGCACCGACATGCGATAATAATTCTAAAACCAAAAATTGTCACAAAGAAAAACATTCTTATTTCTTTTTCGCAAATAACAAACAAAAATATTGAATATTAAATCTATATAGCGAGCACTTAAAAAAAATTTTTTGAAAAGCTCACAAAGTACAGAGCATAAAAATAAAATAAATTGGCTCGCTCTTTGTGAGCAACATAAAGAACAACAAGATATGAGCTCTTAGTTTGGTGAGCAACATTAAAAAAAAAAGAAATGAGCTCTGCGAGCAAGAGCAAATAAAATTTTTTTTTTGTATATACCAAAGTTATATAAGAAATTTTTTATTGTGTCTCGCTCTTAGAGAGCAGAACATAAAAAAAAAAAGAATAATAAAACTTTACAAGAGCTGTTTATGATGATTTTGTAAACAAACTCTTGAGAGATACACAAAAATTTTTATTTGTATTGCTCGATACGAGCAGTCTTTTGAAATTTTTTGTTATTAAATTGTATATACCGAGCACTGTATGAGAGCTCATGAGCGATAAAATCAAACCTTGCTTATAACAGATATATGTAATAATATTGCAGGAAATATTAAAATAATACCAAATAACACAGAAAATTATATTTCCATTATTAAATTTATAAAAAACAGCAAAATTAAATTCAATTTTATTGACTCATTCCGCTTTATGGCATCATCATTAGATAAATTATCATCTTATTTAAATGAAAAAAGAATTCTTCGTTCACAATTTTTATATATAAGCGATGATAAATTACAATTGTTAGAGAGGAAAGGTGTTTTTCCTTACGAGTATATTAAAAATTGGTCAAGTTTGGATGAAACTCAGTTACCAGGAAAAGAGGAATTTTATAGTTCTTTATATAAAAGTCATATAAGTGATAAAAATTATGAACATGCACAAAATATTTGGAAGCGTTTTAAAATAAATAATCTTGGTGAATACAGTGATATTTATATGAAAGTCGATATACTTCTTCTTGCTGATGTCTTTGAAAATTTTAGAGAAGGTTGTTTAAAAAATTATGGGTTAGATGCTGCTCACTATTTCACTGTTCCAGGTTTAGCATGGGATGCTATGTTGAAATATACTAAAATAGAACTCGATATAATAGACGATGTTGATATGTTATTATTTATTGAAAAAGGAATTAGAGGTGGCCTCACCCAATGCTCAAAAAGATATGTTAAAGCTAATAACAAATATCTTCCTGATTATGATGAAAAACAAGATTCTACGTATCTGATGTACTTTGATATTAATGCAATGTACTCCTGGGCTATGACTCAATATTTGCCTTATAAAAATCTTCAATGGGTTCATGATGTCAATAATTTAGATTTTGATATTCCAGATGACTCACAATTTGGATATATTCTAGAAGTTGATCTAGAATATCCAATAAATATTCATGATAAACATAAAGATTTGCCAATGGGTCCAGAAAAATCTGCTCCACCAGGTTTTAAGGGGAAAAAAATGTTAGCAACTTTATTTGATAAAAAGAATTATGTTCTTCACTATAAAAATTTAAAAGAATATTTAAATGAAGGTTTAAAATTAATAAAAATTCATCGTGCTTTAATGTTTCAGCAAAGTGATTGGATGAAACCATTTATTGATTTGAATGCAGATTTAAGAAAAAATGCAAAGAATGAATTTGAAAAAAATTTATTCAAATTAGTTTGTAACGCAGTATTTAGGAAAACTATGGAAAATGTTCGCCTCCGAAGAGATGTAAAGCTTGTTTCATCTTGGTATGGTCGCTATGGTGCTGAGTCTTTGATTTCAAAGCCAAATTTTCATTCGCGTAAAATTTTTAATAAAAATTTGTTAGCAATTGAATTATTAAAAACTGAAGTAATCTTTGACAAACCAATTTACATTGGAATGGCAATACTTGATATTTCTAAAACGAAATTATATGAATTTCATTATGGTTATATGCAGGAAAAATATGATGACAATTTTCATTTGTGCTATACTGATACAGATTCTCTGATATATGAAATAAAAACTGATGATGTTTATCAAGATATAAAACTACATTTACACCGCTTTGATACATCTGAATTCTCTGAAAACAATATATATAAAATACCTCAAGTAAATAAAAAGATTCTTGGATTAATGAAAGATGAAAATAATGGTAAACTAATGTATAAATTTGCCGGGCTTCGTGCTAAAATGTATGCCGTTCAAGTGTTAAGGGAAGATTTCAAATCTGAAGTAATTAAAAAAGCAAAGGGTATTAAAAATATCGTTTTAAAAAATGAAATCACATTTGAAGACTATAAAACTTGTCTAGATGAAAATATTGAGTATATACACGAGCAAAGCAGTATTAAATCTGAAAAACATCAGCTTTTTACTTGTTTGCAGAAAAAAATATCGTTAAGTCCATTTGATAACAAAAGATATTTAGTATCAGGCAGCTACAACACATTACCTTGGGGACATTATGCTATTAAAGATTAAATAATTAAAAATTAATAATAAAAAAAAAAATAAACTACGATTAAATTGTATTTTTTATTATTAAAAATAAAAAAAAACATTGTTATTAACTTAAATTATTGTATTTTGTTTTTATATTTCTATATAATTTTGAAATTACTTTCTTTTTCATAATTTTTATCATGTTAGAGGAATGACAATTAATGCAGGTTGGACCATAATTCTTTATGAATTCTTCTACGTCTACCAGGTGAGTGAAATTTGCTGTGCAACTGTACAAGCTGAAAGTTCCTTGCAGAGTTTTTTGCTTTTCTTGCTGGTGTTTATTATCCATGTTTATGAAACATTGATAACAGAACACGTCTGCCATTGGAGTTTTGTGACAAGCTTCTACAAAATCATGACCACTATTAAAAGTAAGATCTTCAATATCAAAAAATCTGTAGAACACTGAATATTTTTCATCAGCATTTCCGGCCTCACAAATTTGATATTCATTAGGAATACCATAGGCGCTAAAGCCCATCTTTATTATTTCTTCTCTGGTATACATTTTTGCGTTATTTTTTAAAATCAAACTATTTGATTAACATAAAAGTTACTCACTTTTATACCACAAAAATCTACATAAATTTTAAGTTATTTTTCAGTACTATAAAACCGCATACTTCCTCTAATTGCTTTTAAAATATTAAACAGAATGTTTTTTTTTTTTTTTTTTTTTTTTTTTTTTCAATATTAATAAAAAAAAAAATATTTTATCAATACTGAACTACTGAGTCTTAAGAAATTTCATTGAAATAATGAATTGTAGACAAATTGTAAAAATCCTATGTTTTCTCTTAGAATTATTTTTTTATACCTAATAATTTTCTTAAGAAAAAATATAGTTATCAAACAAAACAAGAAAAAAAAATCTATTCAAAAATTTTGTGAATACGAATGGCCAGCGTAATTATTTAAGTTAAAAAATTATAAAATTTGGTACTACAAAACCGCATACATCCCTTAATTGATAAAATATTTAAGTAGTATTATAGTTACACTATTAACCCGTAAACATTCTGTAAGAATTATTTTTTTCTATATCCATTACTTTTTCAAAAATCTAAACCGATTCTTATCATAAAAGTACAGTTTAAATCGTAAATCAAGTAAACATTTGAATGCATATTGAAAAATAATTTAGAAATTTTGGGTACTATAAAACCACAATCATCCTGCTTAAAAAAAATAAATTTTTGAAATAATTTTATCAAAATTTTTAGAAAAAAATTAGCTTCAATAATTTAGTATAAATACAAGGTAAATCTGTCATTTATAATTAGTTTACTCAAGAAGTTTCCTAAAAAAAGAAGTACGTACACAGAGCTAAATCGAAGATGTCTATAAAGAAGGAAGTAAAAAGAAAATCTGATCAACAATTTAATAAGGATACAAAAATATTTAAAAATGATGATGATGATGATGATTATGAAACGTTAGACAGCTTGTATAAAGAAGAAGAAGAAGAAGAAGAAGAGATTAACCTTCAAAAATTTACAGAGAGTTTAAATGAATCTGCAAAAAAAAAAAAAAAATATTTCTCCATTGGGAAATTACTGCAAAATAAAGAATATGAAATTCTTTACTTTGAAGAAACAGAATCCAAATTTAAAACGCCCAACGGAGAAATAATTAAAACCATTTTAATTGAACTAGACAATCTTTATACTTATTTGCCGCAACAATTCACTCAAAAATTTACGCCATCTATAATAAAGGTGTTGAACAAAAAAATTTCCAATAAGGAAATTAAATATAAATTTATTATAGAAAAAAATAATGTATTGAAATTCATTTTGAATTAAATAAAAATTTAAAAAAAGTAAAAACAAACAGAAAAAAAAGTCTTATTCTTTACTTTATATAAATTTTTTATATTTTTCAGCTTTTTCAGACATAAACAATTTACAGATTTTAAAAAAAATTTTTCAGACATAAACAATTTCCAGATTTTAAAAAAATTTTTTTTACATTTCAGATTTTTCTAAATACTTAACAATTTTCAGATTTTCTAAATACTTAACAATTTTCAGATATTTTAGTAGTATATTCTGTTTTTATAGGTTTTTAAGACTAATCCAAAAATTCAATGATTTAGATTTAAGGTTAATACCCATTAAGTATTCTAAATACTTAACATACATATAAAAATCTTTCGTTTAAATTTCTTTTGTTATAACTAAATTCTAATTATTCTTTATCAGTAGTTTTTTATTTCATTTATGTTCAAATATAGAGAAATAACCTTGAACTTCAACAAAATTATTAATATAGGTCAGTTTAAAAACTAACTTAAAATAAAAAAATTTTTTAATGGACAAAATTAAAACAAACAAACAAAATTTTCATTTTCAGATTTTTTTATTTTTTTAATTTTATTTTAATTATTTAGGTTGATTTTTATATTGCTCACTAAAAATTTTTTTGTTATATTGACTTCTGATTTCTTCCCTCCATTTTCTTGTAGATTCCGATGAAGTGTTTACTAATTTTTGATAATCTTTATTATTCAAGATGTTTTTTATTTTATCCATATTAATTTTTTGAATTGATTAACGATTGATTGCAAATACTAAAATGAATATATTTCTAATCATTCATCCTTCTTAAATAGTTTTAAATTAGCTAAATCAGCAATTTTAATAAGTAAACATTTTCCAAAGCACAAAAACCAATATGGTTAAAAGAGCATCTTTTAGAACAATGAATTTGCTGATTCTGTAAAATTTTTAAACTTGTAGAATCATGTTCATCCATATTATTTATATTACAAATTTTTTTAAGTTTTTTTTCCAACCATTTTTTTTTTTCACTACCTTTAACATAAATTTTGTTATAATTATTTACAAATATTTTTAAAAAATTGATGATATCAGAAAAATTTGCTTTACCGTCGAACCATTGAAATCCATGATGATTTTTTGTTAACCAATTATTTATTTGCTTTGTTTTTGCGTTTAGATAATGATAACTGAATGGTGGCTTAATGATAAAATGTTGAATCTCATTTTCTGATGAAAGAACTGCTATTTCCTTTAGGATGAATTTATTGTCATTATCTCGAAATCCTTGAACATCAATGATTATATAATTCATTTTATATATATATTTGAAGAATTGTTAGAAGTTTTAAGTTTCTAAGTTTCTTGAAGCGTCATTTTTTACAGATGAGTTCATTTATTTAGAAATTTAGATTATTTTGTTAACTTCTCCTGTTAATGGCTTAAATTCTACTAAGCGGTCATGCAAAATAAGACAGTAAGCTGTAGTATTGTCTGGAATTTTTTTTAAAGTCTTAAATTCAATTTTGACATCGACTGGTCCCATTTTAAGATTATCATTTTGATAACGAGTATCAATTATGAAGATTGGAGAATCAGTTTTAAAGTGGTCGCATGAAACTAAAGGCTCTGATATTGAGTTATTATAATAAAAGCTTCTAAAATTCGAATATGCTTCATATGCTAAAGCATAACGATTTTTTGCAAAATCTAAATTCATATCTTCATATGGGTATGATTCTGAATTTAAATATACTTTTATATTTTCAATATCACAATAATTAAAAGTTGAAGGATCTTCTTCCAGCTTATTTTGTTTGCCAGTTTGTAGAGCAAAAACAATAAAACGAGGTTTTTCAAGTTGTGAGGCTGTTTTAACATTCCAAATATGATGTATAGTTCCAGCTGGTAATGTAGGATATTCATGTAATTCCCAATTTCTAAAAGGAATTTTCATAACTGACCCATTTTCAATACTTTTGTATAAATTTAATTTAAGATTATCAGCTAAGTTAATATGTTGAACCTTCCAATATATTTTTGTAACAGTAATTTTTGGTTTTTCACTTGCATTAGCGCTGCTACATAATAATGAATTATCATTTGATCGAGAACGAGTTAATATTAACTCATGTTTTGCATTTGGAATAATGTTTTTGTAGTCTTCAGCAAACCCTATTAATCTTTTTAAGGGTATACAAAAATTAAAATATAAATTATTTATTTTAATTGATGCATCAGGCGACCAACTTCCATTGTATAAAGCTGTACTTTCATTTTGGTTTAGTGAAATATAGTTTTTTAATGTTGAAGTAATTCCAACATTACGATTATGATCAATTTCCTTACCATTAAGTTCATAGCGAATTTCATCAAATAGAAATGGTATAGCATTATTAACTAGTTTAGTGTGAGTGACAGTTGTTCCATCATGTTTTGATACATAACCTTCAATGTAGATAAGACTTGTTGAGGGTAATATATTTAAGTTTTGATTTTGTATTTGTATTCGTATAATATCACTTAATCCGAATGTGTTTAAGAATGGTGAATATGAATGCCAATGAGCACTAGTTATAGTTTCATCAAAAATAGGATCATTAAAGAGCTCCATTTAATTTACTTTTAGTAGATATCCAAGAGATTTTAAATATTCTTTATTTTCAAATGATAATTGTTTTTTGTATTTTAAATGCTGTGTTACACCTCCTCCTTCGACTGTCTTTAAAGAATTAAGATGATGTTCATCATTCTGTGAATTTATATTAGATTGATAATTTTTATTAAATACGATCATTCTGAAGCTTTAAGTGTAATCTTATTGTTATTGTTTCTCCACGAAAATTTATTATATTACCGTTCTGATCAAGGAGTTTTACAGTAATAGAACTTATCTGATTAATAGTTACCGGTAAATAAATTACATTCTTAGGAACTTCAATTATTTTATAGCCAGGACTGACGTTAATAGAGAATTCATGTAAAGTGTGAGCCTCTTTATCATTAATATAAGCTCCAGAAACAATATTGCATTCTACTCTTATTATATTTATTTTATTAATATCAACGAAAAGATCTGAAGTATGCCATTTATTGGCTAATAATTTCTTCTTACTGAAACCTAATAATCCACCAATTGTATCTTCTCTTTCAAAATCAATATCCTTATCAGCAAAAATTTCACACTTTAATGTATTATTATTTGCTCTTATAATTAATTTTTCCTTATCTGTTTTAGTTACATTCAACGTTTTCCTAAGAAATAGTTCAATATCACCAATTTCATATGAACCTGTTGGAATTGTAATAGGTTTATCATCAATAATAAATGTATTATTCTCCTCATCTATATTAGGTATTGAGTTATACGTTTGGAAATCAACTAACCCGCAGGTGTATTCTCCCCCCTTTAGATCTATAGGGGGGAAATAATTAGTTGTCAATGTGGAAGAGTTTCCGTTTAAAGTTAATGTTATTGACATGTCTTTAATTGATACAATGAGATATTTTAGTAGTGTATTCTGTTTTTATATAGATTTTTAAGGTTAATCCCAAAATTCAATGATTTAGATTTAAGGTCAATACGCATTAATAATATAATATACATACATACATACAAAAATTTTTCGTTTAAATTTCTTTTGATACAACTAAATTCTAATTATTCTTTATCAGTTAGTTTTTTATTTCATTTATGTTCAAATATAGAGAAATAACCTTGAACTTGAACAAAATTATTAATGTAGGTCAGTTTAAGTAAAGCTAGACTAAGAATAAAACAGAAAAAATTTTTTTTTATTTTTTATTATGTTTTATTTACTGATAATATTTTTTTTTCTTAACAATATGAAATAAAAATTCTAAACATAAATGTCCACAATTGTAGGAATTAAAATTTTGATATTTATTATAATTATATGTAAGCTTATCTCCTAAATATTTTATTACTTCTAATGGTGGTCTTAAATTTCCAAAACTATCAAAATAATAAGTTATTTCATCATTTTTAAAATAAGCTACCCAATGCGTTCCATCTCCAATAGAATTATCTAAATTTATTATACCACATTCATATTTCCAAGGTCTACGTATTGGTAAATTATCTCTCATAAAAATTCCTCGAAAATATTTTAAGTATTTTTTAGCAAAGTTTTCTAAATCAATATTTGTAAGAGCTCTATTGGGTAGCTTAGTTAATGGTTTTTTGGATTCAAATAAAGTCCTAAACCATTCTTATATGGTTTTAAGTGCAATCCATTTCCTCCTTTTAATGCTATTGCTTCCATCATTTTATTATGACGTTGACTTTCTTTTAATTCTTTGTGGGCATTTTTAGCATCGTTAACAGCTTTAGTTATTCCTGCAGCGCCACCTGAAAGTGCTCCAATAGCTGATAGACCTGCAAATATAGGTATTAAAGGTAAAACTCCTCCAATTTTTGGTACAGGAATTATTCGAGGAATCTTAATGTTTTTTTTCTGGCCTTTAGAAAAATTTCTAGCAGCATGCAAAGCAGTTTTTATAATATTCTTATCCTTCGTCGGTTTTTTTATAGTTTTAACAGCTATTTTAGCTTCCTTTATAACATTTTTCAAGAGCTTTTTTCTCGAAGTTTTCTTTTTTCTTAAAAGTTTCTTTTTTTTCTTTTTTAAACCCATACCAAGCCTAACTTTAGCTTTCATTGAGTTTGTAACTAGGTATGAATTTAACCGTTCACCAAAACTTGAGTCTTTAGCTTTTATCCTTTGCCAAGCTTTCTCTGCCAATATTTTATCAGCTATATGTCGTTGATTTTGATCAGTATTTTGAGAATATGCTATATCATGCTCTCGACAAGCCTCATCTAAACCATTAATTCCTTTATCGCCTCGTGCTAATCGTTTTGCTAGTTTTGTCCCAGGACCACAATAATTATAACCAGGTAAATGTGCTTCAAATGGTAGTTTATTAATTAGAGAATTAACTACACCTTTTCCATTAACAGTTTTTTGGTTACTGATTGAATATTTATTATGAAGTGACATAATATTAAGTTGTTTAGTTTAAGAAAGTCACTCAAATACTAATCATCTTTTATAAAATGAAATTTATAAAACTAGATAATGCAGTTAAAATTAAAAATTTCGATCAAAATTCAAAAAAGAAAATTAAAAGACATGGCGAATGTTTTCCAGATAGTGTAAGAGGATTAATAGTCGGACCTTCAAATTGTGGTAAAACTAATGCTATGATAAGTATGCTTTTAGATCCTAAAGGGCTTAAATTTGAAAACATATATATCTACTCGAAATCATTACATCAACCTAAATATGAATATTTAAAAAAATTAATAAAACCAATCAAAGGAATGGGATATAACGAATTTTCAAATAATGCTGATGTAATTGAACCATCAGCCTCACAGCCAAACTCAATATTTATTTTTGATGATGTAGCTTGTGATAAGCAAGATAATATAAGAGCCTATTTCTGTATGGGACGTCATCAAGAAGTAGATAGCTTTTATTTATGTCAGTCATATACAAGAATTCCAAAGCATTTAGTTAGAGATAATGCTAATTTTTTAATTATATTTAAGCAAGATGATTTAAATTTAAAACATATATATAATGATCATGTAAATTCTGATATGACTTATAATGAATTTAAAAAATTGAGTTCATGCTGCTGGAATGATAATTATGGTTTTCTATTAATTGACAAAGATAGCGGTTTAAATAATGGACGTTATAGAAAAAATTTTGATGCATTTGCTAAATTTTAGATAAACCAAGATCTGTTAGCAGTTGGTAATTACTAACGTCAGCAGTTAGGGATTATCAGTTAGCAGTTAGCAAGAGAACAGTTCAGTCGATAATTTACAGTTAATAATTGAACTAATCCACATTAAAAAAAAAAATGGATGAACAACTTATGAAAGATTTAATGAAAACTCGTAAAAATTTAAAAAGGAAATTTCAATCTTTAAAAGTTCAGAAGCTATCAGAAGACCGTAATCGAGAAGAAGCTTTCACTCCAATTACAAAACCATTGAAAGAATTGACAAATATTGTCAAACAACAACAACAATTTTCAAATAATGTTATCAAACCGGAAATTAAATTGCCTGCTAGCGCTGATAACACCTTAAAATTATTGAGACCATTTAAGCCGGAAGTTAAAACGCCTAGCAACAAAAGTAATACACACAGTAAATTTATAACTTCAACGCCAAATACTATAAAATTTGAGACGTCATCTATAACTGATAATATTATTGATGAATCATCAATTTCACAATTTCCTGTTTTTAACAAGTCAGAACTTGATAAGACATATGGACCATATTTTGATGAGTCATTAAATGTTCGAAAACTTGGGAATCCTAATTTTGAAATAGATGAAATTACTAAAAATATTATGATTGATACTGAAGTTTTTAAAGGAACTGATGGTCTATATGAATTGATATTTAAAAAAAAACCTATAAACTATACTGAAAGTGATTTAAAAACATATCATCAAATACTTAACAAAACAAATGCACATAGAAGAAATTACGATCAATTAGAGCAAATAAAAGGAAACAAAGGTTTTAAATACAAAAATATATTAAGAAAATTATATAAACATAATTATAACACTAGACATAAAAAAACCGGTTCAGGTTGTTTAAAAAAAATTTTTACTAATTATTTTAATAAATCTTCTTCACCAGAAACCCATTTAAAATATACAAATCAGTCAAATCAATATATTTATTGGGATGATCCTAATGAATTAGTTGACAGATTAAGACTTTTAATTGCATCAGAAACAGCTGGTAACAACAACCATCATAATGAAATTGTTTCTATAATTGAAGAGTTGAGAGAAGCAAATATAATACAATAACTGTCCACATTAACAATCAGTTAAAATCATAATGTCACTTGATAAATTTGGACGTAGTATAGCTTCTTCTAGAAAACTACATACTCAAGGTCCTCCAGGTATTGGTTTCAAATTGACTTCTGAAGGAAATTATGATTTAGATAACAAAATTTTATCAAATGTCCAAGAACCTATTGATGGCAGTGATGCAGCAACACAAAATTCTGTAAATAAACATATTTTCTTTCAGAAAGAACTATTACAAAACGAAATGCGAGAAATGTCTAATCATTTAGAGACAACAGTATCTATAGAACTTAAATTAGCAAAAGAAAAATTAAAAATATTAGAAGAAAAAATGCAAGTTAGTTTAGAGGAAATCCATATCAAATTCTCGGGATTGTTAAATGAAAAATTTTCAAATATGAGTGATGTCATTGAATTTCAAATTAAAAAACCAATTAAATTTATTCATGAGAGATTGCAAAAAGCTGAAGCTCAAGCTCGATCAGCATTGGATTTACTTAGTAGTTTAGAACTTATAAAAACATAATTGGGGATCAGTTTTCATTTACTTTTCGAAATGGATGTACATCAAATCGGATGTTCTTTAAATAATTTTTTAGATGAATATGATGATATTTTATTGGAGGAACATTATGAACAATTAAAAATTCACTTTAATTTTTTAAAATTATTTAAAAATTCTATCCTAATTGAAACGAAAAAGAATGGATATCATTGGGATATATGTCCCTATACATCAGACAACATGACAACTGTTCCAGATACTTGTCCTTGTCATTCAGCAGATCATCATATGTTAAAATGTTCCAAACTAATGGATTTATATAAAAGAATAAAAAATAAATAATTATATAACTTTATATACATACATAAATAAAGAATATAAATTTTAAATACATTTTATTATTTGCTTTTTATTATATATATAAATTATATAGGCACATTTTATTTAAAAATGAGTAAAAGAGAGGTGGTTGAAGAGCTGCATAAGCCTGCACGAAGAAATTTTAAACGACGTAGAGTTATAATTAAAGGATTTGATGATCTTTGGCAAGCTGATTTAGTAGAAATGGGTTCATATGCTAAAGAGAATAAAGGATTTAAATTTTTATTAACTGTGATTGACTGCTTTTCTAAGTATGCCTGGGCAATCCCTATAAAAGCAAAAACTTCAGAGAACGTTACAAAAGCAATGCAAAATATTTTTCTATCTTCTAAAAGACATCCGCAAAATTTACAAACAGATGATGGGAAAGAATTTTTTAATAAAATATTCAAAAAATTAATGGATAAATATCATATAAATCATTATTCAACATTTAGCATATTAAAAGCCTCTATTGTTGAACGTTTTAATAGAACCTTAAAAGAAAAGATGTGGAAAGAATTTAGTTTTAATGGAAATTATAAATGGATTAACCTAATTCAAGAATTAACAAAACAATATAACAACACTAAACATCGAACAATTAAAAAACGACCATCTGATGTCAATAAAGATAATGCTGAAAAATTACTTAAAACTATATATAATCATATTAAAATTTCACCACCATACAAATTTAAAATTGGCGACTTAGTTCGAATAAGCAAGTATAAACATGTTTTTGAAAAAGGCTACACACCAAATTGGACAACTGAAATATTCAAAATAAGAAAAGTTCAAATCACTAACCCTGTAACATATTTACTGGAAGATTATCAAGGTCAACTTATACAAGGAAGCTTCTATGAATATGAATTGTTAAAATCTAAACATAATAATATTTACCTAGTTGAAAAAGTTATTAAAAGTAAAGATAATAAGATTTTTGTAAAATGGCTTGGATTCTCATCCGACCACAATTCATGGATAAATAAAACTGATTTAATATAGAGAAAAAAAAATTTTTTTATTTCATATTATTTTAATTACATTTTTTTTTGTTTTTTAATGAATTTCCATTTGATATGTCGGATCCTGTTTGATTGTTTGTAAATCAATTACAGTGAAATCCGTTTTATATTCTGTATCTACCATCATAATTTTTTCTGCTTCTCCTTCATCTGTAATTCTTTCAACTAATATTTCTCGATATTCATGACATTGAATTTTGAGATACTTTTTAATAAAAATGCTTTCATATTCACATCTCACAGTGAGTTTTTGATTCTCACCAAAATTCAATACAAAATGTCTATAAAATATATGCTCACTATTTATTATTCCACCAATATTCTGCTCTTTTAAAACTAATTCATTTCTAAAAGCTTTAATAGCATCATCTATAGATCCATATTGTGGTACTGAATCAGCTTTATCTGATAAAAATTGATCAACTGCTTGCAAAGTAGTTAATGGTTGTATTGTAGTTGTTGTTGTAATTTCACTAGTATTTGTTTCTAAGGAAATTATATGTTTTAAAAACTGAACTGATAAAATTACTTTAACAGTCTCATTATTTGGAAGTAATATATAAAAATATGTGCTCCCAAAAGCTGATTCATCCAATCTAATATTGGAAGTTGGAGCTGAATTTGCTTGAATAGTAAACAAGCAAAATATTAAAATTAAAAATGATTTCATTGTCACAAAAAAAACTTTGATCTATCTTCATTCAGGGTTTATACAGTAATGTTCGATTGGAAATTATAAATATATAAGTTATACTTTTTATTTTCTAGAAAGTTCTTTATTATGTACAAACTTTACTTGACTTATAATAGAACACGCATACATAAAGAGCGGTAAAAATTTATCTCTTCCATCTGAAAAAGCTTCCATATAATCTAAATATTCCTCTTTTAAACTTTCAAGTAATTTTCTAAATTTAATTAACACGTCACCAATTTTTGATTTTTTATTTTTTTCATTATATGCATTTTCTATTGAATATATAAATATAATTCCTTCATCGATTCGTTTCCTTATCATTGACTTTTTCAATTCGTCCTGATTTTCTTCATATTCATTTCTTGTCAGTGGCAATAAATCAATATTTTCAGTAATTCCTTTATTCTTACCAGCTGGCAGAACATTTGAAATATTCTTTTCAATCATCTCCCAATCATCTTCTTCAGAAAATGGACAATCAGCATGAAAATGATTAGGTGCTGGCCTTTTTTTATTTGTTAAACCTCTTATTTTACCAATAATAGATATATCACCACCATATACTTCTATTTTTAGATGTTGCCAATCCAAAGGAGATAAATCGAATTGATTAGTAAATGATTCACCATTTCTAATTTTAAATAAACAAATTTTTTCACCGCCTTCTGGAGTTATATGTACCTCCAAAAAATCGTGAAATATTCTCCAATTAATTATTTTAATTGAAGCCCATTTCCGACCACAAATACAATATTTATACCCATGTAAAATATTATCAGCCCAAAACATTATGATGCTTATACTTAATAGTCTAATCAGATTATGATATATTTTATGTTAGAATTAGTCTTTTATAGAATTCTGAGTATCAAATTATTATTAGAAAAAAAAAATATATATATATATATATATATATATATATATATTAAATTATTTATTTATTATAAACCCCCAAAAAATTGTTACATTTCAAACAATAATGATTTACATTTTTCATGTTATCAGTACAATATGGAATACAACAACAACACCATAATCCTATCAAACACATTAATAGAGCTGCAATATGAGTTTTGTTAGCATTTTCATATTCAACTCTCGTTACATTTCTTTCACCACAATTGAAACATATTGCAACTTGGGGATAAGGCCCAAATGATGTTTTAAATGCTTGTTGTACAAATACAGTTGAACCAATACGTCCTTGGTTTGTGTTGTATGACGATGATGACTCCATCAATGTCTTTGATTAACTAAATTCTTTAGAAAAAATTAAAAAAAATCTTCTCTGGGTAAGAGCATAGAATTGGGATCGAACCTTATACTAATAAACTTACCTAATTGATTTTATCTGCACCCTAGCACTCCTACCCACAGAAGATTTAGTTAGCACTTGCTATTTTCATATTTTATTTAGATAAATTAGCTATTTAATTAGTTTTAACCAAACAATGGAGTTCGCAAGAACAATTCATATGTTTAATAAATTTTATTTACAAAATAAAATAAAGTTTAGAAAGAAATATAAAAAGGAAATTAAGAATCTTATTAAGTTTCTGAGGAATTATGCTGAGTCAACACTAATTCAATTTAATTCACTCAAAGAAGATCAAGATGATAAATGGATGGATTTGGTTACACATAATTCAACCAAATTTTTTAAAATATCGTTATTGCGATTAGCTAAAATCGTAAAAAAATTTAAAGAAAATAATTATAAATATCGAAAAACTTTAAAAATAAATAAAAAAACTTTGTAATACTACTATATTTTTTTTTTTTTTTCTTTTTAAATTAAGAATAGGAATCCCCTGACGTCATTTCAGATTTTTATTTTACAATTTAAATAATTTTAATTAAGAACCTTCAAGTTAATTTCTTGTATTTTCTTTTTCTAATCTTCTATTTTTTTTTTTAAATGATAAGAAACTTTTAAATTAAAATTTTTTTGTTATTGTTCTTTTTTCTTTTTTTCTTTTGTTTTAAGAAATGTGTTTTACCGACGGCAAATTCTATTTCATATAAGAAATGTGTTTTACCGACGGCAAAACATTAAAAAAGTGTCACAGCTCTCTCATTGTATAACTACTTAAAAGGGTCGCATCCGCATGTATTATATAAAATTCGTGCGTTATGTCAAAATAAAACTAAAAACAGTTTTTTATTATAAAAAAAACATATAATTAAAATGTAGAATAATCTTTTCATTTAATAGGGCCTAAATTAACCTAAATTAAAACATACGACGCAGAATTTTTACACAGCAGTACGTCAATATGTCTATCTACGTATCCCTAAATCGATACGCGCGTACACAAAAAAATATTTATTTGAATGTTTAAATTTAGTACAAAAATTTTTTTTAATTTCATATAATAGGTATGTTTTGAATTTTTTTCAATATAAGGTATTTTGTAAAACATGATCTTAGAAATATAAGAAAAACCAACAATATTTTTATACATTTTGTCAATTTGTAAATTTTAAAAATCCGAGTTACAGTACATACGCTTATTTTGGTTGCTCTCATGTAAATTGATGTACCTATTTATTTGTAAATTAACGCTTTTATTTAAGTTGAAGATTATTTTTTAGTTTTTTTTGTTAACATAGGTATTATGGGTATTTTCAATTATTTTGAATGTACGTTTTTTTAAAAAAAAAATATTATTTTAAAATATTTAATTTGAAAACTTAATCGCAGCAACATAAGAAAAAACAATTACAATATTTTTATACGCTTTGTCAAATTTTAAAATTTAAATCTACAGTACATAACATACAACACGCCGTACGCGTTTATTCTGGTTGATCCCTAAAAATACATTTGGTTGATCCCTAAAGAACACATAATTTTTTTGAAGAAATGTTATTTTATTTTTGTTTTTATTTTAATTACAACATAAGAAAAAACAATAACATTTTTATTTGCTTTGTTTATTTGTTTGTTTAAATGTTTAAATTTTAAAAATTCGAGGTACAGTAAGTTATTCTCATGTAATATCATGTACTTAATTACTAATTTAAAACTTTTTGTTAGCAATTATACACCATAAGCGTTGATTTTGTTAAGGCCCTAAGGAACAAATCATTTAAATTACAAATTATTTTTTTAAGAAAGATTTTTCGTTTTTAATTTTTTGCAAACATATTTTATAACAACTTTTGTTATACAGCTCTCAAACGTAATGGCAACTACAGAATATATTTCAAAAGTCGGTTATTTTATTATTATAAAAAACTTAACAAAAAGCAACAACAATATAAGTAGTAGCAAAATTATTTGTTTTAGTAAAATAAAATACATACAGTAGAGCTCACTTATAACGATCATGAAGAGACAGAAAATATTCGTCGTAATAAACGAATGTCGTATTAAAAGAATGCTGTGACTTTTGAAAAATTAGTATAAGAATTGAAAATTGCTTATTGCTAATTCTAGAATGGACACTTTGAACTCATTTGTTAAAATTTTAATTAATGTGTCAGTCTCAAGCCTATGTAAGTATACTGCTTTTTCTTCCAATGAATTTTTTTTTGTATTTTTTATGCGTTATTATGTTTTTTTTTTATATTCAAAAATAAATATAAAAATACTAAGTTAATCACCAAGCAACATTATTAGATATAATAAGTTTAAATAAAAGAAATATGAAAGTTAATTATTATTAAAATTGAGCCGAGTTCGTTATAAATGAAAACTACTGTATAAACCAAATGTGTTGCTTTCATTTTGAACAGAACTCATTTTTTTTTCACTACGAATTTTAGAGAGATAAAGAAAAAAAAAACAAAAACAAAACAAAAATTTTAAAAAAATTTCAATCTCCTTGTTCATTGAACATTTGAACCAATATAAAAAACCTTTTGCAACAATATAAAAAACCTTTCTTTTGGTTGTTGTTTCATTTAAATTGGTCTTATAGTTTACCCTAAAAAGAGATGTTTATATTTGTATGGGAAAAAATAAGTCGATTAAATATTATATTTTGTTTAAATTTATTTTTTATTTTAGATAAACTAATATGACTACACCTATACGACTACATGTTTAAATAGAATATAATAACCAGTATAACTGATAACATTCTTTCGACAAATGAATGATAAACTTTCCGAAATTTCATTATATGCTTTTTAACAATTGTACAGCTCATATTCACAAATGTTTGGTAAACTAGTAAAAGTTATTATTGGGAAGAATTTAATAAACTTGTTAGATGTTGAGTCGGGTCGGGTACTGTTTAATTATCTTTATGCTTTTTTATGTAATATGTCGAACTTGTTCAAATAATATTTGGCACCTCTTCCTCAGATTGAGTTTAGATAACAAATGTCAGATATTATATACGAAATGTAAATCGAAGTTTTTCAGTCTGAGAAGGATAAATATGTATGGTGTTATTCTTTTTTCTACATAATCGATGTGATTGCTCCAGTTAAGTTTATAATCTAAATTTTAAACCTAAATAATTAAAGTTTTTGACAATTTCGATTTTTTAATTTCTAAAGAGAATATTTGTACGTAAGTTCCATGGTTTATTGGCAAAGAGAATTATTTTTGTTTTCTTAAAGTTTAGACTGATCCTATGTTCATTTAAACACTCTTGAATGGCATTAAAATCATTTTGAACTGAAGTTTTTATAATTTCTCACTATTTTCAGGGTATTTTAAGACGGTATCATCAGTATACAGCTGTATTTCCCATTTTAGGGCTGGACGAGTTATATTATCAATGTAAAACTTAAAGTGGTCCGGCTCTAAAATAGAACCTTGTGGTACCCCTTTATATATTCTTTTCCCAGAGCTACAAATATTATTAATGTGGACTATTTGTGTTCTATTAAATAGGTAAGATTCGAAAAATTGTATTTGAATTCTTAAAAAATTAAAGTTGGACATTTTCAGCAATAAGATTTCATGGTCCACGCAATCAAATGTTTTTCTCAAGAAGACACAACTAGTATATTTGTTCCTGTCAATAGTTTTTGATAAGAATTCTTTTTGATTCTTCTAGATTGGGACAAGCACCTGTGGTGTTAGACTATGATTGCAAACCAAACTGCTGTTCGCTCAAGATATCATTAGAGGAAAAAAAGTTAAATAATCTATTCTTTATCACAATTTCAAAAATTTTTTAAATAGCTGGGAGAATTGAAATATGCCTGTAGTTTGAGGAGTAAGTTTAATTTCCTTAAATAAATTTTAAGGAAATAAAATTTTCTCCAATTTTAAATTTCTTTATAAATTGGAGTTATATTTTTAGTTTTGAGTTTTTTTTGGAAAAATGCCGTTACTAAATGATTTATTAATTAAATAGAGACCAATCTGCCCGCAAAAAGTTTGATAAGTTTCGTAGAAATATTGTCGACTCCTGTAGCTGCTGCAGCATTTAATGAGCTGATAGCCGTACTAACTTCTTCGAGATTCGTTGTAGTAAATTGGAATTCTGAAGGTTTGGTGTAGCTGAATTGGTTTCAATAGAAATGATCAATAATTGTATTAGATATGTTCATTTGCTTTGTTACATTCACAAAGAAATTATTGTAACATACTGAAATGTTTTTTGGATTATGTAACATTTTTATACCCTTATGACTATTAGTCAAAAGCGTATACTAAATTTGCCATTACGTTTGTGACGCAGAGAAGTAAGGAGGGAGGGGGGCGGTAGATATAGACTCAAGTGTATGGATCGGATCAGAATGGAAAAATAAATCGATTTAGCTCCGCCTGTCATCACGATAACTCAGAAAATAAAGGACGTAGGATTTTGAAATATTCACAAATTTGTTTTTATGCAATAGCCTCCATTGGTATTTAAATCCAGCCAATTGGGTCCACAGGTTCGAGTACCTGCCATACAACTTCTAATTTTATATGAGCATTACTCTATATCTATGGAAGCTGCGTGTCCAAAATTTAGTCAAACATATTTTAGTATAATGGTCAAAGTTATTGCAAAATTTGGTTGATCTACTCCAGAGGGTTCGAGTAGCTGCCACACAACTCCTTCTTTTATATGAGCATCAAACTACAACAAATGAAGGTGGGTTACTGAAATTTTGCCAAAAATAGTTTAGTGTAATGGCCAAAGTTGCTGCAAAATTTTGTTCTACTACAAAGCGTTCGAATAGTTGCCATACAACTCCTTATATATGAGTAATACTCTACACCTAATAGAGCTGAATGTTTGAAATTTTGCAAAAAGTAATTAACCGGATGATATAATGTATATCTTACGGTGATACGGGTATCCCAGAGTTGACACAGTCTACTCTACTAAACTCTTTTTCGTTTAAGTATAATCTCCTTATATAAATTCCAAATTTTTTTTGTATCCATAAGATAAATATAAAGAGATTTTGTCTGAGAAATATATTTTTTTTTAATAGTAACTAAATTTTTAACTTTATCTCTATATTGAATATATACGAGTTAATACAAGTATTTTTCACGTGTTTTTTCTTATATTTAAAAAAAAAATATCTGATTTCATAACACATAAAATTTATAAAAATAAAAAAAAAAATTTATGATAACCCAACATCTAATGGCGCTACCTTCATGAAATGTGTGCTATAAGTTAAGTAATGAAACTATAGAGAGGATGTGGTCGAGATCGGACCATAGGTTCGATTCCTAAAACTTTTTGATAGAATTTAGGCCAAACCACATAATTCCGAAAACAATAAAGAGTATCAGTGATGTCCTATGTCCTTGAAATTTAGGACCAATTGGAGTAGTGGTTCAAGGACCATCCACACAGTTTTGAAAACCTTAAAGAATATCATTGAGATTTAAAAAAAAAGTAGCTTCAAATTAAGAACGTTCCAATTGTGTACAAAGGTTAACTAGTATTGAAAGAACTGTGCGGACTGCATATAGGCGAAATCCGACAATGTGTTACGATCCTGGAACTTTTTCATCGCTTTTAGGCCCAACGAGCATAATTCCGAATCTTAAGAAAAAACAACCTCCAAATTTGGTATCAAGGTGTGTCTTCCTATTCCCTTTGTGTTCTCGAAAATTGGAGCCAATTGGAGGAGTGGGTCGGGGATCATTCACATAGTTTCGAAGACCTTAAAGTATATCTTCGAAAATAATAAAGATGGTAACTTTAAATAAATGTGGAAGCTTCAAATTTAGCACAAAAGTTTTTTTTACTATTTCGTACGTGTTCCCTTAATTTATTATCAATCGGAGCGGTGGTTCAGTTAACTCTCTTAGACCTCCTATGGTTTAAAGACTTATCATCAAAATTAATAAAAACAGTAACTTAAAGTTAATATAGAACGTTCCAATTTTGTACAGGGTTAACTAGTATTGAAAGTATGACGGAGGCTGCATTTGGGTGAAATCGTTCCATGACTTTAGGTTCTCGAACCTTTGGAAAATTCAAGGGCTAACTAACATATACCTTAAAAACACCATAACTCGAAAACTAATGACGCTATTTTGATGAAATTTAAATTCTAGGTTACTAGTAATGAAAGTACAATGGGAATTGGTTCTGGTCGAGTTCAAACAATGAGTTCGGATTCTAGAAGCTTTTGATTGAATTAAGGCCAAACAAGTATAACTTGGAAACTAAAGAAGATATAACTTTAAATTGGGGCACAGGTATTTCTTCTTATTTGCTTTGTGTACGTGAAATTTTGGATGAACTGGAATACCGGTTTGCGTACCACCCCTATTACTCCCGAAACCTTAAAGCATATATTCAAATTTAATAAAGATAGAAACTTCAAATTTGATACACTATTTCCTATTTCCATTCTTATTTAAGAATATTCTGTAATTCTTAATAAACAATAGGTTTTTGATTATTTAATTTTTTATATTAAAATTTATAAAAGTTTTATTTTTAATTTGTAATTTTTGATATATTTTTTACGTTTATTTTTAATATCAGATTATAATTTTGATGCAGAATATGTCATATGTTGATATCAATATTTACTTTTTGAAAACAAAATTATAATTTTCTTATTTTTTAGCACATTTTCAATAAATTTTGTAAAAATGTGCCTATATAGCTTCACTCTGTCCGTCTGTCCGTATATTTACAAAAATTTTACACCGTTTAAAATAGAGTAAAAAAATTTTGACCGCGGGTAGGTATTACAAAAAAAATATTTCGTAGAAGACCTTATTTCTGTAGCCCCTCCCGCTACGGAGCTACAACCCCCCAAAGTTGGAAAAAGTCCTATATTTAAATAGTTATAATAAGAGTTCTTTTAGCTATACTTAAAACCTTAAAATGGTAGAAGAGAGCAGTTTTTATAGGCTTCCCAAAAATACATTGCTTAATTGTATAGGGTTGCCATACGGTACTAAAATTTACCATTATGCAAAATCCAATTTTAGCAAAATTTTTAGCGTCACATATCTTCTAAACGGTTTAAGCTAAGGTCTTGAAATTTTGGGAGAAGTTAGATCCTTGGAAATTAGTGGGAGCTGGTTAACAAAATTTGTTTGTTACGACAGGGGGCTATAAGGGCTCGTAAATTGAAATTTTGCTATTTTTAAGCACCCTGTAATTTGAATACCTCCAATTTTTTTTTTTTTGATACACAAAATTTAAAGGTCCAACATTATACTTCAACATATATTAAAGGTATTTTTTAAATTTAAAAGCGGTTCCTTAAATTGAAGAAGTGTTTCTCAGTTTTATTCAGTTTTGCTTAGGTAGCATAATTCTAAGTAAAATTCCAAGTTTTTGTGGAATTCACAATTTAATTCCTAGAACCTAAAAAAATAGAGGGGTGGTTAGATGAAGTTATATCCTTGAGAAATTTGGCAACCTTCTCCATTGAAGGGCTATTAGAACTTTAAAATTAAAAATTTCCTGTTAGCAGTAAATTTTATAAGTCAGCAGTAACTTAGTCACCAGTGGTCCTTGATTTTTTTTATCACTTGATTTTAATATATATGTATGATTTAATTTTCAAATTAAAATTTAACTTAAATATTTTATACTTCTATTTAAAATTTAGGTGATGGTAATCCTAAATTTAAATACAAAAAATTTTAGTATATGTATATATATATATGTGTGTACGGTATGGACCTATTTAAATTAGATATTTTTATAAGCGATAGGTTTGTCGATGTTAAAAAATATGTTTTTAAATTTTTTTTAAGCACATATTTGAATATTAATATGTCTTTTAAGATACATATTATTAAACATTGTTCTATATTTAAAATTTAAGTTTATAAGTACCTATTGATTTGTTAAATTTGTGTACAAAAATTTATTGATATAAATATTCATTTTTTTTCTTAATTCACTTAATGTAATAATATTTTAAGTAGAAATCTATATCAAACATTTTTAGAAGTAATTTCAAAAAAAAATATAATAAATAAAACATGATTTCCATTTTTTTTTTAAAAAAGATGCATGATTTAAAATTTGGATGATGGTAATCCTAAAATTATTTACCAATATATTTCCAAAACTACTAGTCTTACAGAAACGGTTATAATTTTCCAGACCCCGCACCGTCATAACACTAAAATCAAAGTATGACTTATGAAAATCGGGCTTATAGTTTCGGCGCTATCTAAAAATAAAAAATCGGTCTTACGAAATTATATATATAGTTCAACATATAAACATTATTTACTAAATTTTCATATTAATTCTACCTATTAGTAAATTTGATTCGAAACCAAAAGTTCGATAATTTAATTTGCTTATTTATTTTATGCTTTTGCTGTGCCAAATTATTGCGTGTTTTTTTTTTAACTCTGAGCTCTTAGAGCTTTACTAAAATAAAATTGATAGTTTTTTCGAATTGTATGTTTTTGTTAAATTTGAGTGCTCAGTGTACTCCGTTCATGCGCTGCTCAGGGCGTGCTCATTTTTCTCAGAGAATTATCAGGTCTACGCTCAAATTTAAAAAACAAAATGCCTTTTAAAGTGACTTAATCTGTAGAAATAAAAAATGTTTATCGTTTTTTATTTTTGCAATGTTTTTGTAATTGAAAAAAAATATAAATTTCAAATGCAACTATCGTTCGAATTGTTGACAATATTTTTGGGAAAATTTTTCGTGTGCCGATGTAAAAAAATATGTAAGACTATATGTAATAATTTAAATAATAGCTCGAATTTCGAGCACAAGGCAGCACTAGTATTATATTAAAATAATTAACTGTTAAAAAATTATATTATATTTATTAATATAAAACGCTTTTTTAAAATTAACAAATTTTTAATCATTTTGAAAACAAATATATTTTTGTCTCAAGGTAAGCAAAAAATTGCAAGGACATGCAACATCTTTGACAGAAGGTTATCCTAGCCATTTAAGCAATTTAAAAACACCTGGAGGATCACGACCAGCTAAAGGTAATGCCCGAATGGTAATCCCGAAAACACATTTCAATCACCCAGGTCAAGTTCCATAAAAAAAGAAAAAAGTATACTCCTATAATATTTTTAATTATTTTATTTTCTTTTAAATATTGAATTTTTTTAGGACCAGCTAAATGAAATGGGTTCTATACTGAAAATTAATTTTATATGTTTTTAAAATTAAACAACTAACATTTAAAACTTAATACTTTAGAACAAAATAAAACTATATGTTGATTGAAATAAATGCATGCAGCTACTCTTGTAATTTGTAAATTCAAGATAATAAAATAAAATTTAATTTGGATTTTTAACAAAAATGTGTTTCCTTGTTTTACTTCTTTAAGCTTAAAGTATTTTTAAGGTCACAATTCAATGTAAAAATTTTAATTTATAATTCAATATAAAATAACATTAGTCTTAAAACGTAATTTGAAAACCTTTAGTAACACATACTTAAAATTTTAATTAATGACCTTTGTTTTTAAAAGAAACTAGGTGTTGTTAATCTTTTATTATTTTCAAAATTATTAAACTTAGTTCAAACGAAATGATTGTATTACCGTAATATCATCTGGTTCAGAAAATAACATTTTCATTTTTAAAATTTTTAAAACTGGACTTTGTTATAATTTATTAGGAAAGAAGTGATGAAAAAACCAAGGGTTTTTAAGAGCACATTTTCAAAATTATATAGTGGTTCTCACTGAGTATTTTATCATTTAGTTAAATAACAAAATGATAATATAAAATTTAGTTACTTCATCAATTTATTATTAGTTATCTCAAGAAAACCTATTAAAAAGTGCGAAATATAATGTTGGAACTTCAATGTTAACGCTTAATTTTGGAAAAATATTACTCCTAGTTACTGATTTATAGAAACATGAAAGTTTTAATTTTTAGGTCTTAATAGCTCGTCAATGGGGAGATTCCCAAATGTTTACTAAGCAAACTTACGACGATTCTCGAGAAAATGCCAACCCCATTCTACAACCATTCTACCTGCTACAACCATTCCTTTTTTTAGGTTCTAGGAATTTCATTGTGAATTCCATCAAAATTTGGAATTTTACTTTGAATTTTATTATCCAACCAAAAGTTGTTAAAACTAAGAGTAACTTGCTTCAGCTTAACGAACCCCTTTTAAATTTAAGGAAAAACTTTAGCATAATATGTTGAAAAATAATGTTGCAGCTTTAAATTTTGTTTTTGTGGATTCGAGTTTTTAACGCGAAAGTGAAAGGACATATCTTAACTAAAATCATTAAAACAAATAAAAAATATCACAAAAATAAAAGAAATTATTTTTCTTTATTTTTTTTTGTTTTTTTTTTAATCATTATCGTAAAAATTAAAATATAAAAATAACACTTGCTATATTAATAAATAGCGAGTTTCCATTTAATTGGACTCCTTTAAAAAAAGGATATCAATAATGGAAAATGAAATCAATTTAACTGGAAATGAGCTTAAAACTTCTATAAATTCAAAAGTCAATTTATTGCTGAAAAAAGGTATATCCAAACAATATGTTAAATTGAAGAAAAACAATGAAATCCGTGAACTGAAGTTGATAATTGAAAAGTTGCAATTCAAAAACAATAAGCTTGAAGAACTTTTGAAGGTCAGCAAAGGTGATGAAGAAACATGCTCAAATGAAAATTTTTTTCTTCCACTAATGGATGTGACTGATGATGATTTCAAGATTAACGATTCACTTAATTCAACTGCCACAAGCGTCAATGAGCCTGATACTGACGCATTAGAATCAGGCATAAAGGAATTGGCTAGAAAAAGAAAAGAAAAAAAAATATTATCACAAAAACCAATCTGTGAAGATGCTTCACGTGCTCAGCACAAGCCAAATGAAGGTATTCTAAATAGTAAAAAACGTATGCCACCAATAATTTTTGGAAAAACCGACATAAAAATGTTGAAAGAATTGCTATCTAAAAATCTAAAAATTAAAGATTTTTTAGTTAAAGAAAAAGGTGATAATAACAACATCCTCTATACCTTCAATATTTAAGAATTCAGAAAAGTACGTGAACTTGTAGAAAAGTCTGGAATTAAATACTACACGTTTACGCCGAAAGAAGACAAAAAAAATACACTTGTGCTCAAAGGTTTAAGCAACAACTACTCATGCGAAGAGGTTTCCTCCAAACCGGAGGATTCCAGGGAAAAATTATTCTGTACCATGTGCAAGCATTTCGGCCATCCATCATCATACAGAAACTATCCGGTTTACCAGGAAAAATAAAAAAGCAGCAAGAAAACAAAGAACTTCTCAAAAAAACGCATAGCAACTAAACACATGGCACTGGTACTTATGGCATCGAACTTTGTACAGCCAAATATGTCATTTTCAAATGTAGTGAGTAGAAATAATAACATTAGTTGTAGTAATAGTAATACCAACAATATTAATAATATTAACACAGATATTTTATTAGAAATACGCAATAGTATTGCAGATTTAAATAAAAAAAATTAACACTATCGAGAAAAATATTAATACTAACACCAATAGAATTAATATATTATTCGATTGTATGAACATTGAATCCAATCAGCAATATGTCTAATCTAACTAGTACTTATAAAGTCATCTCAATAAATGTTAACTCTCTTATCTCACACAGTAAAAAATATGCACTTATGCACTTTATAGAGAACAACAATCCAGACATTATTTGTATGTGTGAAACAAAATTGAAACCATCTGATCATATGTCATTAGACAATTATGATTTTACTAGAAAAGATCGTATGAATGCTATTGATGGTGGCGGTGTTGCCAAAGCAATTAAAAAATATTTTAAATACCAAATTGTAAATAACTACATTTTCGATCAATTTACATGTATCGAAACTTGTGTTATATCTCTACAATTAAAACGAAACAAAAAATTGTATATTATTTCTATTTATGCATCAAATAGAAATTCACCTAATTTTTTGACAGAATTGGAAAAAAATTTTCAAACATTAAATTTATCCAATATTAACAATTTTTTTATATTAACTGGCGATTTCGACGCCAAACATATATCTTGGTCGAACACTGTTAACAACTTTTGTGGTACACAATTATATAATTGGATGCAAAATAATTTCATATTGTATAAAATGAAACTATACGTATCAGATGCACCCACACTACCATGAGCAAATTCATACATAGATTTAACTATTGCCGATGTTAGAATAAATGTAAGCTTCTCTCAAATCTACAACAAACTTACAACTTTGCCATATGATAGTGACCACAATGCTATTTGCATCCTATTCCACATTAAAAATGAAGAAGTTCTAAGTAAAGAGTTGCCATGCGAAGAAATATTTAATTTCAATAATACTAATTGGAATAAATTTCGGAGGAAATTAGATCAAAACTACGATATTGAATATTTTAACACGGAGAACAAAATCTTAGATAATTTCAACATTTCTTTACAAAATATAAATTTTCATCTTCTAAAATTAAACAAAATTATTCATAAAACCATGAACGAAATAATACCTAAAACACAATTTTCAAATAACCTTAATAAATTTAACTCCAGAAAACTTAAACTACTTTTGAAAAAAAAAAAGTTCTTTGTTAAATGACATCCACAAAATTTACAAACAAAGACTAGATTTCTCTTCTCATGATATTCAATTACTTAAAAGTTTACTTAATAACATAAACACATTAATTAAACAACAAATTAAAATTGAAATAAATAGTTATTACAAAAACCGGCTTCAAAACATTTCTACACAAAACAATATGTTCCCACAAATCAATAAAATTTTTCGAAAAAATAAATATAACCAAATCACAAACCTTCATATCGATCCAAATGATAAGCATCTTCTAACACAAAATAACATTAACATGAACAACCTTAATAATAATCACATTATCCACATTTTCCAATATAAATAAATCATCTATACAATACGGCGGAAATAGCAAATTCACAAACCAAGAAGAAATTACAGAAAAGCTTAAAACCTTAAAAAATAAAATTTCTTCTGGAAACGATAATAAGTATACCAAATGTGGTACTTAAAAATTTAAGTAATTTTATAATATCTAAATATGTTATAATTTTTAACAATGCAATTAACAATTCGTATTTTCCAAATATATGGAAAACTTCGAAAACTATTTTGCTAAAAAAACCAGGCAAAGATCCAACTAATCCAAATAATTATAGGCCTATAAGTTTAATGCCTAACATAAGCAAAGTTTATGAAACTATTATCAACGATAAAATTTCAAAATTTGTTAAAAAAAATAATCTAATACCACAGAACCAATTTGGTTTTAGATATAAGCACCATACATACGATAAACAAACTTACATCAGACATTTGTTGGTTTATTAATAAAACATTTGCTGTAGGCGCTTGTCTAATTGATTTAGAGAAAGCTTTTAATACTGTGTGGCTAGATGGCTTGATTCACAAGCTTATAAAATATAAACTTTCTAATTATCTGATTTCTATAATTCATGGTATGTTATATAATAAATCTTTTCAAGTTATTAGTAAGGCAAATACGACACATAAAACATTCTATATCGAAAATGGATTTCAACAGGGTATAGTCAACGCACCAACGCTGTTTTCGATTTATATCTCAGACCTGTTATTATTATTAGATAGATTTAAAGGTAATAATTGTACACTAGCTTTCGCGGATGATATAATAATTTATTTCGCGAATGACACCGTAAATAGCATTCAAACCAAATTACAAAATATGTTCAATACCGTGTTGGATTATTGTAAAGTTTGGATATTAAAAATGAACTTTAATAAATGTGAAACCATATTATTTCGTAATATGGTTGATAAAACAATTTTAGACATTAGAAAAAATTGGAAAAATTTCTCTATAAAATCTTCAAATTTAACTCTCAAAGACAGTAAAGTTGTCAAATATCTCGGAGTTTATTTACATCGTAATTTGAACTTCATCGAGCATATAATATATGCAGTTCTTAAAGGTAACAAAGCATTTATGGCAGCCAAAAACTTGTTCTATAACAAAATGCTTATGTTTTTATCGGGTTAAAATAATATGTTACCAAACATTAATAAGGCCGACACTTACATATGGTGGACACATATGGTACAACATAAGTGGAAGCCTAATGGAAAACATTCCTAAGTTTGAAAGAAAGTGTATTAGAGTATGTTTTAACAAACACCGAAAGCCTGAAACCGACTACAAGCATTTTTATTCCAATAAATACTTGTACAAGGAATCCAAAATCATAAGAATCGATAATTTTATTTTAAAATTAGTTCGAGATCACTATGATAGAGCACTAAAAACTCCACAAAATGGTTTAATATCACATATATTTTACCACAATGAGGAGTACATTAAAAAGACTCTGCTCACTGGCTTTATAGCCCCCGCGCATTTCATCTTTTTAGATAAAAATGGTTTCATTCAAAATCAATCGCATGTCCCTATATTATTTCACTATAATAGGCGGGCCACATGCAAAAAAATTGATATGATCCAGGCAACATTAATGGAGATAATTTAAAATACGACATGTTCATACCGGACATAGACAAATTTTTTAATAAAAACTATTGGTGGTTGGATGTTTTTGACATTAAGAAATAGCTTTCTAGTTTAGGTTGTAAGTAGGCCAAGTACGTTAAGTTAAGTTAAGCGAATTTTATTAAAACAAACAGATTTAATAATGATTTTTTTTTTTTAACTTTTTGCATTATGTAGATACTGCAGATATAATAAATGAAGGAATTTAAATATATAGATTAAGTTAAATTAAATTTAAATAAATTAACAATTAAAAATATGATTATTTTAAATGTTAATAATATTTGAAATTAAGCCGTTTTGTAAACTTTTGTTAGGTTTGTACTAAGATAACAAAAAAATAAATAAAAGTTTAAAACAAAAAAAAAAAAAAAAAAGCTTTAAATTTTGTATATTACTAAAAAAAATTTAAGCTGGTATTTAAGTTACAGGTGCTTAAAAATAGCAAAATTTCAATTTTGGACCCCTTACACCTGCTAAACAGTGGGCGTGACAAAAAAATATTGTTAGCCGGGTCCTACTAGAAGATCTAACTTCTTCCAAAATTTCATGTCTTTAGCTTGAAGCGTTCGGAAAATATGTGGTACCAAAATAATTGCAAAAATTGTGTTTCGCGTAACGGTTAATTTTAGTACCGTATGGCAAATCTATAGAATTAAGCGATATATTTTTGTAAGGCCTATGGAGGGTGGCGCAAAACGACCGATATGGTTTGAATGTTTAATAACTATTTTATTTAATGGATAATTATTATTATTATTTTTTTGTTATACAGTACATTAATGGGGAACATTTTTAGCTTAAGTATGAAAAATTATATCCCGCAAGTGGTGACCATTTTCGGCTTCGCATATTCGTGCTCTTTCCAGTACATTTTACATAACTTTTCGTAAAATTTCCGATGTTTTGGCTTGAATTTTATTGCGAATGTTTTGTTTTAGCTCTGGTATGGTCGCTGGCTTGTTTATGTATATATAACTCGGTGAGCGTGGGGGCCAATTGAAATCGCTTCTGCGCGAAATAATGCGTTCGCCAAATACGTCTCGTAACAGAGCCATTGTGTTCCTTGCAGTGCGGGCTGTAGCTCCATCTTGTTGGAACCACAACTGTGGATAGTTTTCTACAGCTGGCCTCAAAAAATTGTCCAGCATCGTTCGATATTCAGCACCAGTAATCGTAACTGAGGCGCCATTTGCATTTGCAAAAAAATATGACCCAAAGATCCTTTTAGACAATACACCGCACCAAACAGTACACTTAAGTGGGTGTAATTGTCGCTGATGAACTGTTCTTGGATTCTCTATAGCCCGTATCCTGCAATTTAGCTTGTTTACGAAACCATTCAATTAAAATTGGGCTTCACCGATCATTATCAAATTGTTAATGAAATCGCAATTTTCTTCTGCTTTTTGTCCGAATGAAATGCAGTAATCAAGCCGTTGTTCGTAGTCTATCGGCTTAAATTCTTGCACGAGCTGAACCTTATACGGAAACATGTGCAATGGCCAAATTCCTCTGAAAGGACCTCCGTGACTGTCCTGCACATTATCCGCAACACGTTTGATATTTTCTTCCGTGTGGACTGTAGGTGGTCTTCCGGTACATGGAAGGTGTCTTGCTGTAAAATGTTGTCGAAAATTTGCTACTAGAAGGTTTATTGTTGATGTTGAAGGTCCAGTACGCACATTAAAACAAGTGAGTGAAAAAAACCAAGAGTTTTTAAAAAGCACATTTTCAAAATTATATACGGTTTCTTACTGAGTATTTTATCATTTATTTTTATAAAAATATATATTATGATATTATTATAATTTAGTTATTTCATTAATTTATTAATTATATGACTAATAATGAAATACTAAGAATATAACCCCAATGTATGTAGGATTGGATAAAAATAATATTTAAATTAAAACACTTTCTGTTATATATAAAATTTAAAACTAGTTCTTTTATTTCATTTAGTTTTTCTTTATAATAAGATGTAAGTTATCACAAAATAATTATATTTTAATAATGTTAAAAAACTAAAGTTAATCTCACTAAATAAGTTTTCAAATATTTTATGTTTTAATAATGTTTAAAAAATTACGTTAATCTCACTAAATAGTTTTTTCAAATACAAATTTCAATTTTAACAATAAAGTCAAAAATATAAATTAAAACTTTCTTTAAAAATTATTTTTATTATCTTCTTTAAAAATTATTTCAATTATCTTCTTTGAAAATTATTTCAATTATCTTCTTTAAAAATTATTTCAATTATCTTCTTTAAAAATTTAACTCCTTCCCGCTTGTATTATTATCCACGTCCCCGTATATACTCTGCTCTCTTCTACTTTCTTTTCCTCCTTTTATATTTTTGGAAGTAACAGCTTTTAAATAAAAAAAAGAAAAAGTAAATAACCGTTTAGTAAAATATATGAAAAAAAAAGAAAAGGTGACTAAACTTTTGATCTTGAAAATTCTTTTTATCATTAGCTAGCTCCCCTAGTGTCATTCGTCAACATCTTGCCTTTTGTTTCGTTCCATGTTTCATTCTATCCGACAGCAATGACAACTGTCTAAAATAATTATTTGTAATAATTGTAAACAAACATGTTTTACAAATAGCAAATAAAAGTATTAAAATAAAATAAATAGGATGCTGGTTGCCGTTCGGAATAAAATATCTCTGAGCTACTAGATAAGATATCTCTGAGTGTCAAAAGATAAGTATTTTAATAATATATTCTTTCCTTAAAAATTAAATGATATTCTTTTTAGGTGCTGCTATGCTGAGACAACAAAATAAAATATTGCTGAGACAACGAAATAAAATTTATGCTGCCACTGGATATAGGTAAGAGATTTATATTATTGAAATAATATACAATCTCACATTCGGCCATCCTGTATTTTAATCCGCCTCGGATTGATCCAGATCGCTATCAATTTCGTATTGCACCCATAATTTCATTTTGTCAGCACTGCATTCAGTATTGGTTGGACCTTCGTGTTCGCCTTCCTTTTGCACTGTATACCTATCAAATCCTTTAATAGCTGTCACTCGATATGGACCAAAAAATTTTTGTTTAATTTTAAGACCAACTCCAAATTGTGTACGTTCGATTGCAACTAAATCTCCTAAATTATATTTTATTGCTGCTTTTCTTTTGCGATCAAAATTTCTTTTATTTTCGGCCTGAATTTTGATAATGTCCAACTTGGCCTGTTCTCTTGCTTCACTGCGTTCATTTTGAAATTGTTGAATCCATTCTTCTTCTATTAGCTGTATTATATTTTTATCATTCTTTGTTTTCATTTTAGTTCCTAACATGAGTTCAAATGGTGTTATTTGAATAGAGCGATGAAAAGTGCTATTTAAAATTCTTTGTACATCTGTTATATGCGTGTACCATTTTTCAGGTTGGTTTAACGATAATTTCGTTAGAACTGCAACTGTAGTTTTGTGTAGACGTTACACCTGACCATTACCTCTTGGAACTCCTGTGGCTATGAAGTAAAGTTTAGTGTCATGTGATTTACAATACTCACGGAATTGATTTGATATGTACGATCCTCCTCTATCAGAAATTATCCGCGATGGATAACCAAATGTACTGGCAATTATTTCACATTTCTTTATTACTTCCTATGCATTTAAACTTTTTGTAGGGAACAACCAACAAAACTGGGAAAATCCATCAACTATCGCCAACACATATCGGTAACCCTTCTTAGTTGTACTCATAGGCCCTACATGATCAATATGAAACGTGTCCAACGGTGTATGCCCTTTGGGTATTGGGTTGAGTAGACCTTCTTGTTTTCCGCTCTTTCTTTCTGCCAAAATACATTCGACACAGTTTCCAATGCAAACATCTATTCTTCTTTTCAGATCAGGCATATAGAATTCTTCTTCAATTTTTTTTTTTCATTTTCGCAAAATGAAAATGACCATTTTCGTGTATTGATCTTACCAACGAATTTTTCATCCCCTCTGGAACAACATATAAAATTTTTCCATTTACATCTTTGGCCAAAATATTATGGTGAATGACAAAATCTTTGTATTGACCATGTTTCAATACTTCTATTATCGCGGCTAACTTTTCATCTTTCATTTGTAATTCCTGTAATTGACATATAAAATTCTTTTTTATTTCAACACAGTAAGTTACCGGTTGTAATTGACATATAAAATTCTTTTTTATTTCAACACAGTAAGTTACCGGATTTCTGCTTAATGCATCGGTGCTCCACTTCATAGTCAAAGTCTTCTAACAGCAACGACCAACGTACCACTTGTGCTACTAAATCCTTTTTATTTAGTGTCATTGTAAACGCCTTGCAATCCGTTATCAACTTAAATTTTTTCCCTAGTAAATATGTTCTAAATTTTTTCACCGCTTCCACCACAGCTAGTACTTCCAGTTCATAGCTACTCCACTTTTGTTGAGCATCTGTTGTTTTTTTGCTTGAATAGTGCACCGGGTGTAACGCTCCATCTTCTGGATCTCTTTGTAACAAGACAGCTGCTATTCCAAATTTGCAAGCATCCGTATGTAACTCAGTATAGTCTTCATAGCTAAAAATTTTTAAAACGGGTGATGTGCTTAAAATAGTTTTTAATTTTTCGAAAGAACTCCTCTCGGTGTTGTCAAATTTAAATTTAACATCCTTCTTGAGCATGTCACTTAGCGCTTTTGCAATGATTGAGTGTTGTGGGATAAATTTCCTAAAATAGCTCGTTAAACCTAAAAAGCTTTGAACCTGCTTTGCTGTCTTGGGTTCCGGGAAATTTTTGACTGCCTTAGTTTTGGAGTTGGACGGTGATACTGTTCCATCTTTTATTATATATCCTAGATACTCCACTTCTCTTTGTAGAAATTGGCATTTTGTCCACTTAATTTTAATCCACTTTGAGCGGCAACTCGTAATACTTCTTTTAATTTTATTATCGCCTCTTTCTCAGTTTTAGCTGGAATTATTAAGTCGTCTATATAAGTTATTACATACTCTTTATTTATTAAGTCCTTAAATGTAAAATTGATAAATCTTTGGAAAACGCTAGGAGAGTTACATAATCCAAACGGAACTCTCAAAAATTCAAATTGTCCTCTCTGTGTGACAAATGCTGTGAATTTCCGACTATTCTCCTCTATGCTGACATGGAAAAATCCATTTTCTAAATCCAGCGTGGTGAATATTCTTGCTCCTTGTAGCTTGTCTATTTGGTCATCGATGACTGGCAATGGAAAATGATCTTTGTGTATTTTCTTATTGACTCCTCTAAAATCCACACAAAGTCTGTTGGAACCATCCTTCTTTTTGACTAGGACTACAGGGCTGGCATAATCCGACGAGCTTTCTGTAACTATACCATTCCTGAGCCATTCTTCCACTTGGTCATTAATTATTTTTTGTTCTACAGGTGGGAATCTTCTTGGAGTCTGAAATACGGGCTTATTGTCCAACGGCAGAATTTTCATTTGAATGGGTGATTTTATCATTGTTACCGGCAACTGTCTAAAAATAATTATTTACTATTTGTAAAAAACATGTTTTACAAGTAGCAAATAAAAATATTAAAATAAAATAAATAGGATGCTGGTTGCCGTTCGGAATAAAATATCTCTGAGCTACTAGAGATATGGAGTGTCAAAAGATAAGTATTTTAATAATATATTCTTTCCTTAAAAATTAAATGATATTCTTTTTAGGTGCTGCTATGCTGAGACAACAAAATAAAATATTGCTGAGACAACGAAATAAAATTTATGCTGCCACTGGATATAGGTAAGAGATTTATATTTTTGAAATAATATACAATCCCACATGTATTCAAGAAAACCTGTTAATAAGTGCGAAATATAATGTTGGAGCTTCAATGTTAACGTTTAGTTTTGGAAAAACTTACACTGAAAGTTACTGTTTTATCAGAACATAAAAGTTTTAATTTTGAAGACCTAGAAAAAGTTTTAACATTAAATTATTTGTATTACAATACCTACACATTTCAGATATTTTTTAGCCGTAGGTAAAAAGCTACGGACGGACGGAGGAACGGAGTGAAGCTATATAGGCACATTTTTACAAAATTTTTAAAAATATGCTAAAAATTTATTCAATATATTTTATTTTGCAATTTAGAAAGAATACAATGATTATTATTGATATTATTATTATTACTATTATTAATACTACGGCAATTATACAATAGATTGAAAATTAATTTTTATTAATTTTTAATTTTTCAATGTTATTTATATTTTCCTTAGTTTCTAATATAATTTCATTAAAAGTGTAAGAATTATTGACTGGTTTATATTCCAGGTTTGACAATACAAATTTATTTTTTATTTCTGTAAATCGTTATAAAATGTCTTATTATTTAAATCAATGCTTCAATCACTGCTGGTTATTGTATCAGGCAATCGCGTAGAGAGAGAAATTCTCAATTTTTTTTTAAATAAGCACCAATTTTTTAAATTTTGTATGAAAAATTTTAATTTTTCACCGTCCTTCTATGTTTTGATATACTTCTCGTTAGAAAAATTAAAAATTTTTTATAAAATAATAAATTTTGGAATTTTATCTAACAGCTGTAAAAGAAAAATATAGTGCAATGTATACTTTTCATTCATAAATTAAGGTTTAAAAAAAACCCTTCATCAGAATAACTAACGTGGAACAACCTTCATTGACATGCTAACGCATACTAAAATAAAAATAAATATCGTATATAAATTTTTTATTTTCTGAATTAGTTTAGAACAATTTTTAATAAGGTAAGCGTGGCAATCATGGTGCAAATCATTTTTAAAAAAAAAATAAAATTGAAATAAAAAACATTTTTTCAACATAAAACAAAGGCTTTCTTATTAAATGAAAAAATAAAAGAAAATACATTTCAATAAAAGGAAACAAAATGATTTTTTTTTAATTCATTAATAAAAGCATTTTCTTAAAAAAAATAATAATTCAAATAAAACAACAAATAAATATTTCTAAAAATTAAAATTAAAGTAAGAAAACGTCAAATATAAACTAGTATAAAAATTAAAAACAAAATTATTTAAATTTTTGAATTTTAAAAGAGCTGCCCAATATTTTTTTTTCACACAGCTTATTATTTTCTATTCTACATATATTAGATAATACTATATTTGACAAAACTGAAAAAATATGTACGAAAACTTCAATAGAAGACTTTCCACATGAACATGAGAAATCCAATGGGACATCAAAACTTATCGAATTAATGCTATGGTAGGTAAGAGCGCAAATAACCCCTTTTTGATTTGTATCAGCAAGAAATTTAAATTTATCTAACAACATTAAATTATTTAAAATAGCATTCATATGAAATAATATGTTCTGTCCCCATCTAGTGGAAACAACTAAACCACCTCGTTTCATTGCATTTGAATTTTTTTAAACAGTTTTCAGTAAAATGTTTTACACAAACTGCGGACGAAGAGTTATATTTAGTTATATTTGGAATGGATTTTACCCATTCTGCGGCCTGTGCTTTATTTTTTTGGAAATTTAAAAATACTTCTTTCTTCTCCATTACTACAGCAATCTTTTACAATACAACAAAGTGGCATTTTATTTCTAATCCTACATAGAATAAAAATAACTATCAATAATTATTGCATATATATAAAACATACTTTAGTTAACTGCTAAACAAAGAAAAAATGTATTTGAAAAAGATGTAAAGATATATAATGACTAAATTACAAAAGAATAGAATTTCATAATAGTAAAAATATTGACAGTTTACCCTATTTTCTATAATAATAAAAATATATTTACGAAAAAAATGCGACACAACCTACTCGATATATTGTTTTTTACAAACAAATTTGAAATTATTTGAAAAACAAAAAAAAAAAGAGAGAACAAAACGATTCAATACGAAACAGTATCGAACGAAATTTTCGTCAAAATTCTTTCTACGCGATTGCCTGATAACAACCAGCAGTGCTTCAATTATAAAATTTTACAAAATAGTTACCATATAAATTTATTTTTCTATCGTCACAATTGGAAGATAAAATTACATTTTGCGAAAGTTGTACAATAATACTACTATCGACAATTTCAATTATTTCGTTATTACAATTTTGAAAATTTCATTGCATCTTTGTTCAAAACGCACAAACAGGTTAAAACCAAATTAACCATGTGGGTTTTAATTAAAATGTTGGTACAAAATTTTCAATAAAATACTTTTAATCGTATAAGAAAATAAAATTTATAGAAAACTTCATGGCGTCGTCATAGAAAACGGGTTAATCGAACTTAACTAGAACTTTTTGCAGCCTCTCTTTTGACTGCAAAATCAACCTGTAAAATTGGACACAAATCGAAAACACAAAAGTTTTTGAAAGTCCGCCAGGCCGAAATGGGTTAAATTATTCCAACCAAATTTATACAACTAATTGCGGTTGCTAAGAGGAACATTTGTATATGTGTTCTTCTTTGAAAATGAAGTTCAATTTACTAACAGACTTGGAAGTTGTTAACCCCTGCCGACCCGACGATTGTTCAAAAAAGAATTTGTAAGTAAATTACGTCCAATTTCTGAAAGTAGGTACAACTTCTTTGAATTAGGGGAATGCTTAAAAAAATGTTTTGTCGAGTTCTTTTATCCGATTGCGAAACAAAAACTTTAAAAAACAGTTTGAACGATTATCTCTAATTTTTCTATACATGGTGCTTCTTAACAATTTGGTGCTCCTTGACGATAGAGTTGAGGATGTTAGGTTTCCGGCGAATAATGTTAACTGAATTAAAATGACTATTGGTCAAATGGGGATACTAAGTTTGCCATTATGTCATTATACTATGTCAATAGTAGTTTTCTTGAATTGCCGACGTTTGAATAAAATATAGTCGATGGTTTAGAAAAGGTTTAAAAATTTGCTTTTCAACTTATATTTTGTTTAGTACTCACCTGAAAGTTGTAATACGCTCTTCCTCGTTTTTTTATGATTTTATGAGAGAAATGTAGGCTTATTTTTTGGAAAAATTGTTTTAAAATACTATGTTTATAAGCATTAGGTATATATAAGAAATTGAATTTTTTGATTTTTAGATTTCATTTGAAGAAAACTGAAAATTTCATTGAATCTTTGTTCAAAACGCACAAACAGGTCAAAACCAAATTAACCATGTGGGTTTTAATTAAAATGTTAGTACAAAATTTTCAATAAAATACTTTTAATCGTATAAGAAAATAAAATTTATAGAAAACTTCATGGCGTCGTTGTGGAAAACGGGTTAATCGAACTAAACTAAAACTTTTTGCAGCCTCTCTTTTGACTGCAAAATCAACCTGTAAAATTGGACACAAATCGAAAACACAAAAGTTTTTGAAAGTCCGCCAGGCCGAAATGGGTTAAATTATTCCAACCAAATTTATACAACTAATTGCGGTTGCTAAGACGAACATTTGTGCAAAATTTCAAGTCAATTTGACAAACGGTTTTGACTAGACATCCAAAAAACGAAAAAGCTTAAAACAGCTCTGGAGCCGCAACCTGTTGACTTATAAAAATGTGACATAGCCTATGTCACCCTCCGGGCTCCCAGAATTATTCCTTTAAAATTTTGTGACAATCGGACCAGTGGTTTTCACGTGAATCCTGAACAAACAAATAAACAAACAAACAAACAAATTTTCTTCTTTATATATTAGACTAGCAGATTTACCCGGCGTTGCCCGGAAGCTTGCAAATTGTAAAAACGCAAGTTTTAGCCAATTTTTTGAAATACTACTTTGCTTATAAATGAAGCCACAAAAAAATATTTCTGGAGTTCCGTTAACCCATCGTGGCCCAACAGCTTTCTATAGGTTTTTTCGTTGCTTTGTTATATATTAGAAATCATTTAACCGATTAACTTCAAATTTTCTATATGTGTTCTTCTTTGAAAATGAAGTTCAATTTACTAACAGACTTGGAAGTTGTTAACCCCTGCCGACCCGACGATTGTTCAGAAAAAAATTTGTAAGTAAATTACGTCCAATTTCTGAAAGTAGGTACAACTTCTTTGAATTAGGGGAATGCTTAAAAAAATGTTTTGTCGAGTTCTTTTAACCGATTGCGAAACAAAAACTTTAAAAAACAGTTTAAACGATTATCTCTTATTTTTCTATACATGGTGCTTCTTGACAATTTGGTGCTCCTTGACGATAGAGTTGAGGATGTTAGGTTTCCGGCGAATAATGTTAACTTAATTAAAATGACTATTGGTCAAATGGGGATACTAAGTTTGCCATTATGTCATTATACTATGTCAATAGTAGTTTTCTTAAATTGCCAACGTTTGAATAAAATATAGTCGATGGTTTAGAAAAGGTTTAAAAATTTGCTTTTCAACTTATATTTTGTTTAGTACTCACCTGAAAGTTGTAATACGCTCTTCCTCGTTTTTTTATGATTTGATGAGAGAAATGTAGGCTTATTTTTTGGAAAAACTGTTTTAAAATACTATGTTTTTAAGCATTATATAAAAGAAATTGAATTTTTTGATTTTTAGATTTCATTTGAAGAAAACTGAAAATTTCATTGAATCTTTGTTCAAAACGCACAAACAGGTCAAAACCAAATTAACCATGTGGGTTTTAATTAAAATGTTAGTACAAAATTTTCAATAAAATACTTTTAATCGTATAAGAAAATAAAATTTATAGAAAACTTCATGGCGTCGTCGTGGAAAACGGGTTAATCGAACATAACTAAAACTTTTTGCAGCCTCTCTTTAGACTACAAAATCAACCTGTAAAATTGGACACAAATCGAAAACACAAAATTTTTTGAAAGTCCGCCAGGCCGAAATGGGTTAAATTATTCCAAACAAATATATACAACCAATTGGGGTTGCTAAGAGGAACATTTGTGCAAAATTTCAAGTCAATTTGTCAAACGGTTTTGACTCGACATCAAAAACATTGAAAAAGCTTCTTTGCGCCCTCGTGCCCAAACGGGTTAACCGAACTCAACAAAAATTTTTGCCAGACTCTCTTTTCGACTGCGAAACCACCCTGTAAAATTGGACACAAATCGCAAACTCAAAATTTTTTGGAAGCCCGCCAGGCCGAAATGGGTTAATTTATTCCAACCAAATTTATACAACCAATTGCGGTTGCTAAGAGGAACATTTGTGCAAAATTTCAAGTCAATTTGTCAAACGGTTTTGACTCGACATCAAAAACATTGAAAAAGCTTCTTTGCGCCCTCGTGCCCAAACGGGTTAACCGAACTCAACAAAAATTTTTGCCAGACTCTCTTTTCGACTGCGAAACCACCCTGTAAAATTGGACACAAATCGGAAACAAATAATTTTTTGGAAGCCCGCCAGGCCGAAATGGGTTAATTTATTCCAACCAAATTTATACAACTAATTCCGGTTTCTAAGACGAACATTTGTGCAAAATTTCAAGTCAATCGGTCAAGCCGTTTTGACTCGACATCCAAAAAACGAAAAAGTTTAAAACAGCTCTGGAGCCGCAACCTGTTGACTTATAAAAATGTGACATAGCCTATGTCACCCCCCGGGCTCCCAGAATTATTCCTTTAAAATTTTGTGGCAATCGGACCAGTGGTTTTCACGTGAATCCTGGACAAACAAATAAACAAACAAACAAATTTTCTTCTTTATATATTAGACTAGCAGATTTACCCGGCGTTGCCCGGAAGCTTGCAAATTGTAAAAACGCAAGTTTTAGCCAATGTTTTGAAATACTACTTTGCTTATAAATGAAGCCACAAAAAAATATTTGTGGAGTTCCGTTAACCCATCGTGGCCTAACAGCTTTCTATAGGTTTTTTCGTTGCTTTGTTATATATTAGAAATCATTTAACGTTAACCGATTAACTTCAAATTTTCTATATGTGTTCTTCTTTGAAAATGAAGTTCAATTTACTAACAGACTTGGAAGTTGTTAACCCCTGCCGACCCGACGATTGTTCAAAAAAAAATTTGTAAGTAAATTACGTCCAATTTCTGAAAGTAGGTACAACTTCTTTGAATTAGGGGAATGCTTAAAAAAATGTTTTGTCGAGTTCTTTTAACCGATTGCGAAACAAAAACTTTAAAAAACAGTTTGAACGGTTATCTCTTATTTTTCTATACATGGTGCTTCTTGACAATTTGGTGCTCCTTGACGATAGAGTTGAGGATGTTAGGTTTCCGGCGAATAATGTTAACTTAATTAAAATGACTATTGGTCAAATGGGGATACTAAGTTTGCCATTATGTCATTATACTATGTCAATAGTAGTTTTCTTAAATTGCCAACGTTTGAATAAAATATAGTCGATGGTTTAGAAAAGGTTTAAAAATTTGCTTTTCAACTTATATTTTGTTTAGTACTCACCTGAAAGTTGTAATACGCTCTTCCTCGTTTTTTATGATTTGATGAGAGAAATGTAGGCTAATTTTTTGGAAAAACTGTTTTAAAATACTATGTTTTTAAGCATTATATATAAGAAATTGAATTTTTTGATTTTTAGATTTCATTTGAAGAAAACTGAAAATTTCATTGAATCTTTGTTCAAATCGCACAAAATGGTCAAAACCAAATTAACAATGTGGGTTTTAATTAAAATGCTGGTACAAAATTTTCAATAAAATACTTTTAATCGTATAAGAAAATAAAATTTATAGAAAACTTCATGGCGTCGTCGTGGAAAACGGGTTAATCGAACTTAACTAAAACTTTTTGCAGCCTCTCTTTAGACTACAAAATCAACCTGTAAAATTGGACACAAATCGAAAACACAAAATTTTTTGAAAGTCCGCCAGGCCGAAATGGGTTAAATTATTCCAACCAAATTTATACAACCAATTGCGGTTGCTAAGAGGAACATTTGTGCAAAATTTCAAGTCAATTTGTCAAACGGTTTTCACTCAACATCAAAAACATTGAAAAAGCTTCTTTGCGCCCTCGTGCCCAAACAGGTTAACCGAACTCAACACAAAATGTGTGCCAGACTCTCTTTTCGACTGCAAAACCACCCTGTAAAATTGAACACAAATCGCAAACTCAAAATTTTTTGGAAGACCGCCAGGCCGAAATGGGTTAATTTATTCCAACCAAATTTATACAACTAATTCCGGTTGCTAAGACAAACATTTGTGCAAAATTTCAAGTCAATCGGTCAAGCCGTTTTGACTCGACATCCAAAAAACGAAAAAGTTTAAAACAGCTCTGGAGCCGCAACCTGTTGACTTATAAAAATGTGACATAGCCTATGTCACCCCCCGGGCTCCCAGAATTATTCCTCTAAAATTTGGTGTCAATCGGACCAGTGGTTTTCACGTGAATCCTGGACAAACAAATAAACAAACAAACAAACAAACAAATTTTCTTCTTTATATATTAGACTAGCAGATTTACCCGGCGTTGCCCGGAAGCTTGCAAATTGTAAAAACGCAAGTTTTAGCCAATTTTTTGAAATACTACTTTGCTTATAAATGAAGCCACAAAAAAATATTTGTGCAGTTCCGTTAACCCATCGTGGCCCAACAACTTTTTATAGGTTTTTTCGTTGCTTTGTTATATATTAGAAATGATTTAACCGATTAACTTCAAATTTTCTATATGTGTTCTTCTTTGAAAATGAAGTTCAATTTACTAACAGACTTGGAAGTTGTTAACCCCTGCCGACCCGACGATTGTTCAAAAAAAAATTTGTAAGTAAATTACGTCCAATTTCTGAAAGTAGGTAAAACTTCTTTGAATTAGGGGAATGCTTAAAAAAATGTTTTGTCGAGTTCTTTTAACCGATTGCGAAACAAAAACTTTAAAAAACAGTTTGAACGACTATCTCTTATTTTTCTATACATGGTGCTTCTTGACAATTTGGTGCTCCTTGACGATAGAGTTGAGGATGTTAGGTTTCCGGCGAATAATGTTAACTGAATTAAAATGACTATTGGTCAAATGGGGATACTAAGTTTGCCATTATGTCATTATACTATGTCAATAGTAGTTTTCTTAAATTGCCAACGTTTGAATAAAATATAGTTGATGGTTTAGAAAAGGTTTAAAAATTTGCTTTTCAACTTATATTTTGTTTAGTACTCACCTGAAAGTTGTAATACGCTCTTCCTCGTTTTTTTATGATTTGATGAGAGAAATGTAGGCTTATTTTTTGGAAAAACTGTTTTAAAAAACTATTTTTTTAAGCATTATATATAAGAAATTGAATTTTTTGATTTTTAGATTTCCTTTGAAGAAAACTGAAAATTTCATTGAATCTTTGTTCAAAACGCACAAACAGGTCAAAACCAAATTAACAATGTGGGTTTTAATTAAAATGCTGGTACAAAATTTTCAATAAAATACATTTAATCGTATAAGAAAATAAAATTTATAGAAAACTTCATGGCGTCGTCGTGGAAAACGGGTTAATCGAACTTAACTAAAACTTTTTGCAGCCTCTCTTTAGACTACAAAATCAACCTGTAAAATTGGACACAAATCGAAAACACAAAATTTTTTGAAAGTCCGCCAGGCCGAAATGGGTTAAATTATTCCAACCAAATCTATACAACCAATTGCGGTTGCTAAGAGGAACATTTGTACAAAATTTCAAGTCAATTTGTCAAACGGTTTTGACTCGACATCAAAAACATTGAAAAAGCTTCTTTGCGCCCTTGTGCCCAAACGGGTTAACCGAACTCAACAAAAATTTGTGCCAGACTCTCTTTTCGACTGCAAAACCACCCTGTAAAATTGGACACAAATCGCAAACACAAAATTTTTTGGAAGCCCGCCAGGCCGAAATGGGTTAATTTATTCCAACCAAATTTATATAACTAATTCCGGTTGCTAAGACGAACATTTGCGCAAAACTTCAAGTCAATCGGTCAAGCCGTTTTGACTCGACATCCAAAAAACGAAAAAGTTTAAAACAGCTGTGGAGCCGCAACCTGTTGACTTATAAAAATTTGACATAGCCTATGTCACCCCCCGGGCTCCCAGAATTATTCCTTTAAAATTTTGTGGCAATCGGACCAGTGGTTTTCACGTGAATCCTGGACAAACAAATAAACAAACAAACAAACAAACAAACAAATTTTCTTCTTTATATATTAGATTAGAAATTTGCATTCAAAACGTTTTACAAAATTACAAATAGACATGAGTTAAAAGTTTTAAAAATATTGTTTTCGACCGTTAAGCAGGCCAACAAAAACTTAAAAAAAATACATTAGGTCCAAACGGGTTAATAGAGCGCAATCATGTTTTTTGGTGAGCTTGTGAAATAATGCAATGTTTGCGTTAACTTTAAACTGTGATAGTCGAACAATTGTTTTTTTTTTTAAATATTGATTAAACCTTTTCAACAGGAAAACAAATTTATATTAAAGATTGAACTCTTTAAGGAGATCAAATTTAATGAACCCTTGTGACAAAAGGGGTTAAATGATAAAAATCAAATTAACCCTGTGAGCTTTGCTAATAAAGATTAGCTGAAAAATGTGTTCAAATTTAGCTGAAAAAAAAGTTCGTTTAAGCTCAACAACAAAAACATTGAAAAAGCTTCATTGCGCTCTCTTGCCCAAACGGCCAAAAAAATATTGAAAGCCCGCCAGGCCGAAATGGGTTAATATATTCCAAGCAACTGTATAAAACTAATTCCGTTTGCTAAGAGGAAGATTTGTGCAAAATTTCAAGTCAATCGGTCAAACTTTTTCGGCTCAACATCAAAAACATTGAAAAAGCTTCATTGCGCCCTCGTGCCCAAACGGGTTAACCGAACCCAACAAAAATTTGTGCCAGCCTTTCTTTTCGACTGCAAAACCACCCTGTAAAATTGGACACAAATCGGAAACAAATAATTTTTTGGAAGCCCGCCGGGCCGAAATGGGTTAATATTTTCGAACCACCTTTATACAACTAATTCCGTTTGCTAAGAGGAAGATTTGTGCAAAATTTCAAGTCAATCGGTCAAACTGTTTCGGCTCGACATCAAAAACATTGAAAAAGTTTCATTGCGCCCTCGTGCCCCAACGGGTTAACCGAACCCAACAAAAATTTGTGCCAGCCTCTCTTTTTGACTGCAAAACCACCCTGTAAAATTGGACACAAATCGGAAACACAAAATTTTTTGGAAGCCCGCCGGGCCGAAAGGGGTTAATTTATTTCAACCAACTTTATACCATTAATTCCGTTTAATAAGAAGAACATTCGTGCAAAATTTCAAGTTAATCGGTCAAACCGTTTCGACTCGACATCAAAAAAACGAAAAAGCTTAAAACGGCTCTGGAGCCGCAACCTGTTGACTTATAAAAATGCGACATAGCCTATGTCACCCCCCGGGCTCCCAAAATTATTCCTCTAAAATTTGGTGTCAATCGGACCAGTGGTTTTCACGTGAATCCTGGACAAACAAACAAACAAACAAACAAATAAACAAACAAATTTTCTTCTTTATATATTAGATTAGAAATTTGCATTCAAAACCTTTTACAAAATTACAAATAGACATGAGTTAAAAGTTTTAAAAATATTGTTTTCGACCGTTAAGCAGGCCAACAAAAACTTAAAAAAAATACATTAGTTCCAAACGGGTTAATAGAGCGCAATCATGTTTTTTGGTGAGCTTGTGAAATAATGCAATGTTTGCGTTAACTTTGAACTGTGTTAGTCGAACAATTGTTTTTTTTTTAACATATTGATTAAACCTTTTCAACAGAAAAACAAATTTATATTAAAGATTGAACTCTTTAAGGAGATCAAATTTAATGAACCCTTGTGACAAAAGGGGTTAAATGATAAAAATCAAATTAACTCTGTGAGCTTTGCTAATAAAGATTAGCTGAAAAATGTGTTCAAGATTAGCTGAAAAAAGTGTTCGTTTAAGCTCAACAACAAAAACATTGAAAAAGCTTCATTGCGCTCTCTTGCCCAAACGGCCAAAAAAAATATTGAAAGCCCGCCAGGCCGAAATGGGTTAATATATTCCAAGCAACTGTATAAAACTAATTCCGTTTGCTAAGAGGAAGATTTGTGCAAAATTTCAAGTCAATCGGTCAAACTGTTTCGGCTCGACATCAAAAACATTGAAAAAGTTTCATTGTGCCCTCGTGCCCAAACGGGTTAACCGAACCCAACAAAAATTTGTGCCAGCCTTTCTTTTTGACTGCAAAACCACCCTGTAAAATTGGACACAAATCGGAAACAAATAATTTTTTGGAAGCCCGCCGGGCCGAAAGGGGTTAATTTATTCCAACCAACTTTATACCATTAATTTCGTTTAATAAGAAGAACATTCGTGCAAAATTTTAAGTTAATCGGTCAAACCGTTTCGACTCGACATCAAAAAAACGAAAAAGTTTAAAACGGCTCTGGAGCCGCAACTTGTTGACTTATTAAAATGCGACATAGCCTATGTCACCCTCCGGGCTCCCAGAATTATTCCTTTGAAATTTGGTGACAATCGGACCAGTGGTTTTCACGTGAATCCTGGACAAACAAACAAACAAACAAATTTTCTTCTTTATATATTAGACTAGCAGATTTACCCGGCGTTGCCCGGAAGCTTGCAAATTGTACAAACGCAAGTTTTAGCCAATTTTTTGAAATACTACTTTGCTTATAAATGAAGCCACAAAAAAATATTTGTGCAGTTCCGTTAACCCATCGTGGCCCAACAGCTTTTTATAGGTTTTTTCGTTGCTTTGTTATATATTAGAAATGATTTAACCGATTAACTTCAAATTTTCTATATGTGTTCTTCTTTGAAAATGAAGTTCAATTTACTAACAGACTTGGAAGTTGTTAACCCCTGCCGACCCGACGATTGTTCAAAAAAAAATTTGTAAGTAAATTACGTCCAATTTCTGAAAGTAGGTACAACTTCTTTGAATTAGGGGAATGCTTAAAAAAATGTTTTGTCGAGTTCTTTTAACCGATTGCGAAACAAAAACTTTAAAAAACAGTTTGAACGATTATCTCTTATTTTTCTATACATGGTGCTTCTTGACAATTTGGTGCTCCTTGACGATAGAGTTGAGGATGTTAGGTTTCCGGCGAATAATGTTAACTGAATTAAAATGACTATTGGTCAAATGGGGATACTAAGTTTGCCATTAGGTCATTATACTATGTCAATAGTAGTTTTCTTAAATTGCCAACGTTTGAATAAAATATAGTCGATGGTTTAGAAAAGGTTTAAAAATTTGCTTTTCAACTTATATTTTGTTTAGTACTCACCTGAAAGTTGTAATACGCTCTTCCTCGTTTTTTTATGATTTGATGAGAGAAATGTAGGCTTATTTTTTGGAAAAACTGTTTTAAAATACTATGTTTTTAAGCATTATATATAAGAAATTGAATTTTTTGATTTTTAGATTTCATTTGAAGAAAACTGAAAATTTCATTGAATCTTTGTTCAAAACGCACAAACAGGTCAAAACCAAATTAACCACGTGGGTTTTAATTAAAATGCTGGTACAAAATTTTCAATAAAATACTTTTAATCGTATAAGAAAATAAAATTTATAGAAAACTTCATGGCGTCGTCGTGGAAAACGGGTTAATCGAACTTAACTAAAACTTTTTGCAGCCTCTCTTTAGACTACAAAATCAACCTGTAAAATTGGACACAAATTGAAAACACAAAATTTTTTGAAAGTCCGCCAGGCCGAAATGGGTTAAATTATTCCAACCAAATTTATACAACCAATTGCGGTTGCTAAGAGGAACATTTGTGCAAAATTTCAAGTCAATTTGTCAAACGGTTTTGACTCGACATCAAAAACATTGAAAAAGCTTCTTTGCGCCCTCGTGCCCAAACAGGTTAACCGAACTCAACATAAATTTGTGCCAGACTCTCTTTTTGACTGCAAAACCACCCTGTAAAATTGGACACAAATCGCAAACACAAAATTTTTTGGAAGCCCGCCAGGACGAAATGGGTTAATTTATTCCAACCAAATTTATACAACTAATTCCGGTTGCTAAGACGAACTTTTGTGCAAAATTTCAAGTCAATCGGTCAAGCCGTTTTGACTCGACATCCAAAAAACGAAAAAGCTTAAAACGGCTCTGGAGCCGCAACTTGTTGACTTATAAAAATGCGACATAGCCTATGTCACCCCCCGGGCTCCCAAAATTATTCCTCTAAAATTTGGTGTCAATCGGACCAGTGGTTTTCACGTGAATCCTGGACAAACAAATAAACAAACAAACAAACAAACAAATTTTCTTCTTTATATATTAGACTAGCAGATTTACCCGGCGTTGCCCGGAAGCTTGCAAACTGTAAAAATGCAAGCTTCAGCCAATTTTTTGAAATACTACTTAATACTTTGCTTATAAATGAAGCCACAAAAAAATATTTGTGGAATTCCGTTAACCCATCGTGGCCCAACAGCTTTTTATAGGTTTTTTCGTTGCTTTGCTATATATTAGAAATGATTTAACCGATTAACTTCAAATTTTGTATATGTGTTCTTCTTTGAAAATGAAGTTCAATTTACTAACAGACTTGGAAGTTGTTAACCCCTGTCGATCCGACGATTGTTCAAAAAAAAATTTGTAAGTAAATTACGTCCAATTTCTGAAAGTAGGTACAACTTCTTTGAATTAGGGGAATGCTTAAAAAAATGTTTTGTCCAGTTCTTTTAACCGATTGCGAAACAAAAACTTTAAAAAACAGTTTGAACGATTATCTCTAATTTTTCTATACATGGTGCTTCTTGAGAATTTGGTGCTCCTTGACGATAGAGTTGAGGATGTTAAGTTTCCGGCGAATAATGTTAACTGAATTAAAATGACCATTGGTCAAATGGGGATACTAAGTTTGCCATTATGTCATTATACTATGTCAATAGTAGTTTTCTTGAATTGCCAACGTTTGAATAAAATATAGTCGATGGTTTAGAAAAGGTTTAAAAATTTGCTTTTCAACTTTTATTTTTTTTTTAGTACTCACCTGAAAGTTGTAATACGCTCTTCCTCGTTTTTTTATGATTTTATGAGAGAAATGTGGGCTTATTTTTTGGAAAAACTGTTTTGGAAAAAGTTTTGATTTTTAGATTTCATTTTAAGAAAACTGAAATTTTCATTGAATCTTTGTTCAAAACGCACAAACAGGTCAAAACCAAATTAACCATGTGCGTTTTAATTAAAATGTTGGTACAAAATTTTCAATAAGGTACTTTTAATCGTATAAGAAAATAAAATTTATAGAAAACTTCATGGCGTCGTCGTGGAAAACGGGTTAATCGAACTTAACTAAAACTTTTTGCAGCCACTCTTTAGACTGCAAATTCAACCTGTAAAATTGGACACAAATCGAAAACACAAAAGTTTTTGAAAGTCCGCAATGCCGAATTGGGTTAAATTATTCCAACCAAATTTATACAACTAATTGCGGTTGCCAAGAGGAACATTTGTGCAAAATTTCAAGTCAATTTGTCAAACGGTTTTGACTCGACATCAAAAACATTGAAAAAGCTTCTTTGCACCCTCGTGCCCAAACGGGTTAACCGAACTCAACAAAAATTTGTGCTAGACACTATTTTCGACTGCGAAACCGCCTTGTAAAATTGGACACAAATCGGAAACACAAAATTTTTTGGAAGCCCGCCACGCCGAAATGGGTTAAATTATTCCAACCAAATTTATACTACTAATTGCGTTTGCTAAGAGGAACTTTTGTGCAAAATTTCAAGTCAATCGGTCAAACCGTTTTGACTCGACATCAAAAACATTGAAAAAGCTTCATTGGGCCCTCGTGCCCAAACGGGTTAACCGAGCCCAACAAAAATTTGTGCCAGCCTTTCTTTTTGACTGCAAAACCACCCTGTAAAATTGGACACAAATCGGAAACAAATAATTTTTTGGAAGCCCGCCGGGCCGAAATGGGTTAATATTTTCGAACCATCTTTATACAACTAATTCCGTTTGCTAAGAGGAAGATTTGTGCAAAATTTCAAGTCAATCGGTCAAACTGTTTCGGCTCGACATCAAAAACATTGAAAAAGCTTCATTGCGCCCTCGTGCCCAAACGGGTTAACCGAACCCAACAAAAATTTGTGCCAGCCTCTCTTTTTGACTGCAAAACCACCCTGTAAAATTGGACACAAATCGGAAACACATAATTTTTTGGAAGCCCGCCGGGCCGAAAGGGGTTAATTTATTCCAACCAACTTTATACCATTAATTCCGTTTAATAAGAAGAACATTCGTGCAAAATTTCAAGTTAATCGGTCAAACCGTTTCGACTCGACATCAAAAAAACGAAAAAGCTTAAAACGGCTCTGGAGCCGCAACCTGTTGACTTATAAAAATGCGACATAGCCTATGTCACCCGCCGGGCTCCCAGAATTATTCCTTTAAAATTTTGTGACAATCGGACCAGTGGTTTTCACGTGAATCCTGGACAAACAAACAAACAAACAAACAAACAAATAAACAAACAAATAAACAAATTTTCTTCTTTATATATTAGACTAGCAGATTTACCCGGCGTTGCCCGGAAGCTTACAAATTGTAAAAATTTTTTGAGATACTGCTTTGCCTATAAATGCCACAAAAAATATTTGTGGAGTTCCGTTAACCCATCGTGGCCCAACAGCTTTTTATAGGTTTTTTCGTTGTTTTGCTATATATTAGAAATTATTTAACAGATTAACTTCAAATTTCGTATATGTGTTCTTCTTGGAAATTGAAGTTCTATTTACTAACAGACTTGAAGGTTGTTAACCCCTGCCGACCCGACGATTGTTCAAAAAAAAATTTGTAAGTAAATTACGTCCAATTTTTGAAAGTAGGTACAACTTCTTTGAATTAGGGGAATACTTAAAAAAAAGGTTTGTCGAGTTCTTTTAATCGATTGCGAAACAAAAACTTTAAAAAACAGTTTGCAAAACAATTTGAACGATTATCTTCAATTTTTCTATACATGGTGCTTCTTGACAGTTTGGTGTTCCTTGACGATATAGTTGAGGATGGTAGGTTTCCGGTGAACAATGTTAACTGAATTAAAATGACTATAGGTCAAAAGGGGATTTTCTTGAATTGCCAACGCTTGAATAAAATATAGTCGATGGTTTAGAAAAGGTTTAAAAATTCGCTTTTCAACTTATATTTTGTTTAGTCCTGAAAGTTGTAATACGCTCTTCCTCGTTTTTTTATGATTTTATGAGAGAAATGTAGGCTTATTTTTGGAAAAACTGTTTTAAAATACTATGTATTTAAGCATTATATATAACAAATTGAATTTTTTGATTTTTAGATTTCATTTGAACAAAACTGAAAATTTCATTGAATCTTTGTTCAAAACGCACAAACAGGTCAAAACCAAATTAACCCTGTGGGTTTTAATTAAAATGCTGGTACAAAATTTTCAATAAAATACTTTTAATCGTATAAGAAAATAAAATATATAGAAAACTTCATAGCGTCGTCGTGGAAAATGGGTCAATCGAACTTAACTAAAACTTTTTGCAGCCTCTCTTTTAGACTACAAAATCAACCTGTAAAATTGGACACAAATCGAAAACACAAAATTTTTTGAAAGTCCGCCAGGCCGAAATGGGTTAATTTATTCCAACCAAATTTATACAACTAAATGCGGTTGCTAAGAGGAACATTTGTGCAAAATTTCAAGTCAATCGGTCGAACAGTTTTGACTCGACATCAAAAACATTGAAAAAGCTTCTTTGCACCCTCGTGCCCAAATGGGTTAACCGAACTCAACAAAAATTTGTGCCAGACTTTATTTTCGACTGCGAAACCACCTTGTAAAATTGGACACAAATCGTAAACACAAAATTTTTTGGAAGCCCGCCGGGCCGAAAGGGGTTAATTTATTCCAACCAAATTTATGCAACTAATTGCGGTTGCTAAGAGGAACATTTTTGCAAAATTTCAAGTCAATCGGTCAAACTGTTTCGGCTCGACATCAAAAACATTGAAAAAGCTTCATTGCGCTCTCGTGCCCAAACGGGTTAACCGAACCCAACAAAAATTTGTGCCAGCCTCTCTTTTTGACTGCAAAACCACCCTGTAAAATTGGACACAAATCGGAAACACAAAATTTTTTGGAAGCCCGCCGGGTCGAAAGGGGTTAATTTATTCCAACCAGCTTTATACCATTAATTCCATGTAATAAGAAGAACATTCGTGCAAAATTTCAAGTGAATCGGTCAAACCGTTTCGACTCGACATCAAAAAAACGAAAAAGCTTAAAACGGCTCTGGAGCCGCAACCTGCTGACTTATAAAAATGTGACATAGCCTATGTCACCCCCCGGACTCCCAAAATTATTCCTCTAAAATTTGGTGTCAATCGGACCAGTGGTTTTCACGTGAATCCTGGACAAACAAACAAACAAACAAACAAACAAATAAACAAACAAATAAACAAACAAATTTTCTTCTTTATATATTAGATTAGAAATTTGCATTCAAAACCTTTTACAAAATTACAAATAGACATGAGTTAAAAGTTTTAAAAATATTGTTTTCGATCGTTAAGCAGGCCAACAAAAACTTAAAAAAAATACATTAGGTCCAAACGGGTTAATAGAGCGCAATCATGTTTTTTGGTGAGCTTGTGAAATAATGCAATGTTTGCGTTAACTTTAAACTGTGTTAGTCGAACAATTGTTTTTTTTTTAACATATTGATTAAACCTTTTCAACAGAAAAACAAATTTATATTAAAGGAAAGGAGATCAAATTTAATTAACCCTTGTGACAAAAGGGGTTAAATGATAAAAATCAAATTAACTCTGTGAGCTTTGCTAATAAAGATTAGCTGAAAAATGTGTTCAAGATTAGCTGAAAAAAGTGTTCGTTTAAGCTCAACAACAAAAACATTGAAAAAGCTTCATTGCGCTCTCTTGCCCAAACGGCCCAAAAAAAATATTGAAAGCCCGCCAGGCCGAAATGGGTTAATATATTCCAAGCAACTATATAAAACTAATTCCGTTTGCTAAGAGGAAGATTTGTGCAAAATTTCAAGTCAATCGGTCAAACTTTTTCGGCTCAACATCAAAAACATTGAAAAAGCTTCATTGCGTCCTCATGCCCAAACGGGTTAACCGAACCCAACAAAAATTTGTGCCAGCCTTTCTTTTCGACTGCAAAACCACCCTGTAAAATTGGACACAAATCGGAAACAAATAATTTTTTGGAAGCCCGCCGGGCCGAAATGGGTTAATATTTTCGAACCATCTTTATACAACTAATTCCGTATGCTAAGAGGAAGATTTGTGCAAAATTTCAAGTCAATCGGTCAAACTGTTTCGGCTCCACCTCAAAAACATTGAAAAAGCTTCATTGCGCCCTCGTGCCCAAACGGGTTAACCGAACCCAACAAAAATTTGTGCCAGCCTCTCTTTTTGACTGCAAAACCACCCTGTAAAATTGGACACAAATCGGAAACACAAAATTTTTTGGAAGCCCGCCGGGCCGAAAGGGGTTAATTTATTTCAACCAACTTTATACCATTAATTCCGTTTAATAAGAAGAACATTCGTGCAAAATTTCAAGTTAATCGGTCAAACCGTTTCGACTCGACATCAAAAAAACGAAAAAGCTTAAAACGGCTCTGGAGCCGCAACCTGTTGACTTATAAAAATGCGACATAGCCTATGTCACCCCCCGGGCTCCCAAAATTATTCCTCTAAAATTTGGTGTCAATCGGACCAGTGGTTTTCAAGTGAATCCTGGACAAACAAACAAACAAATAAACAAACAAATTTTCTTCTTTATATATTAGATTAGAAATTTGCATTCAAAACCTTTTACAAAATTACAAATAGACATGAGTTAAAAGTTTTAAAAATATTGTTTTCGACCGTTAAGCAGGCCAACAAAAACTTAAAAAAAATACATTAGGTCCAAACGGGTTAATAGAGTGCAATCATGTTTGGTGAGCTTGTGAAATAATGCAATGTTTGCGTTAACTTTAAACTGTGTTAGTCGAACAATTGTTTTTTTTTAACATATTGATAAAACCTTTTCAACAGAAAAACAAATTTATATTAAAGATTGAACTCTTTAAGGAGATCAAATTTAATGAACCCTTGTAACAAAAGGGGTTCAATGATAAAAATCAAATTAACCCTGTGAGCTTTGCTAATAAAGATTAGCTGAAAAATGTGTTCAAGATTAGCTGAAAAAAGTGTTCGTTTAAGCTCAACAACAAAAACATTGAAAAAGCTTCATTGCGCTCTCTTGCCCAAACGGCCAAAAAAAATATTGAAAGCCCGCCAGGCCGAAATGGGTTAATATATTCCAAGCAACTGTATAAAACTAATTCCGTTTGCTAAGAGGAAGATTTGTGCAAAATTTCAAGTCAATCGGTCAAACTGTTTCGGCTCGACATCAAAAACATTGAAAAAGCTTCATTGCGCCCTCGTGCCCAAACGGGTTAACCGAACCCAACAAAAATTTGTGCCAGCCTTTCTTTTCGATTGCAAAACCACCCTGTAAAATTGGACACAAATCGGAAACAAATAAATTTTTGGAAGCCCGCCGGGCCGAAATGGGTTAATATTTTCGAACCATCTTTATACAACTAATTCCGTTTGCTAAGAGGAAGATTTGTGCAAAATTTCAAGTCAATCGGTCAAACTGTTTCGGCTCGACATCAAAAACATTGAAAAAGCTTCATTGCGCCCTCGTGCCCAAACGGGTTAACCGAACCCAACAAAAATTTGTGCCAGCCTCTCTTTTTGACTACAAAACCACCATGTAAAATTGGACACAAATCGGAAACACAAAAATTTTTGGAAGCCCGCCGGGCCGAAAGGGGTTATTTTATTTCAACCAACTTTATACCATTAATTCCGTTTAATAAGAAGAACATTCGTGCAAAATTTCAAGTTAATCGGTCAAACCGTTTCGATTCGACATCAAAAAAACGAAAAAGCTTAAAACGGCTCTGGAGCCGCAACCTGTTGACTTATAAAAATGCGACATAGCCTATGTCACCCCCGGGCTCCCAAAATTATTCCTCTAAAATTTGGTGTCAATCGGACCAGTGGTTTTCACGTGAATCCTGGACAAACAAACAAACAAACAAACAAACAAATAAATAAACAAACAAATTTTCTTCTTTATATATTAGATTTGTACCTGTTCGTTCATGTTTTTTATAACGTTATCGTTGTTATATTCAAAAGATTGTAAATGTTTGTTTATAAATTGTCTATCGTCATGGTCCATAGTCCCTGTCAACCATTTGCTAATTGTTCCAACAAAATTGAAAGTCCACGTTTTTGTATTGTATGATGTCCGTTTTTTAATGTAGATAACTTGCCTTCTAGTCTGTCAATTTCTTTTATTAAGCGGTTTCTAGTATTTGTAGAAAAAAGAGATGAACTTCTTTTAATTTCATTTATTAATTCGTCTATTTCATTTATGTCAATAATATGTAAAGAGTAGTTAAATGTTTTCGGTATTAATATTTGACTGTCTTGAATAATTGTATAATCATTATTTGTTTCAATTTTCTCTATTTGAAGTTGATTCGATTGTGTTAGCAGTAACATTAGAAGTAGTAGAAATACTTTCGTTATCGGGATTGTCTGAAAATTTTAAAGGTCGTTTAATGTTAATAGGGTGTATGTTATTTAATTTGTGTTTTCTAAACTTAGGTTCATCTTTATGTCTAAGACATTTGTAGTTTTTTATATATCATATTTTTTGAGTTTCGCTATAATCTTCTCTATTTTTATTATGCTTTATCAAACGTTTTTCTTGATATTTTATTAAATTATTATGTTTATTTTCAGATGGAATTATAATTATTTTCTGCGTTTTGTGGAGTGGTTTTAATTGTACTATGATATAAGTTGTTATAATTTTTTATGGCGTTTAACATTTGAATGCTAATTGGAAATTGTTCTTCTAAATTTAAAATTCGTAATCGTTCTGTTATGGTATTGTTTAATCTTTCTATATCAGAATTACCGGTGTGGCTATTTGGTTTAACCAAATGAAGTTCAATATTTTCTTGAGATAGAAATTCTTTGATGTACATATTGTTAAATTCGTTATCAGCAATTATCTTTTTGGGTTTTTTATGGTTAAAGTACAATTGAAGTTTCTCAATTAACTCTGTATGGTTTTTATGCTCTAACGGATATGCCGTTGTGTATTTAGTGAATTTATCAATGAACATTAAAAAGTTTTGTTTCTTATTAGTATAAATGTCAACATGAATAATTTTATTTTTTCTGAAAGCATTTCTGTTTTTTTGAATTTAAGTTTAATAGGATTTCTATCATATTTGCCTTTACAGCTAATTTCACAGTTGTTAGTAATTCTTTTAATAACAAATTTTATTTGTTTATGGTATACTTTATATTTTAAATATTCGAAACAATATATTTATACTATTTATCAATTTTTAAATTTTAAAAATCCCAGATACAGTACATCGCGTTACGCGTATTTGGATTGCTTTCATATAAATTTATTTACAGAACTACTTATTTAAAAATTTTTTGACAGCAATTTTTCGTCGTACGCGTTGATTTAGGTTGGGCCCTAAGTTACAAAACATTTAAATTACAAAATATTTTTTTAAGAAAGTTTATTTTTTTTGTTTTTGCTTCCGTAAGCTTCTTTCTGAATTAGTGAAGGATATGAAACATTTTTTTTTTTTTTTGTTTTCAATTTTTCTTTAATTTCAGATAATTTTACAATAATATATAAATTTATGTATAAAAAACTAAGTGATTTTAAAACTATAGCTTATAACTAACATTTAATAAATGATTTTTTACAATTTTTCTAATTTCTAGATTTTTTTTTTTTAAATTTTCAAATTTTAAAGATTAATTTCTAAGATTTTTTACAAATTTCTAAGTTTACTTTTAAATATGTTTAAATTTTGACTGTTTTTAATTTCTACCGGTAGCGAGTTGAAAAGTTTTATTGCGCCGCATTTCAGACTTTTTTGCTTCAACTTTGGTTCGGACTTTAGGAATTTCGATATTTTTCCTGTTTCTGGTTAGATAATTATGAATATTCTCCCTATTTTGAAGTTTTAGTTTTGACTTAATATTATTGTTCAGGATATTATACATGTATTTACATTTTTCAAAGTAAATTAGTTGGTTAATACCCAGTGTATCAATTATTTTATATAAATTATTAGTTCTGGTTCTTATATTAATTAAATAAAGTTTTGAGGGCTCTATTCATTACTGCACTCATTTGATTTTTATGAAAATATGAACAATGACTCCAACTGCATAAATTATACCTAATGCTTCATAATATATGGCCATTATATATAAGTTTAGCTGAAAAATTCGGAATACTCCCCATTCTTCTGACAGCCATTGTTATAGGAATAATTTTTTTTAATGCTTTTTATAAACATATACCTAAGTTTTTATCAATTATCATTTCCAAGTAGTTAACATTATCAACTTGTTCTACTATATGTATCCTTTATCTTAAACGTAATATTATCATTTGTTTTCTTTTGCATTTTGAATATCATATAATTAGTTTTTTTCGCATTTATACATAATTCATTTTGGTCCAACCAACTACAATATATCTTTAAGTCATCATTTAGTATATTTTGAAGGTCTTCTAATGTTTTCGCTTTTGCTATAAGGTTAGTGTCATCCGCATAAATGTTGTATTTTGACATAATATTGTTTTTAGGTAAGTCCATTATATACAGCTGATACAATAACGGCCCAGCAATGAACCTTGTGGTACGCCGGTTTTTATTACTAGTTTATTACTTTGTACTTCATTAACTTTAACACATTGGGTTCTATTTGTCAAATAGCTTTTTAATAAGAGATTACTGTTACCTCTAATTCCTAAGTTTTCTAGCGATCTGATAAGTCTGGAATGACTTACCATATCAAATGCTTTTGTTAAGTCAATAAAAACTGCGCTAACATAGTAGCTGTAATTCAACGCATCGTAAATCCAAGGCTGCTACGATAGCTGATTCTGTACCACTTTTTTCTAAGCAACCATATTGATAAGCAGCAGACCCTATTGTTTTAGTAATGAAACTTCTTGTTCTTGAATTAATTACTTTTTCATATATTTTTGAAATTGAGTTTAGAATTGAAATTGGTCTATAGTTACCACAATCTTCTTTTGACCAACTTTTGTGAATAGGAACTAAATATGCTTTTTTTAACGAATTGGGAATTATGCCATTAGTGAAACTTTAATTTATCAGTTTCACTAAAGATGTGGTTATAGTATTGACCAACTCTGGTAGATCTCTCACTGTAATTTTATCCAATCCTGGAGTTGCATTTTTATTTAAATTCATAATAATTTGACGGATTTCTGGTTCTATAACTGGAAAAAGAAACAACAAGTTGCTATTAATATAGATTTTGTGAGTAATTAGTAAAATTGTTGGTATTAAGAATGTTTTTTTTACGTTCTCCTATTTCAGTAAAATAATTATTGAGAGTATTTGCAGTTACATCATAATATTTAGTTTTTTCACCATTGCTTTTAATAACATGACTAACATTTTTTAGTTTATCTTCATTGGTATTTTTTATAGAATTATTCAATATTTTCCATAATTTCCTAGAATCGCTCCCGGCTTTTTCAATATTTCTAGTAATATAATTTTTTTTTTCTTCTCTTATTAATTGTTCTATATTTTTCTTCATTTTTATATATTTTGCCTTTTTATACCCTACACCTATAGAATAGGCAAAGGGGAATATTAACTTTGGTATGGTGTTTGTAACCACCTAAAGGAAGCGAGCTAGATATAGAAAAGTATATATATTTGTGATCAGCGTGGCTTCCTAAGTCGATATAGCCATGTCCTTCCGTCCGTTCGTCCGTAGGCACGATAACTCAAAAAATAATGGAACAATCTTGATGAAATTTTTACTGTAGGTTATTAGGACTGAAAGTACGGCGGGGATTGCCAATGGGCGAAATCGGCCCATGGGTTCGGATTCAGGACCTTTTAATCGGTCCAAGGGCTAACGAACATATATAAAAAATCATGATAACTCAACTCATTAGTTGTTCAAATTTGTGCTGTAGCTTACTAGAAATGAGACTAAGGCGGGGATTTCGTACGATCGAGATTGGACTATGGGTTCAGAACCTAGAACTTTTTAATCGCATTTAGGCCAAACTAGCATAATTCCGAAACCAATGAAGATAGGGTATCAGGGTGTCCCTTCCTATTTCCTTAGAGTCCTTGTAATTTGGGCCCCATTGGTGTAGTGGGCCGGGGACCAGCCACACATTTCTGAAGACCTTAAAGCATATCTTTAAAATTAATAAAGATAACAAATTGAAAACATGTAGAAGCTTCAAATTCGGCAAAAGGTTGTTCTTTACTATTTCTTGTTTGTCCCCTAATTTGGGATCTATTGGAGTGGTGGTTCAGTAACTCTCTCAGACCTCCGAAGGTTTAAAATCTTATAATCGAAATTAATAAAAATAGTAACTTAAAATTAATATAGAACGTTCCAATTGTGTATAAGAGTTAACTAGTATTGAAAGTATGAGGGGGACTGCATATGGACGAAATTGGTCCAAGGGTTCGGATTCTGGACCTTTTAATCGTTTCTAAGGGCTAACGAACATATAAAATAAATCACGATAACTCAACAACTAATGACGCTATCTTTATAAAATTTGTGTTGTAGGGTACTGGTAATGAAACTACGTTGGTGATTGCGTACGGAGGGGAATGGAACATTGGTTCGAAAATTAGAACTTTTTGATCGAATTTAGACCAAACAAGCATAATTCCAAAACCAATGAAGATAGAACCTCCAAATTTGGTATCAGGGTGTCTCTTTCCATTTTCTAAGTGTCCTTGCAATTTTGGACAAATTGGAGTAGTGGGTTGTGGACCAGCCACACAGTTGCGAAGACCGTAAAGCATATTTTCGAAACTAATAAAGATGGTAACTTAAAACAATTTTAGAAGTTTCAAATTTGGCACATGGGTGCTCTTTACTATTTCCTGTGCGGTTCCTCTAATTTTGGATTAATCAGAGTGGAGGTTCAGTACACCTCTTAGACCCCCCAAGGTTTAAAAGCTTAACAGCGAAATTAATGAAAATAGTAACTTAAAAGTATGATAGAAAGTTCCAATTGTGTATAAGAGTTAACTAGTATTGAAAGTAAGACGGGGACTGCATATGGGCAAAATCGAACCATGGTTTCGGGTTCTGGAACTTTTGAAAAGTTCAAGGGCTAAAGAACATATATCTTAAAAACCGTATAAGTCAACAAATAATACAGCTATTTTGATGAAATTTAAACTCTAGGTTACTAGTAATGAAAGTACCATGGCAATTGGTTCTGGATTCTAGAAGTTTTTGATCGATCTGAGGCCAAACGAGCATAATTACAAAGCCAAAGAATATATTTCCTATTTCCTATGTGTCTCCGAAAATTAGACTTAATTGTAGTGGTGGTTCAGGTGCCTCCTAAATGCCAAAATTAAAAAGCTTATCTTCGAAATTCATGAAGATAAAAACTTTAAATTTGATACACGAGGGTTCTTTCCTATTTCCGTTTTTACTTAACACTTTTATATTTTTAAAAGGCTAAGAATTTTACCATAAAACATATTTAGTATAATATTTTATAAATTAAAAACCATAACTGATATATAATTAAGACATCGTTTACAATACTTAAGCTATATTCAAAGGTACTTGCTGCATTTATGTAAAATTTGTTATTATATTTAAGTGAACTATATGAAAAGTTTTAAATTTGTAATTATATTTTAGAAATACATTTATTGCATATTTTGCGTTTATAAGCTTTTCTAATAGGTACATAAACTATCAATTTAAAATAATTCAATTTTGAAAAATTTTAATTATTAAATATATTATGCTTGGATTAGCTTTTTATCACAAAATTTAATAATTCAAATTTTTTCACTTTAGTAATTGAATTTAAATAAATATATTTTCATTTATTTCAAGTGTTTTTGTTTTTTAATATTTTTAAATAGATAAATTAGTAAGAATTTGTAATTAAATTAGAAAAGTAATTAGAAAATGTTTTTAGTTTTATAAAGTTAATTTGGTTAGCTACGTCTTACGATCAAACTAATAACAGCTTTTATGGTTTTAAAATGACTTATGGACTTCCCATTAAATTTGAACCAAATAGGTGTAGGGTATTTCTAAGTCGGTTGCACCGACTGACTGTTTCTTTATTTGTTTTCACTATTGGTCGGATCATTTTTATGTCGATTATATAGTGCTTTTCTTATTTTCAGCTTGTCATGAATAAAAGGTGTTATCCAGCTATTATTTCTCGTTCTCATCTGTATTGTCTTAGTACATAATCTTTTTGCTTTTTGTATAATTTTTACTAAGGTTTCCATTTCTGGTATATTATTATTTCCTATTTTGTATTTTACTATGGAACGCATTTGATTATAATCGATTTAGTTTATGTTGTACTTTTTCATTGGTAACTTCACAATATTAATTCCTTTAATGTTTCTATTGCCAATTGATGTTCCGATAGGCAGTTATTTTCTATTATATAAATAACATCACAATTGGCATTCATGTTTGTTATTATGTGATCAATTAAGGTGCTAGAGTTAGTTGTATTTCTTGTACTTTCTGTTTTAATAACTATGCCAGAAGTTATCCTTATGTTTAATAATCATATTGGAGTTCTCAAATAGATTTAGATTGGTATCTGCCAAAAATATATGACTTGTCTTATCTACCGGTTTAAGTTCAAGAAACTCCATAAATAGGTTGTTGTTTTCCACTGGAGCTTTATAAAATGTATCGATTTTTAATTTTGGTTTTGAGTTCAGTATTTCAATTACAGTAAAGTTATATGTTTCATCTTTACATATTTCATTGAATCTAATAATATTTGCTTGATAATTGGGGATGTTGTAGGTATCTTTTTCATAATCATAAATCCTAACCTCTGTAATTATTACTACTATTTTTTTTTAAAATCATTAATTAAATTTTCAACTTCCAGTATTTTATTTCTAATGCTACATATATTTAAATACAATATCTTTATATCTCTGATTTGCATTGTATTTTCTTGTTCTGCCATTATTATCTGCCGATCAGGTAATTTTGTCAAGATTCTCTTGTCGTTTGAAGATTTTCCCTATATTTGTTATAAACATGTCGTATATACGTAGCTAGATCATTCGAAACATCTTTACTGCAGTTTCCTATGTTTTTGTGGTACCTGTCATATATTATCCGAAGTTCCGGATGGTCAGTTGGTAGTCCTTCTTGATTAATTAAAACCTTTATTTTGGTTTGTGATATACCATCAAAGCAAATATCATTTTGATCATGGAAAAATGCCAAATATAATCGCACATTGTTATATATTCTGTAATCCCTTAATCTGGAAAGAACATATACACTATCTTCATTTTCAATTGCTCTTTTCGTAAGCCTTACAATGGGGGGTGATATGGGATCAACAAAACTTTTGCTATTTATTTATTTATTTATTTCGAGCTTAATTCAAGCAAGTTACAAAATGTATATTAAATTAATAAACTAAAATTAAACATTAAAAAAAAACAAAAAAGAAAGTAAAGATTATAGAATTAATAATTTAATAACTAATTTTACATAAAAAAAATTTTTAAGAAATAAAAAAAGTGTGAAAAAAAAGTTAAAAATTATACTGATTATATTTAAAAAAAAAACAAAAAAGCTTCAATTAAGAAGACAAAGGTCAAAGAATGTAGGTCCAAAAATTTCAAGAACACAAATACAAGTTATTTTTTAATGATTGTTTAGTTTGGGAAAAGTTAATATGGGATTTATATATATTACAGAGAGACATCATTCTATTAATTGGTTCATATTTACCATAGTTAGTTCGGTGAAACTGTAAATTAAACAAATTAGCAGATCTTAATCTAGAATGCGAAGAAAAATTAAGTTTAGCGAGTAGTTGAGAAGAAGAAATGTTGCCTTTAATTAATTCAATTAGAAATACAATATCTGCAACTTTACGGCACATTTCAAGTGTATTGAGATGTATTAAATTTATTCTATGTTCGTAAGGAGGTAATCTAAAAGGGTCCTCGCAAGGAAGAAGACGTAAAGCATACCTGAGAAATTTTTTCTGGACCGATTCAATTCTATTTATATGGACACCATAAAATGGACACCAAACTTGACTGGCATATTCTAAATTAGGTCTAACCAGGCAGGTATAAAGAGATTTAAAAAAATAAATAGAATTGGCTTTATTTAATATATCAGAATAATGAAGTTGAAATGAAAGTTTACTATCAAAGAGTACCCCTAAATCTTTAATTGAAGTGACTTTTGAAATGATTTGATTATTAAAAGAATATACATAAGAAATTGGACTTAAGCGGCGTGTAAAACTGATTGAAGCACATTTGGTAACATTGAGTTGGAGATTATTGTTGGAACACCAATTTTAAAAACGATTAAGATCAGCTTGTAGGGCTAATGCATCCTCCAAATTTACAATTTTTTTGAAAAGTTTCATGTCATCGGCATAAATTTTAATGTGACTATTAATTATTAAAGAAGAAACATCATTAATAGAAATAATGAAAAGTAAAAGTCCAAGATGGCTACCTTGAGGCACCCCTGTGGGAGCTGCAAACTCAGAAGATATCGAGAATCTAAAAGAAACACTATATCTACGATCAGAGAGGTAAGAATTAATCCAATCTATAAAATAAGTCGGAAATCCTAATTTATTTAGCTTAAAAATAATAACATTATGTGGAAGAAGATCAAAGGCTTTGCTAAAATCTGTATATATTACATCTGTTTGGAAGCCATCTTCCATATTATTAATAAATGTAGATGTAGATTCAACAAGATTAGTAACGGTTGATTTAAGCTTTACAAAGCCATGTTGGAAAGGCGATAAAAAACAAGTACAATGATCATAAATAGAATCAAATACAATTAGTTCAAAAAGCTTAGGTATAGAAGAAAGTTTAGCAATTGGACGATAGTTAGTAACATCGTTAGTAACAAGATTTTTTTTATGAACTGGCCTAATTATGGCAGTTTTCCAAATAGAAGGGAAGATACCAGAAGCTAAAGAAGAATTAAATAAAGAAGAAAGAGGACCAGATAATGAAGATGAGCATTTATTTAAAAATATGTTAGGGATGCCGTCAATCCCAGGACTAGTGTTACTATCAAGTTTTGTCAAATAGTTAAATACCAAATTAGAGTCAATATGAATATTACCCAGTGTAGTATTAGGAAAGTTTGATAAATGCAAAAAATTATCTTCATTTAACGGGAAAGCGGACAAAGAATAACTACTTGAGAAGAAATCACGGAAAAATTCTGAAATAACATTAGAATCTATACTACTAGAATTTTTATAATTCATACACATTGGATATTGATCACTTTTTCTTTTGGAATTAACAAATTTCCAAAAGAGTTTTAATTAAAAGACATGTTTTGCACATAATTAGAATATAAATTATCAGACATTGTTTCAAATTCATTAAATAAATTTATGAAAACATTAAAGTCATAATTATTATTGCTTTTAATAAATTTACGCCAGGCTTTATTTTTTCTATTTTTTAATTTTTTAAGACTTTTAGCAAACCATTGCGGACTGGATTTATAACTATTGTCTACAACTAACGGAACATATTGTGAAATAATCGAATGAACAATTTTATAGAAATGATTAACTGCATCATTTAAATTAGAAGAGGTAAAAAATGAGAAATCATAGCAACTTAAATCATAATATTTAATCGGCTTATTTTTTCCCATACAAATATAAACATCCTTTTTTAGAGCAAACTATTTGACCAATTTTAATGAAACAAAAACCAAAATAAAGGTTTATTTTGTTTTCATAGGACAATGGTTTTTTTAGAATATTGCGTTTTTTCAGGTGAAAATCCGTCTTTAATTTAACGTAAATTTGAATTTAACGGTCACGCTTTTAAAAGTTGAGGCTTATGACTCTAATATTATGCGCCGACTTTCTGTGTAAAAGTAATTCATTTTCGGTTTTAACTCGCAGCTAAATCTAAATCAAATATTATATGCGCCGACTTATGTATATCTTTCTTTTTTTTGTTATGTTCAAATATTCAATGAACAAGGAGATATAAATTTTTTTAAAATTTTTTTTTTGTTTTTGTTGTATCTTAAAAAGTGAACGAAAAAAATGAGTTCGAAATGAAAGCAATACATTTGGTTTATACAGTAGTTTTTATTTATAACGAACTCGGTTCAATTTTAATTATAATAAACGTAACACTTTTTGCCAATGATTAAATTTTACCTAAAAATGTAAGTTGTTTATTACATTTATATTTCTTTTATTTAAACTTATTATATCTAATAATGTTGCTTGGTGATTATTTTAGTATTTTTATATGTATTTTTGAATATAATAAAAAATCATAATAACGCATCAAAAATACAAAATAAATTTCATTACAAGAAAAAGCATATATACATCTATAAACATAGAGGTGAGGCTAACACATCAAATAAAAATCAAGCAAATGAGTTCAAAGTGCCCATTCTAGAATTAGCACAATCTACAATGTTCAATTCTTATACTAATTTTTCAAAATTCACAGCATTCTTTTAAAACGACATTTTTTTATTACGACGAATATTTTCTGTCTCTTCATGGTCGTTATAAGCGAGCTTTACTGTATTTTTTTTTTTTGCTATATGTTTGCAGAGACAAAAAAATTACATTTCTTAGGAAAAATTATGTGTTCTTTAGGAATCAACCAGAATAAATGCATACGGCGTGCAGTTTCTGTCAAAAAATTTTGAAATAAGTAGGTATGTTAAGTCCGAAGTACTGTACTTCGGAATTTAAAATTTTAAAATTTGACAAAGCGCATAAAAATATTGTAATTGTTTTTTCTGATGTTGCTACGATTAAGTTTTCAAAATAAAATATTTTAAAATAATATTTATTTTTTAAAAAACATACATTCCAAATAATTGAAAATACCTATAATATGTTCGCAAAAAAAAACTAAAAAATAATCTTCAACTGAAATAAAAGTTGACGTATATAATTTCTGTCAAAAAATTTACAAATAAATAGGTACCTGAATTTACATGAGAGCTGTTCGAAATGAAAGCAATACATTTGGTTTATACAGTAGTTTTCATTTATAACGAACTCAGTTCAATTTTAATTATAATAAACTTTACACTTTTTGATAAAGAATTAAATTTATACTCTTTGCCAAAGAATTCCTAAAAATGGAAGTTTTTTATTACATTGATATTTCTTTTATTTAAACTTATATCTAATAATGTTGCTTGGCGATTAATTAAGTGTTTTTTATTTAGTTTTGTATATAAAAACAATCATAATAACGCATCACAAATACAAAAAAATTTCAATAGAAGAAAAAGCACTATACATAGGCTTGAGGCTGACACATCAAATAAAATGTTAGCAAATGAGTTCGAAGTGTCCATTCTAGAATTAGCACATTCTACAATGTTCAAGTCTTATACTAATTTTTCAAAATTCACAGCATTCTTTTAAAACGACATTCGTTTATTACGACGAATATTTTCAGTCCCATAATGGTCGTTATAACCGAAAAGTACTGTATTTTGTTTTTGTTTGCAATTTATTATAATACAGTAGGTACTAAAAAAAAATTTTTTTGTAAATCGTAAATTGTGGTTGCTTTTTGTTAAGTTTTTTGTAAAATTAAAAACCCAATTCTGAAATATGCAGAAACTTAAAAAAAAAAATAATATTTCTTAAGAAAAATGATTTGTTTCTTATGGATTAGCCAAAATCAGCATGTACGGCATTCAGTTTCTGTCAAAAAATTTTGAAATAATTAGTTACGTAAAAAAATTTACATGAAAGCATACGTGACGTTTTAAATTTTAAAATTTAAAAATTGACAAAGTGTATAAAAATACATATTGTAATTGTTTTTTCTTATGCTGCTACGATTAAATTTTAAAAATAAAATATTTTAAAATAACATTTTTTTTTAAATAATTTAGTTTAAAACATACAAATATTCAAATAAATTAAAAATACCTACAGTACAATATGTTTGCAAAACTAAAAAAATTATCTTTCTCAAAAAAAGTTATTTGTTCTTAGGTCCTAACCTAAATAAAAGCGCGCAGCGTATAATTTCTGTCAAAAAATTGAGAAATAAATAGGTTCATAAATTTACATTAGAGCAGCGAAAATACGCGTAACGTAACGTAACGTGTATCTCGGACTTTTAAAATTTACAAATATTGACAAAATGTATAAAAATATTATTATTGGTTTTTCTTATATTTCTAATATTATGTTTTAAAAAGTAATATTTTTTTACAATAATTTTTATTAAAAAATATCTTATATTCGAAATACCTATAATATGAAATTAAAAATATTTTTTGTAGGTACTAAATTAAAACATTCAAAATTAAATATTGTACGCGCGTATCGGTTTACCGATAATGGATATGTAGACAGACGTATTGACGTACTGCCGTATAAAAATTGTACGTCGTATGTTTTAGATTTCATTCTAATAATTGAAAAGTTTATTTCACACTTTCAGCATCGAATAATGTTTTTTTATAATTAAAAAAACTATTTTTAGTTTTACTTTGACAAAACGAACGAATGTTATATATCAAAAAGTGTACATGAAGATTAGATAGGCGTAGTTTGTAAATGGAACGCTAATTTTTGTTTCAGGAGTACATAATTGTCAGATTATCATCATATATATATTTGACATTTTAAAACCACCTGTCATTTGAGAAGTTAATTATATTTAATAGTATTTAAATATTAATAAAGTGAAAAAAATAAGGTTTATTGCTGATATAAATATAAAGAATATTTTTTAATATGGAAGGGGGTAAGTGCTTATTGGTTATCGAATAAAAAATATGATTTAACATAACCTATTCAGAGAATTTTAATTAAAGCCATCTGTCGGAAATTATTTATCTACTCAGTCATATACTCTTTTACAAGGGCTGAAGTAGCTGGCAATAGTTGAGAGTAGAAAAGAGTTTACTCCTCTTAAAGGAATAAAAGCAATAATATTTATTTGTTTTAAGAAACTTATGAGTCATGGCTCATGACCATGTATAGAAATATATTTTTGTCAATAAAAAACTTAGGAAATATAAAATAAATAAACTAGACAAAAATGTATAAAGTAAATTAAGCAATTCAGAATCATTTTTCGCATGTTTTCAGATTTTTAAATAGGCATACATTTGTAGTAAAAATTTACCTATGTAGCTATTAAATTTAAAAATGAAAAAAGGGTAGGAAAAATTTATTCTTTGATTTATTGAAAAACTTTTTTTTTTGCTATAAATCTTAAGATTGAAATTTAAAAAAGGACTTCGGTCAACTTGACTATTATTTGTACTTCTGGCAGCTTCAATATAATATAATACTAATTACTAAACTTATGAATTATGATATGTTATATTTTGTTGTACATATTATGTATTCATAGAGTTTTTTAATTAGGATACAGAATACGTACAACATAGTTCATATCGTACTAAAATGTTTAGAAAAAAATACAGTTCGCTATATGAAGGACAGCATTGGGTTCTTGACTTCAATAAATATATGTATATGTTTAGAAATATGTATTTATTAGAATAATATTTATATGTATTTAGAATTTTAATCTAATTTAACTGTACCAATTTATCCTCTCTTTAAAGGGACTTAAGCTATAGAAATAAAACTCAAAAATCGGTACTTAACAACGTTTTAATAATTAAGAAAAATTATAAATTTTTTTTAAGCAAATTTCAAGCGCAAGAATTGTTGACAACACTTTTGGCATAATTTTTATTATGTATAGTCTAATATAATTTACACAAAACGAATTTTATATGTTAACTTAAAAGCAAAAATAGCTCGAATTTCGAGCACAGGGCGATACTAGTAGTTATTAATAGCATCAAAATTGGCTTTATGAAAGTTAAAACGATAAGAAAGTTCAGAATCAATAATTGGAGGTATGAGAAAACAGAGAGACGAACAAATTGGAGGATGATGCTCATCAATTTCAACTAGTTCAAATGGACAGTTAATAATAGCAAAATTCATCCATTTAGTCGTAAATAAAAGATCTAACTGTCTACCACGATTATTACAGATTGAAGATACTTGTTGAAAATTAAAAGAATTAAAAGAGTCAATTACAAAGCACTCCGTATTACTAACTGGGAATGAAGTAGGATTCCTCATCGTACGGAACCCATTTAATGTTAGGAAGATTAAAGTCACCACAGAGAATTACATCATCATTATCATTAAGTTTACTGACTAGTGAATCAATTTCTAAAATATATTTAGTATACACTTCGATACTAGATCCCGGAGGAATATAACAATTTATAATAATAACATTTTTTAGTTGTAGTTCAATTTTAACAGCAATTACTTCGATAATATCGGTAGGATCACATTGAGAAAGTAACAATTGCGATGAACAAAAAGTATTTTTAACAGCTATCAATACACCACCGCCTTTAGGAACATTATAAGATAAACGACAATCATATCTATCTTTCCTATAAACAGTGTAAGAAGAAGAGAAAATTTCAAGATTATTTATTGAAGAAGTTAGCCAGGTTTCTGTTAAAACGAATAGATCAAAATCTAAAGCAGTAGAATTTAAGAAAACTTTTTTTGTTTTTGGGCGTAGACCTCTTACATTTTGATAATAAATAGTTAATTTAAAAGATTTATTATTAGGATGAGTGGGTTCCGCAAGACTAATATTAACTAGACTTTTTCGCGCTTGGAAGGGGACTAAAGTACTTATCATGATTTTCTCTCACACGTTGAAGATAGTTAATTCTATTAGATGAGATATGTGAGGCAAAAGATTTCAAATCAGTTAGAGCATTTTCAGCTGAAATATTATATGTTTCATGATATTTTACAAAAATATTACGTAAGTCCTTAATATCAGTAGGTAGTCCTTCCTGTTGAATAGCTATCTTAAGCGATGTGTTTGTTTTACCACCAATACAAACATCATTTGATTTATCGTGAAGATATGCAAGGTAAAGTCTAACATTATCATAAATTTTACTGTCCCTTAATCTAGCTAAAACGTACCTACTGTTATTTTTACTTTCATGAAGAGCTTTTTGAGTAAGTTTTACAACAAGCGGTAAAAGAGGATCTAAAATTGGTGGAGTTGTATTTGAGTTAGATAATAAAATATCCTCAGAATTAGCTAAGAAGGGATTAGCTTGTGATTCAGGATGTAAAGATAAAGAAGTTGATCTATTAATTTTGCTAGAAGAAGATTTTGTCATCTTGGAATTTGGAGTAACCTATTTTTCTTTCAGTTGTGTTCTGTGGATTTATTGTTTCGCCTTTATTCAAGTTTGCGTATTTGGAGTCTTTTATTTCTACATTATTATTAGTATTATCTTTGGTTTGGTTAATTGTATCATTTTTTATCATACTATTACTATCATTCTTTCTTTTTTCTGCATTATTATCATAAAAATAACCCATTATCGTTTTTAATTTTACTTTTTACATTATCATTGTTTTGTTGAATTCTATCGTTTTTAATCTTACTTGTACTATCATTTTCTACTTTTTTTGTATTATTATTATCATTTTTTTGGTTAATTTTACCATTTTTAATACTACTTTTTGAATTTTTATTAATAGTTTTATTTATTTTTATATTACTTTTAAGGATAATGTTTTTATTTGACCATAATTTTGAAAAATATAAAAAATGTAGTTACGAATCTTTTTATCTTTATTATAATCAATTTTGTTAGTCTTTTCACTGTTATGGTTAATATTATTATTACTCTTATTATTATTATTATTTTAATTTTTTATATGAGTTATATCACTGTTAGTGTCTCTAATATTATTAATACTTGGTTTAACATTAGTATTATTCTTATTAATATTATCATTAATATTATCAGTTCTGCTTCCAGAATCTCCTTTTTTATTTACTTTTACATTTATATTTAATTTCTTATCTTCCTCTTCTAGTTTCCTTAATTGCTAGTATCCGATTTTTTGTTTTCTTATGCTTAATTTATTTTTATACACTGGACATGATCTATACAGTACGTCGCGTACACTGTACGTCGCATATTTTGTGTGCTCTAATGTAAATTCATGTACCTATCTAACTTTTTATTTAAAAATTTTTTATCAGAAATTATACACCATACGCGTTGATTTTGATTAGGCCCTAAGGAACAAATCATTTTATTTACAAATTATTTTATAAGAAAGATTTGTCGTTTTTAATTTTTTGCAAACATATTTTGTAACAACATTTTTTATACATCTCTCAAACGTAATGGCAACTACAGAATATATTTCAAAAGCCGGTTATTTTATTATTATAAAAAAACTTAACGAAAAGCAACAACAATATACGAAGTAGCAAAGCAAAGTACATACAGTAGCAGTATAGCTCGCTTATAACGACCATGAAAGGACAGAAAATATGCGTCGTAATAAACGAATGTCATTTTAAAAGAATGCTGTGAATTTTGAAAAATTAGTATAAGACTTAAACATTGTAGAATATGCTAATTTTTGAGCGGGCGCTTCGAACTCATTTGCTAGTATTTTATATCATGTTGCAGCTTCGAGCTTATGCATAGTGCTTTTTCTTCTAAAAATTTTTTTTTGTTTTTTTGATGCGTTATTATTATTTTTTTTATATTCAAAAATAAATAAAAAATACTAAATTAATCACCAAGCAACGGTATTAGATATAATAAGGTTAAATAAAAAAAAAATATGAATGTAATAAAAAACTTACATTCTTGATAAAATTTTATTCATTGGCAAAAACTGTAAAGTTTATTATAATTAAAATTGAACTGAGTTCGTTATAAATGAAAACTACTGTATCAACCAAATGTATTGCTTTCGTTTCGAACAGAACTCATTTATTTTCACTTTTTAAGATTAAAAAAAAACAAAAACAAAACAAAAATTTTAAAAAAGTTTAAATCTCCTTGTTCATTGAACATTTGAACTAAACAAAAAAAAGAAAGTTAAAAGTCTAAGTGAACTTAAACTGGTAGATAAGGCAAGTCATATATTTTTGGCAGATACCAATCTAAATCTATTTGAGAACTTCAAAGTTAAATGATTTTTTTTTTAATTTTGTTGTTACTTTTTTGTTCGATTAAATTAATTTTTCGTACTTATAGCTCTAAATTAGATTAAATTAATTTTTCGTACTTATGTTATTATGACATTAAATATTAAAAATGAAATAAGACCAGAATAATACATGATTTTTTTTTTTACTTATGTCATTTTTGATTTCGTACTTATGTCAAAGATACTGACAGCTTAATGTACAAAATACATACCGAGGACTTTCACGTCGATATAAAGCCAGTCTTATCATCTCACTTTGATAGTACTGATTATCAAAAAACAAATCCGTATGGATTCCCTTTGTTAAACAAAAAACAATTGGGATATTTTAAGGATGAATTGAATGGCGAATTATATTTGAGTTTATTAGATTACAATTTCTACCTTTTGGGAAAATAGAGGTAGGCGTCAAGGAGCTTCCACAGCTTAACTTCTTTTGCATCTAATCTTATAGCCGTTAAATTAAAAAATAAACATGTTTTTTCAAACCGATATACATTGGGTTTACTGTTTTAGAACAGTCAAAAATGTTAAAGTATGATTTCCATTATAAATATATAATACCGAAATTTGGAAATAAAATTAAATTAAGTTATACAGATACTGACAGCTTAATGTACAAAATACATACCGAGGACTTTTTCGTCGATATAAAGCCAGTCTTATCATCTTACTTTAATAGTACTAATTATCAAAAAACAAATCTATATGGATTTCCTTTGTTAAACAAAAAACAATTGGGACATTTTAAGGATGAATTGAATGGCGAAATTATATTTGAGCTTATTGAACTCCGTTCTATGATGTATTTTATTCAAACGTACACATATAAAAATATTAAAAAAGCTAAAGGTGTGAAAAATTCTGTTCTAAAGGAACGTTTTTTAAAAGAGAGTTATTTATAAGATATAACATTTCATCTTCTTTTTCTACTAATTGTACTCTAAAATCACATTCGCACAATTCAATCACTTGATATCCAAATGATGTTAACCCTTCTGTTCTTGTTATGGTATTTTTAAATCTAATATCAACATGTTTGTTCCCTTTATTGATTCATTCCTCTTATATGGAAAACATTGTGGATGGCCATGAAGATAGCACCCATGGAATTTTAAAATTAGTTTTGTTTCTGAAAAAAAACCATATACTTTAATATTTTTTTATAACTGCTCCTTTTTTCCTTGCTGCATGTTAAATATTGATTTTTCTTTGATTCTCTTTCCAAGTTAACAATTGAAGCACAATTTTTGATTGATTGTCTGCAAATCTGTAACCCTTTTTGGCGTATCAACTCTATATAGTTTTCGGTTTAAAAAAGTTTCTTCAACTTTTTCAAAATCTAAGTTCCATGCTGAAGCAATGGTTGTAGCCTGAAAAGACATACATTATTTTCTTCCAATAAAAGTTTTCTAAATTTAATGCAGGCTTCAGGTAAAATATGAACATAGTTTTTGCAATAATCTATCAAATCAAGTTTCAGATTGAACTCGGTACTTTTCCTTGTTCATACCAATCCATAAACATTTTTCGATTTTCTTCTGTTATTGTATCAGTACAATAGTAATGCATAAGTGGTATTGGCCCAATTTACATTTTCTGTTGGATTGAACAAATGAGGAATATAACGCTTTTTTTAAATTAGTTGATAAATCGAAAGCTTTAGGAAGTTTACTTATTGGCATTATAATTCATAGAATCTAAAAACCTTATATTTTTAATCTGCTTCTGAATAATTTTTGTGCCTCTCATGTTTAATTTTGGCTCTATGTCACTTTTATGCATCAATTCCTTTAAAATAAACTGGTGAACAAAACGTTGTCCATTATGAGCTATTAAAACAACTTGTTTAAATTTTTTAGCCATTTTAAAAATGTAATCAACTAAATTTGAAATTACATTTGTGTCAACAACTGTTGTTCTAAAACCACATTTAGAATCAAAATTTAACTTCTCTTCTTTTATGCAATAATGACATCTTGAGCTAAGTATTTCAATATCACCATTATTGTTTTTAACTAGCGTTCTTTCTTGCATTGTTTCTTAATCGTAAAAGATAAACACAAAATCATTGATATTTTGGGTTTCGCGCTTATCCACATTAATATAACAAAAACAGTATCACATATATGTGGTGAATCAATCTTTCTAAAATATGTTTTAAAGCAAATTAAGCATTGCTGAAATTTTTGACATGTAGTAACTGTTTTATAATTTTCAAAATATTTTCCACCTTGAAATGATAGTTTGCAAATGTTGCATGTAATAGTTGTAGGTTAATTATTACACGCAGGAGAATGCCGACAACAGATATTTAAGCAAAAATTATTAAAACTGAGAGACCATTTCTTCAATTTAAAGAACTTCTTTTAAATTTAAGAAAAAACTTTAACATTTGTTGAAATATAATGCTGAAGATTCAAAATAACCAAATTTCAATTTTCGAGCCCTTATAGCTTCTAAACAGGGGACGCGACAAAAAAAAATTTTTTTTACCAACTCCCACTAATTTCTGAGGATTTAACTTGTCCCAAAATTTCAAGACCCTAGCTTGAACTGTTTAGATGATATGTGGGGCCAAAAATTTTAGTACCGTATGGTAATCCTAAACATTTTCCTTTTAAAAATTTATAAAGCTTATAAAACAAGCTATTGTTTGCCGTTTTCAGATTGAAAATACACTTAACAGAACTATGTTATAACAATTTAAATATCGAGATTTTTTCAATTTTGTGGGGCTGTGGCCCAGTAACAGGTGAGGCTATAGAAAAAAGTCGTTCTACGAAATTATTTTTTTTGCAATACCTACCCATGGTTAAAATTTCTTTACTCCATTTCAAACGGTGTAAAAGGTTTTGTAAACATACGGACGGACGGACGGACAGAGTGAAGCACATTTTTACGAAATTTTTTGAAAATGTGCTTAAAATTCTAGAATAAATAGATTGGTTAATGAAGTATATCGATTTAAATACTCAATATAGAAAAATTGTTAAAAATATGTTTAAAAAAAAACCTTTTTTAAATTAGTGAATAATTCCGTGTTTGTGTTTTTGAGTCTAATCTAGGGGCTATAGAGTTAAAGAAAACTATAATACATTATAACAAACCGATTTATATAGGAATCACAATTTTTGACCAATCTAAAATTTTTTTGTATATTTTTCACCATAATTATATGAAACCAAAGTTTCAAAATAATTTGATCCTTAAATATATAGATACTGACAGTTTTAAGAACAAACTTTAAATTTTAAAAACGAAAACTTTAAATTTTTCAAATCATAATATTTAATATGCTTATTTTTTCCCATACAAATATAAACATCCCTTTTCAGGGTAAACTATATGACCAATTTTAATGAAACAACAACCAAAAGTAAGGTTTTTTATGGTTTCATATTACAATGATATTTTTTTTTAGCAATATCCCGTCTTTAATTTAACGTAAATTTAAATTTATTGGTCACTCGGTTAAAAGTTGAGGCTTATGACTCTAATATTAATTTAATTCATTTTCGGTTGTAACTTGCAGGTCAATCAAACTATTATAGGCGCCGATTTATATCTTTCTATTTTTTTGTTTAGTTCAAATGTTCAATGAACAAGGATATTGAAATCTATTTAATTTTTTTTTTTTAGTTTTTTTTTTTTTTTTTATTTTAAAAAGTGAACGAGAAATGAGAACTAAAATTTTGGTGAAAAAAAAATAAGTTCTGTTCGAAATGAAAGCAATACATTTTGTTTATACAGTAGTTTTCATTTATAACGAACTCGGTTTCACCAATATTATCGCTGTAAACAGATATTGACAGATAATGGTTTTAGTTTTTAGCATTTGTTTTGTTATGTATTTATTAGATCAATTAGATAGTTATTTATTAGATAATTATAATAAACATTACACTTTTTGGCCAAGAATTAAATTTTACCTAAATAGGCATTATACATAACCTTGAGGCATTATACATAAGTTCAGTTCGAAATGAAAGCAATACAATTTGTTTATACAGTAGTTTTCATTTAAAACGAACTCGGTTTTACCAATATTATGTTTACAGCGACAGATATTGACAGATAATGGTTTTAGCTTTTAGTATTTGCTTTGTTATGTATTTATCAGATCACTTAGATAATTATTTATTAGATAATTATAATAAACGTTACACTTTTTGGCACACAATTAAATTTTACCTAAATAGGCATTATACATAGGTTTGAGTCTGACACATCAAATAAAATTCTAGCAAATGAGTTTAAACTTTAGAATTAGCAAATTTTACAATGTTCAAGTCGTATACTCATTTTAGAAAATTCATAGTATTCTTTTAAAACGACATTCGTTTACTTCGACGAATATTTTCCGTCCGTTCAGCGAAAAGTACAGTATTTTGTTCTTGTTTTGCTAAAAAAATATATTTTAGTTGCTTTTTATTAGGTTTTTTGTAAAATAAAAAAACCGACTTTTGAAATATATTCTGTAATTGCCATTACGTTTGAGAGAATGATATTTAAAAAATGTATTTGCAAAATATTAAAAAAAATAATCTTTTTAAAAGAAAGTATTTGTTTATTAGGTTCCAACCTAAATAAAAGCGTACGTCGTATAATTTCTGTCAAAAAATTTAGAAAGAAGTAGGTACATGAATTTACATGAGAGCAGCCAAAATACGCATAACGCAATGCACTGTTCCTCAGATTTTTAGAATTTACAAATTGACAAACTGTACAAAAATATTATTATTGGTTTATCTGATATTTTAAAAAATTATACATTTTTAAAATAATTGTTTATTAACAAATATCGTATATTCAAAATAATTTAAAATACCTGTAATATGAAATTAAAAATATTTTTAGTAGGCAATAAATAAAAAAATTCAAATAAATATTTTTCGATAAATTAAATATTGTACGCGCGGTATCGATTTACGGATGTGTCTATAGACGTATTGACGTACTGCCGCATAAAAATTGTACGTCGTATGTTTTGATTTAGATTATACCCTAATAATTGAAAAGTTTATTTTGAATTCTAAACATCGAATAATATTTTTTTATAATAAAAAACTATTTTTAGTTTTACTTTGACAAAACGAACAAATTTTATATAATACATGCGTTCCTTTTAGCAAAAAGTTTAGATGAAGAGTAAATAGGAGTAGTTTGTAAATTGAACGCTAATTTTTGTTTCAGGAGTACATAATTGTCAGATTAATTGTCATACATATATTTGACATTTTAAAACTAACTGTCATTTGAAAAGTTAATTATATTTAATATATTTAAATATTGAAAATAAAGTGAAAAAGTTAAGGTTTATTGCTGATAGAAATATAAAGAATATTTTTTTAAATGGAAGGGGTAAGTGCTTATTGGTTATCAAAAAAAAAATATGATCCATTTATGAAAATCCATTTATTCTGAAAAATTATAATTAAGCCATCTGCCGTAAATTATTTAATTATCTACTCCTCTCACCTACTCTTTTACAAGAGCTGCTGTAGCTCACATTAGTTGAGAGTAGAAAAGAGTTTACTCCTCATAAAGTAACTCAAGCAATGTAGTTCTTACTTACCTATGAAACTATTAAATTTAAAAATGGAATAAGGGGAGGAAACATTTATCAAAAGTTAAAACTTATTCTTAAATTTATTGAAAAACTTTTGTTCTATGTAGTAATTTATTTTATATCTATGTAAGTATGTTATAATTATAAATCTTAAAATTGAGATTTAAAAAAAAATAGCCTTCTGTCAACTTGACTATAATTTTGTACTTCTGGCAGCTTCAATATAATATAATACTAAGGACTAAACTTATAAATTATGATATGTTAAATTTTGTTGTACATATTATGTATTTATAGAGTTTTTTAATTAGGATACAGAATACATACAATATAGATCAAATAGTATTAAAATTTTTAGAAAACAAGTAAGGAAAAAAACCAAGGGTTTTTAAAAAGCACATTTTCAAAATTATATACGGTTTCTTACTGAATATTTATAAAAATATATATAAAAATAAATGATAATATTAATTTAGTTATTTCACTAATTTATTAATTATATGACTAATAGGGAAATTCTTAGAATATAACCCCAATGCACATCAAGGAAACCTGTTAATAAGTGCGGCAAATAATGTTGCAGCTTCAATGTTAACGATTACTTCAATTTTTGTCGGGGAAATTCTAAACTCCATCACAATTTGGAATTTTAACTAAAATTTTATTATCTAAGCAAAAAAAGTTAAAACTAAGAGACAATTTCTTCAATTTAAAGAAACCCTTTCAAATTTAAGAAAAACCTTTAACATAATATGTTGAAACATAGTGCTGCAGTAAAAAAAAATTTTAACAGCTTTTCAAGTTACAGGTGTTTAAAACTAGCAAAATTTCAATTTTCGAGCCCTTATAGCTCCTAAGTAGGGGACGTGACAAAAGAATTTTGTTAACTGACTCCTACTAATTTCTAAAGGTCTAACTTCTCCTAAAGGTCTAATTTTAAGACCCTATCTTGAACCGTTTAGAAGATATGTGGAGCCAAACATTTTTCAAAAATTGAGTTTTGCATAATTGTTAATTTTAGTACCGTATGGCAACCCTAAAAATCTGTTCTTAATTATTTATAAAGCTTATAAAACCGGCTATCTTTTTCCGTTTTCAGATTGAAAATATACCCAACAGAACTCTTGTTATAACAATTTAAAAATAGGGCTTTTTCCAACTTTGGGGGGCTTTAACTCCGTAACGGGTGGGGCTACAGAAAAAAAATTCTTCTACAAAATAATTTTTTTCGTATTATCTACCCGTAATTAACATTTTTTAACTCTATTTCAAACGGTGTAAAAGTTTTTGTAAACATACGGACAGACAGACGGACAGACAGACGGAAAGACAGACAGACGGACAAACGGGCGGACGGACAGAGTGAAACTATATAGGCACATTTTTACAAAATTTTTTGAAAATGTGCTAAAAATTACGATAAGCACGCTGTGTAAAAAAAATTGACCGTTGATTTTCAGAATAAAATTTAACAATTGTTGATTGCTTTTCTTTTGTGTACTGTTCCATTTCCAATTCCCCAAATTTTCTTCACAAAATTCTGAAATAAAAAATATAAATAAATTTAAAAAGTTATTAAACATTCAAATTATATCGGTCATTTTGCGCAACTTTGTAGAAGTACCTCTCTCTTTCAGTTTTTAGATTAAAAAAATATACCCTATAGAACTCTTCTTATACTAATTTAAATATAGGGATTTTTGATATTTTCGAGGTCTATAGCCTCGTTACCCTTCAAAATTAAGAAAACCCTTTGACTTGTGTGGAAATATAATATTGGAGCTTTGAATTTTGTATATTACTTTAAAAAATTTTGGACAGGTAGATATTAGAATTACAGTTGTTTAACAATAGTAAAATTTTAATTTTCAAGGCCTTGCAACTGCTAAACAGTAGACATGACAAATTTTGCTAACGGATCCTTACTAATTTCTGAGGATCGAACTGTATTTCGGATTGTACTATTGGCGACCCAGGATATGTAGCATATAATACAGATATATGTACCAGGATAGTACCATATAATATCCCAGGATTTGCTGCATATTTTTAAAATCGCGAAAAAGCGTATAAATCTATATATCTGATAGCATTATTAGTAATTTAATATTCGAAGAAAACTTTCATAATTTTAATATTCTAATTGTAAAATTGCTTAAAAGAAAATATTAATATAATGGGTGTATATAGGTCACACCAGACAAAACTAAACGGCTTTTTTGATAAATTGGATGAAATAACTGATAGCTATAAAAATTTATTTATCTTAGCAAACTTTAAGATAAATTTATTAGATAATAATAGTAATGAGCTTAACTAGTACTTGAGAATATTATAGTGCAATGGTTTTATAGTATACAATAATGTAAATAAAAAGTTTGCAACAGGAACGTGTACAAATTCAAAAACGATAATTGACCATTTTTGCACTGATTTAATAGATAACGACTACAATTTACACTTTACTGATACTTCATTCTCTGACCATAAATTGCTTTTTCTAAGTACTAACTTGAACATTATTAAGAATGCTATTAACTACACGTAAACTATACTAAATTATAGACAACTCAGTAATAATTATTTTTGGGAGTATTTAGATACTTACAACACACTAAATAATTTTATTACGATATTCAAAAACATACAAATATTATCAAAAATTAAAAGAACAAGTGATGAAAAAACCAAGAGTTACATACTGAGATTAATTTTGGAAATATATACAATGGTGACTAAGTTACTGCTTACTTATAAAAACAGTAAATTTTTAATTTATAACTCCTAATAGCGTTTAAATGGAAAGTTGCCAGATTTCTCAAGGATCTAAACTCACTCCTCCCCTCACCATTTTTTTAGGTTCTAGGAAATAATTTGGAACTTTATTAGAATTTTACTATCTAAGTAAAACTCAAAGACACTTTCTTCAATTTTAAGAATCCCTTTCAAAATTAAGAAAAACCTTTAACATATGTTAAAATATAATGTTGGACTTTTAAATTTTGTATATTAATAAAAAATAAATTGGACAAGTATTCAAGTTACACGTGTTTAAAAATAGCAAAATTTCAATTTTGGATCCCTTACAGCTCTTAAACGGGAGCGCAACAAAAAAATTGTCTTAAAAGACTCATACTAATTACTGAGCATTTAACAACTCTCAAAATTTCAAGTTTCTAGGTTGAGCCGTTCAGAAGTTATGTTTGTCCAAAAATTTTGGAAAAATTAAGTTTTGGATAACAAAATTTTAGCACCGTATTTAGTTTTCAATGAATTTGTTTTTTTTAAATATGTAAAGTTTTTAAAAACAGCTGTATTTCGACGTTTTTTTCATTCAGATTGAAAATATACCTCATACAACTCTTGTTATAACGTTTTATATATAGAATTTCTTCCGCTTTTGAGGAGCTGTAGCTCCGTAAGGGGTGGGGCTACAGAAAAAACGGTGTAAAAGTTTTTATACACATACGGACAAACAGACATGCAGACGGACAGTGGACGGAAAATTTTTAATTTTTACCACATTTTTCAAAATTTTGGGAAAAAATGTGCCTTTATAGTTTCAATCTGTCCTTCCGGTGGTTCCTTTTTACCTACGGCTAACTAAAATGTCAACAACGAGTAGGTATCGCAATAAAAATAGCATAATGTGAAAACTCAGTATATAACCCTAACCCAAAAACTGAAAAATATCTATATTTAAGGAGTTAAAACAAGAGTTCAATAAGGTATATTTTCAATATGAAAACGATAAAAGCCAGCTGATTTTATAAGCTTTATAAATTTTTAGAAAGCAAATGCACTGGGTTACCATACGACACTAAAATTTTGAGAGAAGTTAGTTCCCAGAAAATAGTAGAAGTCGTTTAAGAAAATTTTCCTATCGCGCCCCTCGTTTAAGAAGTGTAATCTAACAAGCATATTTATGAAATTAAAAACGCTAGAAAGCTCAAAACTAGTCCATGGTAAGTCTGGTCTGTTTCCATTTTGTTCTTGAATTTTTAAAAGTAAAGGTTGTAGATTTCTATCGCACGCCCGTAAAGACAAAATTAGCAAATCATTGAAATTGACAAAGATAACTAATTCAAATTTGGAACAAGAGCGTTTTGTTCTGTGTTCTTTATAAATGTGAAATTTCATCAAAGGAGAGGTTGGCAGCCCAAACCTCCATAGATCTCACCAGCATATCTTCGGGATCAATAGGGATCAATTAACGAAAATAATTAAACGAGCATAATTTCGAAACCAATGAAGATAGAACATTCAAATATGGAGCAGACATGTTTTTATACCCGTATGACTATATAGTCCAAGGGTATAATAAATTTGCCATTACGTTTGTGACGCAGAGAAGGAGGGGGGTAGATATAGACTCAAGTGTATGGATCGGATCAGAATCGAAAAATAAATCGATTTAGTGATGTATGTCCGTCCGTCCGTCATCACGATAACTCAAAAAGTAAAGGAGCTAGGATTATGAAATTTTCACAAATTCGTTTTTCTGCAAAAAACGGAATCGAGTTTTAAATTCAGCCATTTTGGTCCACGGGTTCGAGTACCTGCCATACAACTTCTAATTTTATATGAGCATTACTCTATACCTATGGAAGCTGCGTGTCTGAAATTTTGCCAAAAGTAGTTTAGTATAATGGCCAAAGTTACTGCCAAATTTCGTTGGTCTACTGCAAAGGGTTCGAGTAGCTGCCATACAACTCCTTCTTTTATATCAGCTTTACACTACACCAGATGAAGCTGGGTGTCTGAAATTTTGCTAAAAATAGTTTAGTGTAATGGCCAAAGTTACTGCAAAATTTAGTTGGTCTACTGCTGAGGGTTCGAGTAGCTGCCATACAACTCCTTCTTTTATATGAGGATTACACTACACCAAATGAAGCTGGGTGTCTGAAATTTTGCCATAAATAGTTTAGTGTAATGGTCAAGATTACTGCAAAATTTAGTTGGTCTACTGCAAAGGGTTCGAGTAGCTGCCATACAACTTCTTCTTTTATATGAGCATTACTCTACAACTAATAAAGCTGAATGTTTGAAATTTTGCCAAAAGTAATTAACCGGATGATATAATGTATATGTTACGGTCATACGGGTATCCCAGAGTTGACACAGTCTACTCTACTACACTCTTCCTCGTTTTTTATTTACTTTCAATTTTGGATCCCTTACAATGGCTAAAAACAATACATCAAAAAATTTAGGTGAAAATATATTATTTTATTCAAAAATGGAATCTTTAATACCTTTTAGCTCCTTATGGATTAGAGATAGGAGGGGTTTAACATACCGCTCAAACAATCATACAATTTTTTGGTCGTTTTGAACTCCACTATGCTGTTCTATGGCACTTTATTCCCGGGACACCCTGTATATATAGATGTTCTTTGAACCACAAAAAATAAATAAACAAAAAAACGCTTATTTAAATTTAGAATTCAAATTTATTAATTAATATATTTTATTTAAAATTACGTCTTTAAATACAATTTTTATTTCTATCATAATTATACATTATGCAACGAAATTAGCTGACACAATAAATATTTAATTTACTCTTAAATAATTAAAATTATGAATGTAGTTCAGTACAATAACTTTAAAGGTATTTTATTAAGTTAAGTTCATCATATATATAATACACAAGTGTTGGCGAGACCTTGTCAACATGTAAAAATATATTGCACATCAAAATTAATATAAATGCACTTCACAAAATAAATAATGATGGCAATACTCATACCTTGAAATTTATTATTATGATTTCCATACATGATGGATTTGTTTTGTTGTTATGCATCCCTTACACGATATTTTCAACTTGGTACGAGTACTTGCGAAGTTAAATAGGTTGCATTACACGTACAATTGTGATCTTTTTCCTTAACACCAAATTTAGAATATAAAATTCAATATTGTAAATGTACATACCTAAACATTCATACCAAAATACAAACCGATTTTTTAAGAAATAGTGGCAAGCAGATAAGAGAACCACAACGTTAAATTTGAATTATAAGTGTAGTATTGAATTTTTCCACGGCCTGTCAATGTCTTTTTTTGTGTAAGACTAAACTACAATTTTATTTAAATTTACTCACATTTGTTACTATTTTAGTCTTACACAACAAAAACATATCATCATATCATTTTTTTATCATTTTATAAAACATCAAATTTTGGTACTGCTCTATATACATAAACTTGACAGTTGCGAACTAAAAATAATTTTTCTATTTTTTAACTGAAATATATTCAACAACTGCTTTGATTGTTTAAATGTTTTGAAATACAAATAGAACAGTTCCAAATTTTGACGTTTTATAAAATTACAAATCAATTCTATGATATGTTGTAGTTGTGTAAGACTATTAACGGCTGTCATTATGTTTTTTTGTGTAAAACAAAAGTACAATTTTATATAAATTTACTTACATTTGTTACGATTTTAGTCTTACACAATAAAAACATATCATATAATTTATTTTGTCATTTTATACATTTTGGTATTGCTCTATATACATAAACTTGATAGTTGCAAATTAAAAATGGTTTTTTTCTATTTTTAACTGAAAGAAAGTCAACAATTGCTTTGATTGTTTGAATGTTTTGAAATACAAATAAAGCAGTTTCAAATTTCGATCTTTTATAAAATTACAAATCAATTGTATGATATGTTTTCTATGATATGTTTAAAACAAAAGCACAATTTTATTTAATTCATACAAATAGAGCAGTACCAAATTTTGACGTTTTATAAAATGACAAGTCAATTATAATATGATTTCGTTGTGTAAGACAATTTAAATAAAATTGCACTAGAAAAAAATATTAACATTTAGTGCTACAAGAAAAGTTAACGCACGATAAAATTTTTTATTGAAAGAATTTATTGTATTGTGAAGCGAATTTCAATTGACGCTTTATTTGAACCTTCATATCTTTGTAACTGTTGGGTACATGGGGATCATTAGTACAATTAAAGCTGACAACTTACTCTACAAAATAGATTTTTTTTTATCTCTCTATAGTAAGCTGTTCAAAAGTTATTGATTTTTTATGAAAAGTCTCATTAAATCTTTAATCCCTCATATCTCGAAAAGGGTCCACAATAGACCCCCCCCCCTCCACTACAATTTTTTGTTTGTTTTAATGCCCCCAATCACTGAGTGCAGTGCGCGTACTTCAGTCCCGGACACCCTGTATATAAAATTATGTATAAGAAATTATTTAATTAAAACTACAATCTAATAAATTATATAATTACAATTAATTTTGGTTGAAAAATAATTATTTTGAATATTCTAATTTTACATAATAAATATTAATTTCTAAAGTGTTTTATATATTTTTTAAGTTTTCTATTAAATAATTCCAAAGATTGACTTCTCCTAATGTTTAGCGGTAAAGATTTAAAAATTTTAACTGCACTACATTTAAAACTTTTTTGTTTCTTTGTGGTTCTAGCTTTAGGTATTTCAATATTTTTTTTATTTCTAGTATTATATTTATGTACATTTTCTCTATTTATTAAATTTAAATTTGATTTCATATTATTACTTTATAAATATATTTACCTTTTTCAAAATAGATTAATTGGTTAATATCTAATTCATTTATTTTTTTTATACAAATACTTAGTACTAGTTCTGTAATTATATTTGTAAAGAATTTTAAGCGCTTTATTCATTAAAATACCAATTTGATTAATATGGAAATTTGAGCACTGGCTTCAACTACTTATATTATACTTTATTCTTGATAGTATATGACTATTATAGATAAGTTTGGCTGCATGCTGGGAAATACCGCCACATCTTTTTATAGCTAATATTATTGGCATAACTTTTTTCTTCACGTTTTGATATGATTGTCCCATTTCAAGTTATCATCAATTATTATTCCCTGATATTTAACCTTATCTACTCTTTCAATAATTGTTTCCCTTATTTTAAGAGTAATATTTTCGCTATTTTTTCTTTGTGTTTTAAATAACAAATAGTTGGTTTTTTTAGCGTTAATGCAGAGTTCATTGTAATTTAGCCAATTACATATCGCATTTAGATCCTTATTTAGTATATTTTCCAGTTCTTGTACTGTTCTAGCTTTAGCATCTGCATAAACGTTATAATATGAAATAAAATTATTTTGCGGCATATTCATTATATATAATAGGTACAACAGCGGTCCTAACGGTGAACCTAGTGGTACACCGGTTTTTATAATAAGTTCATCGCTAAGCACTTCATTCACTTTAACGCACTGAGTCCTATTTGCTAAGTAACTGCTTAATAAAATATTACTAGTACTTTTTATACCCAATATATCTAAAAAACTAATCAGTCTGCGATGATTTACCACATCAAAAGCTTTCGTAAGATCAATAAATACTGCACAGACGATATATGCTTCATCAAGTGCGTCATAAATATATTTTTACGTAGCTGTTATTGCGGATTCTGTACCGAAGTTCTCTAGGAAACCATATTGATTTGGATCAAAACCAATCGTTTTTGAAATAAAATTTCTTATCCTTATATTAATTACTTTTTCATATACTTTGGATATTGAGTTCAGGATGGAAATTGGTCTATAGTTACCGCATTCATCTTAGATCCATTTTTATGAATTGGCACTATGTACGCTTTTTTTAATGAATCAGGGAATACTCCTTCTTCAAGGCATTTATTTATTAATGTTGCCAATGTTTTTTTGATAATATTAACTAATTCCTGTAAATCCTTTACCGTTATATTACCTAATCCTGGGGCTGCATTTCTGTTTAACTTCATAATAATTTGATAAATCTCCGTTTCAGTAACAGGTTTAAAAAATAATGTTTTATTATTTCTTATGGGTTCTATAGTTACTATATTATTTTTTTTTATTCCTTTTATAATGGATTCTCCTACTTCATTAAAAAATTCATGTAACGTGTTTGCCGTTTCGTTTTCATTCTTTGTCCTTTCTCCACTTTTTTTTACAATGCTTGTTATATGTTCTGAAATTTTCGGAGCTTGGAACGTTAGATCCCTGTATGATGCAGGTCGATACGAGGTCGATACGATAAATGTTTTGAAATACAAATAGAACAGTTCCAAATTTTGACGTTTTATAAAATTACAAATCAATTCTATGATATGTTGTAGTTGTGTAAGACTATTAACGGCTGTCATTATGTTTTTTTGTGTAAAACAAAAGTACAATTTTATTTAAATTTACTTACATTTGTTACGATTTTAGTCTTACACAATAAAAACATATCATATAATTTATTTTGTCATTTTATACATTTTGGTATTGCTCTATATACATAAACTTGATAGTTGCAAATTAAAAATGGTTTTTTTCTATTTTTAACTGAAAGAAAGTCAACAATTGCTTTGATTGTTTGAATGTTTTGAAATACAAATAAAGCAGTTTCAAATTTCGATCTTTTATAAAATTACAAATCAATTGTATGATATGTTTTCTATGATATGTTTAAAACAAAAGCACAATTTTATTTAATTCATACAAATAGAGCAGTACCAAATTTTGACGTTTTATAAAATGACAAGTCAATTATAATATGATTTCGTTGTGTAAGACAATTTAAATAAAATTGCACTAGAAAAAAATATTAACATTTAGTGCTACAAGAAAAGTTAACGCACGATAAAATTTTTTATTGAAAGAATTTATTGTATTGTGAAGCGAATTTCAATTGACGCTTTATTTGAACCTTCATATCTTTGTAACTGTTGGGTACATGGGGATCATTAGTACAATTAAAGCTGACAACTTACTCTACAAAATAGATTTTTTTTTATCTCTCTATAGTAAGCTGTTCAAAAGTTATTGATTTTTTATGAAAAGTCTCATTAAATCTTTAATCCCTCATATCTCGAAAGGGGTCCACAATAGACCCCCCCCCCCCTCCACTACAATTTTTTGTTTATTTTAATGCCCCCAATCACTGAGTGCAGTGCGCGTACTTGAGTCCCGGACACCCTGTATATAAAATTATGTATAAGAAATTATTTAATTAAAACTACAATCTAATAAATTATATAATTACAATTAATTTTGGTTGAAAAATAATTATTTTGAATATTCTAATTTTACATAATAAATATTAATTTCTAAAGTATTTTATATATTTTTTAAGTTTTCTATTAAATAATTCCAAAGATTGACTTCTCCTAATGTTTAGCGGTAAAGATTTAAAAATTTTAACTGCACTACATTTAAAACTTTTTTGTTTCTTTGTGGTTCTAGCTTTAGGTATTTCAATATTTTTTTTATTTCTAGTATTATATTTATGTACATTTTCTCTATTTATTAAATTTAAATTTGATTTCATATTATTACTTTATAAATATATTTACCTTTTTCAAAATAGATTAATTGGTTAATATCTAATTCATTTATTTTTTTTATACAAATACTTAGTACTAGTTCTGTAATTATATTTGTAAAGAATTTTAAGCGCTTTATTCATTAAAATACCAATTTGATTAATATGGAAATTTGAGCACTGGCTTCAACTACTTATATTATACTTTATTCTTGATAGTATATGACTATTATAGATAAGTTTGGCTGCATGCTGGGAAATACCGCCACATCTTTTTATAGCTAATATAATTGGCATAACTTTTTTCTTCACGTTTTGATATGATTGTCCCATTTCAAGTTATCATCAATTATTATTCCCTGATATTTAACCTTATCTACTCTTTCAATAATTGTTTCCCTTATTTTAAGAGTAATATTTTCGCTATTTTTTCTTTGTGTTTTAAATAACAAATAGTTGGTTTTTTTAGCGTTAATGCAGAGTTCATTGTAATTTAGCCAATTACATATCGCATTTAGATCCTTATTTAGTATATTTTTCAGTTCTTGTACTGTTCTAGCTTTAGCATCTGCATAAACGTTATAATATGAAATAAAATTATTTTGCGGCATATTCATTATATATAATAGGTACAACAGCGGTCCTAACGGTGAACCTAGTGGTACACCGGTTTTTATAATAAGTTCATCGCTAAGTACTTCATTCACTTTAACACACTGAGTCCTATTTGCTAAGTAACTGCTTAATAAAATATTACTAGTACTTTTTATACCCAATATATCTAAAAAACTAATCAGTCTGCGATGATTTACCACATCAAAAGCTTTCGTAAGATCAATAAATACTGCACAGACGATATATGCTTCATCAAGTGCGTCATAAATATATTTTTACGTAGCTGTTATTGCGGATTCTGTACCGAAGTTCTCTAGGAAACCATATTGATTTGGATCAAAACCAATCGTTTTTGAAATAAAATTTCTTATCCTTATATTAATTACTTTTTCATATACTTTGGATATTGAGTTCAGGATGGAAATTGGTCTATAGTTACCGCATTCATCTTAGATCCATTTTTATGAATTGGCACTATGTACGCTTTTTTTAATGAATCAGGGAATACTCCTTCTTCAAGGCATTTATTTATTAATGTTGCCAATGTTTTTTTGATAATATTAACTAATTCCTGTAAATCCTTTACCGTTATATTACCTAATCCTGGGGCTGCATTTCTGTTTAACTTCATAATAATTTGATAAATCTCCGTTTCAGTAACAGGTTTAAAAAATAATGTTTTATTATTTCTTATGGGTTCTATAGTTACTATATTATTTTTTTTTATTCCTTTTATAATGGATTCTCCTACTTCATTAAAAAATTCATGTAACGTGTTTGCCGTTTCGTTTTCATTCTTTGTCCTTTCTCCACTTTTTTTTACAATGCTTGTTATATGTTCTGAAATTTTCGGAGCTTGGAACGTTAGATCCCTGTACGATGCAGGTCGATACGAGCAAGTTGAATGCGAAATGATTCGCCTCAAGCTGGAAATATTATGCATAAGCGAAACCAAATGGAGAGGACAAGAGGTTATATATCTCCTAGCAATTTAACATCAATGCTGTACTATGGAGATGATGAAACAGTTGGTGGCATAAGGAGAGAAGGTGCCGGCATTAAGTTAAGTCGCAATGCTAGACGTAGTTTGATCTCCTGGGTCCCAGAATCCAGAAGACTTATCGCTGCCAGATTGAAATCTAGACTAAGAAGTATTACCATCATCCAGTGTTATGCTCCAACTGAAGACGCAAATGAGAAAGAAAAATCCAATTTCTACTCGCAGCTAAGTACGATTTATGACAATGCTCCAAAGGCTGACATTAAGATCATTCTGGGCGATCTTAACGCCAAAGTCGGATGTGAAAATGCAGGCCTTGAGAGAGTCATGGTAAAACACGGAATAGGTGTAAGAAATAGCAATGGAAAGCTGCTCGTTGATTTTTGTAACTCACGACAACTTACTATTGGTGGAACCCTATTTCCCCAAAAAACTTGACACAAGAAAATATGGATATCCCGATATCTATAAAAATGTGGGATAATACCAAAAAGCATTTGTAGAATCCAATTCCGAAAGTATATTTGGGAATCGCTTAGTAGGAAAGGCATTCCAGAAAAAAATATAGCTATAATTAAAGAACCCTACAAAGATGCAAGGTGTCGCGTTTTACATCGAGGACAGCTGACAAATTGCTTTGAGGTGTGTCAGGGAGCAGGGCTGTATTTTATCGCCCATATTGTTTTTGGTAGTAATAGATGACATAATGGCCACTACTGTGGGTGTAAACGGGAGAAACGGTGTCCAGTGGCGTCCTTTCGAACGTATCAGTTACTTATATTACGCCGACGATGTGTGTTTATTGTCACATAAAAATGGAGGTTTGAACGATATGTGCCAAAAGCTGTATGACACTGGAAAAAGTGCGAGCCTGAAAGTCAATTCAGCTAAAACTAAAATCATGCGCACAACTCACACATCACAAAATCCGATCCTCCATGAAGAAATGCAAATCGAGTACGTTCAATTACTTGGGCAGCATCGTGTTATCAGATGGAGGCACCGATTTGGATACTAAAGCCCGCATCAGCAAAGCCTGTACTGCTTTCGGGATGCTTTCAAAAATATGGCAGGCAAGCAACCTGTCTCTGCTCACAAAAATAAGAATATTTCAATAAATGTCTCCGGCGCATCCTAAACATTCGTTGGCCACAAACCATTTGCAACAGAACGCTGTGGCAAAAAACGAAACAAACACAAATAGACGTAGAAATCAGAAAGAGGAAGTAGCGTTGGATCGGGCATACTTTGAGGAAACCTGACAACAACATCACGAAGCAATGTTTCGAATGGAATCTTCAGAAATGAAGAAGTGCTTTTAAATTTACTAGTTAGATGTATTATAATCTTGAAAATAAAAATGGTACATAAGATATAAGTTAATAAAATGTATCTTTCATAATATTAATGAAAAGGCATGTTCTTTCATATCTATTTTATGTTATTGTAACTTTAAAGAAAAAGTTTTTTATTTTTCCTGTGTATCTGAAACTTAAAAATAATAACAGTTTTGTTTTGTTTTTATCAATTTTTATTTAATTTTTATGTATAATTTTTTATTTTTTACTGATTATCAGCAAGCGGGAAAGTTAAATTTTCTTCTAAGAGTAAATTCCCCTTTTCATTTTTATTATTATACCCTACACCTATAGAATAGGTAAAGGGGTATATTAACTTTGGTGTTTGTAACCACCTAAAGGAAGCGAGCTAGATATGGAAAAGTATATATATTTGTGATCAGCGTGACCGCCTTAGTCGATATAGCCATGTCCGTCCGTCCGCCCGTCCGTAGGCACGATAACTCAAAAAATAATGGAGCTATCTTGATGAAATTTTAACTGTAGGTTACTAGGACTGAAAGTACGGCGGGGATTGCATATGGGCGAAATCGGCCCATGGGTTCGGATTCTGGACCTTTTAATCGGTTTCAGGGCTAACGAACATATGTAAAAAAATCACGATAACTCAACAACTAATGACGCTATCTTCATCAAATTTGTGCTGTAGGTTACTAGTAATGAAACTACTTCGGGAATTGCGTAAGGTCGGGATTGGACCATGGGTTCGGAACCTAGAACTTTTTGATCGAATTTAGGCCAAACGAGCATAATTCCGAAACCAATGAAGATAGAACCTCCAAATTTAGTATCAGGGTGTCCCTTCCTATTTCCTAAGTGTTTTGTGAATTTGGGTCCCATTGGAGTAGTGGGTCGGGGACCAGCCACACATTTCCGAAGACCTTAAAGCATATCTTTAAAATTAATAAAGATAACAACCACAGACTAATATACTATACAGATCCACAAAAGTTAAAATTTCATATTTTTCAGTAGCGAGATGAGTTCGTAGTTAAGGCACTGTTATACTAGAATAATGTATACATAAAACTAATTTGTTATTGTTTTTTCATTGAGTGTTATACTGACGAAAAAAGAAAAGAAAAAAATAACAACAAAATCAATTTTGTGTTGTACAAAAAGAGAATCAAAGAAAGAGAAACCAAAAAATAAAAATTATAAAAAATTGGAATGAGTATATCTATATATTTGATATTAATATTTATATTACTATATATTCAAAATCACATAGTGCATGTGATTGTTTATCTTAAAATGGGAAACTTTTTTTCTTGCCTTTAAAAAGAACTGCTATGTATACGATTGTATCAAAAATATACGATTGTACCCTTTTCTTTAAAAATTAAGTAAAAAGTTAAAAAAAGAAATCAAAAATCAATAATTTTGCTTTTAAAAATATTATTTATGAAATTTTTATTTGATATGTTTTTTGGTAGATTTACTTTATTTTTTTGAGTTCCTTTTTAGTCCAAATCAATTTACTAAAACTAGTTATTTTGATACGCGAGTTTTAGAAAAGCGAGATTTTATAACCAACCCACTTTTCACAAAAGCCAGAAGAGCTCCAAGATGTGGTCCAAAAAAGTAAGGGAGGAGAAAAGAATTAACCCTTTTACCAACGGCAGGCCAGGCAAAAATGATATTTTTAGGAAATATCATTAAGGCATAAGGAAATATTCAACCGTAATCCAGAAACTATTACAAAGGCGTGTAATAAAACGGAAGAAAACATTAGGAAATAGTTTAATGATCCAGAAAACTATTAAATTAAATTAAGTTATTTAATCTTTGTATTTATAAAGTTTGAATTCATAAGAAATAACAATATAATAAATGAAAACATGCTATTTTTAATAGTAATTCTTTAAAAAAATTTGTGTTCGAACAAAGGAATATCTGCTTTCGAAAATAGGCAACTGGTGTTCGATTATAGGCAAATTTGCGTTTTTTTAGTAATTTTTAAATAAAATTATTAATAATTTGTATAATTTAATTTAATTGAATTAGTTCGAAAGGTTATTAAATTTACTTTCGATTGATATATAAAACTAGTTATTCGGTCAATATACACATTATTTATGACTAATTAAAGTCGGAAGTATCGTTAAGTGTTCGATTATAGGGAACTTAACCCTACATATTTTGTTTAATTCTTATATATTTTATTGTTATCATTAAATTCTTTATATTTTGTCGTGAATGTTCAATTGTTTTATTTTATTGTGCCACTACATATATATTTATGGCTACTATTTAATGGGTCAGTATTTTAAATAAATGGTCAGTATTTTAAATAAATTATCAGTAATTAAAATTAAATATCAGTATATCATAAAAAAATTATCAGTTTTTATATTTCATTAATTAAAATATGAATTTTGAAAAAAAAAACTATTCAAATTAAACAATTCAAATTAAAAAAAACCCTTTTGGTTTTTCCGGTACACTTATTAATCCATATATTCAACATCCATTTATTCAACAGGTAGTATATACAGTAGACCAAAAAGTCATCGTACCCTAGTAAATTTTTTAAACAAAGTAGAAAAACCAACAGGTAGAGGTAAAATTAAATGAAAATAATGATTGCATTTTACATAAGCATTTATTAGGGAAACTTACACAAAAAACGTTCGTCCAAAAACTTCAAATTAAAAAACCCATTTATTTACCTGGTACACTTGTAACCCCTTTTTTAGCAAGTACTTATAATTTTACACTTTCTTAAATAATAAAACAATTTTAATAAAATTTAATTCATGCCTTTTTAGTTAAAAATAATAAAATCTTATTTTATTCTTATTGAAAAACCCAAACATTTTTTTCTTAATTATATAATTGCTTCGCATAACGTTGTTTCGGTTAACGTCGCATTTTTCTGGAACCATTTAACAACGTTAACCGGCGTAAGACTGTATAATTTAGTAAATTTTATAGTGTTATAAACGAAAATGCATGTTGTATATCCTGTTAAATTTTTAATAATATAAAAATATCATACGCGCCAGTTTAGTTATTTGAATATTTTTTAAAGCTAACTAGCTAAATTGCATTCGAGCGACTTTTTAAAGTTACTTGTAAAAAGTTAATTAATATTGTGATAACTTGATAAGTGTATTTAAGTGCATACATATTAATATTGACAATTGTGATAAGTGTAAGTACATAATTATTTATAATCATGAATAATCGTACAAAAGAAATGTGTTGTATAAAGAATTGTGGACAAAAACTTAATACATGTGAAAATATACATTTAAATCGGTTTCCAAAAAATAAAGAGCTACTTGATCAATTTTTTGGAAACAATTTTTATATTAAAAATTTAACAACATATACAACATGCATTTTCGTTTATAACACTATAAAATTTACTAAATTATATACAAAACCTACATTAAATGCTCAGTCGTTAAATTATTATCTATCCTTATAATAGTCTCTAGTCTATTATACGTTTTTTATACATAGCAGTTCTTTTTAAAGGCAAGAAAAAAAGTTTCCCATTTTAAGATAAACAATCACATGCACTATGTGATTTTGAATATATAGTAATATAAATATTAATATCAAATATATAGATATACTCATTCCAATTTTTTATAATTTTTATTTTTTGGTTTCTCTTTCTTTGATTCTCTTTTTGTACAACACAAAATTGATTTTGTTGTTATTTTTTTCTTTTCTTTTTTCGTCAGTATAACACTCAATGAAAAAACAATAACAAATTAGTTTTATGTATACATTATTCTAGTATAACAGTGCCTTAACTACGAACTCATCTCGCTACTGAAAAATATGAAATTTTAACTTTTGTGGATCTGTATAGTATATTAGTCTGTGATAACAACTTGAAAAAATGTAGAAGCTTCCAATTTGCCACAAGGGTGTTCTTTACTATCTCTTGCGTGTTCCCCTAATTTGGGATCAATTGGAGTTGTGGTTCTGTACCCCTCTCAGACCTCCCAAGTTTTAAAGGCTTATGATCGAAATTACTAAAAATAGCTACTTAAAATTAGGATAGACCGTTCAAATTGTGTACAAGGGTTAACTAGTACTATAAGTACAGCGCGGACTATATAAGGGCGAAATCAGCCCAACGGTTCGGATTCCGGACCTTTTAATCGATGTCAGGGCTAAGGAACATATATAAAAAATCACGATAACTCAACAACTAATGAGGCTATCTTCATGAAATTTGTGCTGTAGGTTATTGGCAGCGAAACTACGGCGATGATTACGTACGGTGAGGATTGGACAATGGGTTCGGAACTTAGAACTTTTTGATCGAATTTAGGCCAAACGAGCATAATTCCGAAACCAATGAAGATAGAACCTCCAAATTTGGTATCAGGGTGTCCCTTCCTATTTCGTAAGTGCCTTTGAAATTTGGGCCCCATTGGAGTAGTGGATCGGGGACCAGCCACTCAGTTCTTAGGCCCTTAAAGCATATTTTCGAAATTAATAAAGATAGTAACTTGAAACAAATGTAGAAGCTTCCAATTTGCCACAAGGGTGTTCTTTACTATTTCTTGCGTGCCCCCCTAATTTGGGATCAATTGGTTCAGAACCTCTCTTAGACCCCCCAATGTGTAAAAGCTTATCATCAAAATTAATAAAACTAGTAACTTAAAATTAAGATAGAGCGTTCCAATTGTGTACAAGGGTTAACTAGTATTGAAAGTATGACGGGACTGCATATGGGCGAAATCGTACCATAATTTCGGGTCCTGGAACCCTTGAAAAGTTCAAGGACTAACAAACATATATCTTACAAACACCATAACTCAAAAAATAATGCCGGTATTTTGATGAAATTTAACAGTAGGTTACTAGTAATGAAAGTACCATGGGAATTGGTTGTGGTCGAGTTTAATTTCGAAGCCAAAGAATATATTTCCTATGTCCTATGTGTCTCCGAAATCTAGACTTAATTGTAGGGGTTCAGCTATGTTCAAAGGTACTTGCTGCATTTATGTAAAATTTATTTTTATATTTAAATGAATTATATGAAAAGGTGTAAATTTTTAATTGTATTTTAGAAATACATTTATTGCATATTTTGCGTTTATAAGCTTTTCTATTAGGTATATAAACTAACCATTTAAAATAATTGCAATTTTTAAAAATTTGGGTTATTAAATATATTATGCTTTGATTATCTTTTTATCACAAAATTTAATAATTAGAATTTTTTCATTTTGTAATTGAATTGGAATAAATATATTTTTATTTATTTCATGTTTGTTTGTTTTTTAATATTTTTAAATAGATAAATTAGTAAGAATTTGTAGTATTTTTTAATAGATAGGGTAATTAGAAAATGTTTTTAGTATTATACAGTTAATTTGGTTAGCTATGTCTTACGATCAAATTAATAACAGCTTCTATGGTGTTAAAATGACTTATGGATATGTCATTAAATTTGAACCAAATAGGTGTAGGGTATTTCTAAGTCGGTTGCACCGACTGACTGTTTCTTTACTTGTTATCCTTTTCAGTATTTCAATAGTTTTTATTTTTTTAATATTTTTTAATATATAGATTCTATTCGACTCCATTTTTTCAATTTTTAAAAATGTTCTTTTACAATAAGTATTTTCTTCAGCCTTTTCATTAAAGGCCAATAAAAAACTGCGTTTCCTTAGCTGTTGTTGTTGTGGATGTTGTTCTTGTTGTTGTGGATGTGGTTGTTGTTGTTGTGGATGTTGTTGTTGATGTTGGAGACGATGCCGTTGTTTTTGTTCTTCTTGGTTTTCTTCACCTTCACTATTATTTTTTGTCTTCCTCCTTTTTGCGGGCAGACGGACAAATGCAGCGACATCATCGCTGTTGCTCATGTAAAGATTTAGAAATTCTTGTGCCATGTTGTTAGATTTGAATTTTAAATTTAAATGTAACTCTTGTACAAAAATTTCAATGTATTTATGTAGTAACAAAGAAAAGATATATCAAAAAAATCACATTATACACATATGCATAATATTTTATTAATGTTTTATTTATTTCCGCTAACCGTCTAATCTATTCAACATATATATTTTGACTTACTGACTCATACCACCGTTTATTTTGTCGTCTATTCTTAATTAAATTGCTACACACAGTTGCCAATCTTCTAAACCTTAAAATACAATACTTATTTAGTACTTCTGTTTTTTTTTTCACCACATTTATACTAATTAACAGCGTACAGAAGAATAGCAGTTGTTCTATAGTACTATAATTTATTTAAATGACATAGACAATCAAATACAATGTTGCAAAATACTGATTTAAATTCCTTTATTTTGTAGGTTATAATTTTTTTATTTTGCTCAGTTTAGAATTTAATTTTACTTAGAAGAAATATAATTGACTAAAGTGCATTGCGATTGCATTGTTGTAGAATTTTTTCTTTCTTTCGATTAATTTTCTATTTCTATTTTAAAAATAACGTAAAATACTTTGTTGAAATATCTTTTGCATATAGCTATGCTTTACAAATTTCTATCGTTAATTTAAGGCAAGATTATAGAAATAGAAAGAAAATATAACTGATTAAATTCTGACTATCAAAATATATAAATAAAAAAAAAATTGAATTATATTATTTGTTGTTATTTATTTTATTTGTTTATATACAATATTACAGATTTTTTCCTTTTAAATTACAGGAATTTCATAAAATAGTCTTTGCACATTAAAACGTTGCATCACAATATAAAATGCTTGTTGTAACCTTAATACTTTTTGTTAATCACATAATTTCAGATATTCCCCAACATATTCTTTTATATTTAACTCAGCATTGGTATTATAGATCATTACTACATGGATGAAATTAATTAAACTATATAATGTTTCTGCTTCTTCTCTGTTAATATTTATGCTTTGTTTGTTCACAGATCTTAGCCCATGATAAAAACTCGGTTTTATGTCTTTTATCATCTGCATATCGAGTTTTGCGTTAAATTGATAATAAAATATATTCCAATCATCAAATTTTAAGGTAACTCCCTTTTTACTGTTACGATGAAATATGCATGAAGCTTCAAACTTCTCACAGTCAAATCCAACAGAAATTTTTAATGTATGACATTTATTGAGGAAATATGTGTAACTCAACAATAAATTTGTGTTCTGACCTGATTCCTCCATTGTTACAATGTTATTAAAATTGTTTATGTAGTTTTTTTATTTATATGTTTTAGGAACACAGGTTTGTGACGAATTATATTTTCCAAAAAGCTTTTGAAAGGTATTTAGAACCAATTTGTCGTCTTCTTCTTAATTATCTTCATTCAATTTTTTTAAAAAGGTATTCATACTATAACCGCTACATCTATACCATGAATAAACACAACAATACTGTTCACAGACATCTGCATAGTTGCTTTGTAATTGTTTTTCATTAAAAACTATACATTGGTTTTTTAAGTAACTTAAAATTTCTAATTTATTAGGTTTTCTGCCAAAAGAATCAAAATATTCGATACAACCATGTTTGGGAATATAAATAGCCAACCAATGTGTTCCTGGGTCTTTTGCTTTATCTGTGTTTACAATTAATGTGTGTGTGTTTTAATTGTTTTGGGGAGTTGATCTAAAGCAAAAACTCCTTTAAAAATTTTACTCGTTTGTTTGTTACATCTTAATACATGCTTATTTCTAGGGTGTTCATTAATCAAATTGACTCAAGTCATATACCTTGGTCAAGTCATATTTTTGATTTTTTTATTTGTTATAATAACATCAAATTTTTCTAGTATCTGACAGAGCTCTTTATTTATTTTATCGTTATACACAGTTCCAAAAGAATAATTTTCAAAATTATCATTTATAAATTCTCTAGTAGGAAATTTATACTTGAGCTCTTTCAAAAACTTTTTACAAGGTTCTTTGATACAAACTATACAAATATCTTTCACAAATAAAGTATTATTATCATCACAAAAAAACGTTACATCCAGTAGTGCACAAGACAGCGACATTTTGTCAAATATTTAAATTCATTTTTATGTGTAGTATTTATAGATTTGTAAATATATTTCGGTTTTTATCAATTTGTAAGCTTGCATCAAATTCTCCATAAACAATACCAGTTAGGGTAGATGTAAGTAGTTTTGATAGCCTTGCCTCAATTCTAACTGTACCCTGATTTAATAAACCTTGACACACTTCATTTCCTGATGCATCTGGAGTTAAATCAATAGCTAACATGAAAAATCCATTACCAAACATAGACTTTGTTATCTGATGACCTTTATCATTGTGGTAAATTCCAGTACCTGAAAAAAGTGTACTGTATGCTCTTGTGTAGCAATTATTTTCATCCGAAAAACTGGTTTCAATTGCTGAATTAGGTATTTGAACTCCATTTACGTTTAACACAAATTGTGAAATATCAAAATGTTTAAAATTGAATGTGTTTTTTGATCTTTTTCCAGAATAACCTACATTTTCTGTCAGACAAAATATTATTGTGTTTGGTAGCTGACCAATGAAAACATTATCAAGTAATACTAATGAACTATTCTGTGGAATGGTAAAACTTTTTACCTCTACACGTCTATAATTGTATTTGGCATTAGTTTTTTCCAATACAGTATTATGTGCTAATAGTACACTAGGATTAATAGTTACATGTCTCATAAATAAAGTCGCTTCTAAAATTTTTAGTTGTGATTCGTCAGAATCATCTGCAAAAAAGTAAAAGTCTGGTTTTTCAAGTGTTAAAAGAATTCGAATATCAACATTGTTTATGAGGAGTGTTGGTTGATTAAACATGTCTAAATGTAGTTTTCCCATAACTTCTACTTCATTGCTATTTTGGTACAATTTTTGACGTTCTTTTGAACCATTATTATCAAATTTGGCTATATTTGGCTTGTCTAACATCCATCCAGCACATTCTAAATGTGTTTGAGCGGCATCTGTACCATAACTTAATAATGATTCAATATAAGCTCTATAATGATAATTTCCATCTGATGGAGATATATTTTTTCCATTTAGTTGAACGTTACATTGTTTTATTAATGAATGTAAAAGATTATTCACTACACTTGATTGTTGAATTAATTTTCCCTCAGTGTTTTTATCATTATCCCATTTAGTTTCATCTTTTTTTAAAACTTGTACTTTTAATTTTAGATATGCAGAAGAAAGATCCCTATATGTATCCCCATGACCTAATGAAACAAATTCTATGACTGATGGATTATCCAAAGAAGCAATAGAGTTGTAGGAAACTTCTTCAGATCGTAATATACTGGACTGAATTGGTTGTGTTCTAAAAATATCCAACTCAGACTTCATACATTCAATCATAATTAACCAAAAATATCTTTTTGTTTCTTTTTGTTACTCACTTTGCGTCGCTTTGACGTAAAGTAATTTAAATTATTAATGAGTGGTCTTTTTATAGGTTTTCCTCTTTTAATTTTCCCTTGTCCATACATTTCATTGAGTTTTTGAACTGCACCTCATCTTACATTTTTAATTATCCCTTTACCTCGATCTTGTACAACTTCTTTTAAATTTGCACCTGTTGCAATATCAGACAATGCATTAATACCAGAGTTAATAGCCTCCTTTTTTAGTATATTAGCTCCAGACGTAAATATTGGTTTTAAATATCTGAAAAGTCCACCGAAAAAGCTTCCTAAACCTCGCCCCCTTTGATAAGGTACAACTGAATGTAACAAGGGACCAATATCGTCAAGTCCTTTTCCTGATTGAACTAAATAATATTTATAGTATGCTCTCTCCATAATGTTTAAATAAAATAATATATAATGTTTTTAAATTCCTTTTATTTATAGTTTTTTGAAATGCAATACAACTTTTGTGGGAATACCACTTCCGGAAAAATTTATTTTATAACCATATTTATCACATAATAATACCGAAATACTATCTCACTATGTCTGTAAAAGTGTTCTCTATGTTCATAGTTCTTAAAAATCTTACATCTTTTCCACCTACATTTTGTGGTTTAATAATATCAGTATATATAAAAAACATATCAGGTTTTCCTACAGGAAATAAACCTAAACTATTAATCAAAAGTTTGTAAGCTTCAAGTACTCGAGGTTTATGTTGTTTAAGCTTCTTTACCTTATGTAATACTTGTTGGAAACATGTTTTTAAAAGTCCCTCTAAAGTATATGTGAATTTTGTTCTGATCTTAATATCTACCTTTGGTTTACTTAAAAAGATAGTAGTATAGGTCAAATGTGTAGGAAAATCTTCATTTCTATCTGGTTCAGTGTAGTTTTTATCATCATTCAAAAAGTTAAAAATTCCCCAAATCAGCTGCCACACAACTTCTTTCCTAGAATAACCAGGAAATGGTCGTACATTTTGAATTAATGTTGGTATTAAAAATACCTTCCAGTCGCATAACATTTGTTTTGAATTGTATGGTATGTATGTAGTTCCTACACCAAGCATATCGTTTTTCATACCTGAGATATAAATTTGTGTACTTTTATCCCACTCTTCACCGTAAACATTTGGTATAAAATTATTAACATATATTTCAGAAATACCGACTTTCCAATTTGAACCAACAATGTATTTATCGAAAAGACGACAATTTATTTTCCGGGTAATTCCGTAAAATTCATCGTTTACTTGTATGTTGTCAATGAACTTGTTGATTTATTTTTTCGTATTGGAAAATTAAGTTCTGTTTGAGTATTACCTGCTGCTGACCGTAAAACACGTCTTGCTGAACTATTTAACTCTTTGCTATTTATAGTTTTTTCTTTCTTCGTTGGTGGGCTTGGGCTGTCTAAAAGAACTGATATTATGTCTCCTGTATCAGTTTCAAAAATTTTAACATTTTTATTTCTAATAGATTTTCTTTTTCTTAGACGTTCTCCAGCTGAAGCAGCAGACAATGCTTTTTTAAAAACTTCTTCTTCCATTTCATCGTCATCGAATACTTCCTGAACTTCTTTTTCATATACATCTTCTTGAGCAAAAGCTTGTGTTGCAGCATCCTTATATACAGGAGCATTTGATTGAGTTTCTACATCTACATACATAGGTTTTGCACGAGTTTGAGTACCTTTTGTTTCCGTAATTTTTACCTGCTCCTTTTTATTTAGAGGAAGAACTCTATTTTTGTTTCTGACTTTAAATAGTTTTGACGATATAAGTACCATTTTTGTGTATCTGTCAGGTGTTTATTTAACAAAATTTTTTTCATAGCTTTAACCAACTCATTCACTTCTACGTCTGCATTTTGTTTCATTTTCTCATAAACCTCTGGTTTTAGTATAATCATTTTTTTAAATGTTTATTATTCATTTTATAAAATTTCATATTATTCCTGAAAGTAGTGCACCAAGAAGTGTAGGTAAAAATCCACCTCGTTGAATAATGATTTTTCTTTTGCTAATTATAGATTTTTTACGGCAAATGAGTGATCTCAATTCCTTTTTATACTTTCGTAATTGAGTTGTTGCTTTTTTACTCAGATTACAATTACCTTTTAAAATATTTAAAGCCATTTCACAAAAAGTTTTTATTACTTCGGCACCACAATGTTTTATTATTACTTTTTGAAATTTCGGTTTAGAACTTTTTAATAAATGCAAATGTGTCGATTGGTTTTCAAACGTTTCATATTCTCTCCCAAATTGTTCTAATTGTTCTCTCGTACAAAAGCAGAAATTTTTTCCAAATATATCACTTCTTAATCGAAATATATCATTAATGTCTTGAGTAAGATCTATTAATATATACCCGTATGGGTCTGACGTCACTTCATTACATACTTTTTCAAATGCTTTGATTTGATTTGGATAAATCTGGCAAGTTAAAGGTAATATCTGTGATTTATCTCTTGGATTTTTAAAAAGCACTAGATATTTACAGTTAAGTGAAATATCTCTTGATAATTTACCTTGATTAAATATATTTTGAGTTACAAATATTACAGACAAATTCCGATGATGTGAACCTCTAGTAAATAAATCACACAACTTCTTATCATGAGAATTTAACATCATATCATCGATTACAATCAACAAAGGTTCTTGATATCATTAAAATCTGGTATAGTTTTAGTATATTCAACATCTTTCATATATTGCGGAACTGCATTTTAATCTGGATTACACCAAACAATTCTATTAATTTCTGGTTGCATATTTTCATTTTTATATTTAATTAAATTATGTATAAAAGCGGTTTTACCACAACAGGATGGTCCTGCCACCATCATAGTAAATGGGTGATACAACATAGTTTTTTTAGTGAAAACTAATATTACTAACCTATATTTATATAAAAACTATTTTAAAATTAATATAAACAGAAGTTTAAATAATGAAAAGGTTATTCCACTGATAACATTCAATATGGTTAAACAAATTTTAGTAGTTGATCTTCAATTTTTATTAGGAAATGATAAACAAAATTTCATAAAAGAACTAGCCATACTTGAAAAAGGAAGTTTAATTCCGACTGTGTATCACTTTAAACCACTATACCCTGCAGAAGAACTTAGTCAAGAAGTCAGATATACCAATCAGTTTTGCGAAAATAAAATAAATGGACTTAAATGGGGTAGCGGTTTAGTTGAATATTTAGATGTAAAATGTATAATAAAACATTATTTAGAACCAGCTGAAAAAATTTATGTTAAAGGAGAACAAAAAAAACTTTTCCTTCAAAAGTACATTGACAGTGCCAAAATAGATTATCTAAGCAAAATTTGGCCGCCATTAGAAAAGATTGATAACTTTAAAACATCATGTCCTATACATTTATTAAACCACAATTTCAGATGTGCAGTTAAAAATTGTTTTAATATTTATGTATCTCTTAAAAGAAAAAATTCTAAACTAAGACCTTCATACATACAATGATGCAATATGAAATTAAATAATAAAACTAAAAAAGTTCACTTCAACACAAATATAGAAATTCAAGTCATGCATGTATGGAACTATGCATACGGAGCTGCTCGCAAAGGTCATTGGCAACAATACGCAAGTGATAGAAGTAGATTTCAAATACACATTGAAAATGTTGGTATTATTATTTCTAGAATTTTAACATCTGATCATCGCAAAATTGTTAAAGCTTTTTCAGTTAAATAAAAAAAATTTAAACATATTATCTCATCTGTTTTATTTTTATTTTTATGTTAACTATATAGGTACCAAAACAATTAACTCCTATCTAACGAACAATTTTCATTCCTTATATTATATAGTGAAATTATAGATTTACAGTAAGTATAAATTTTCAGAATCATTTAAAACTTTCAATTTCTTTATTATAATTTTTTTCGATTTTATTATATAGCATTGTTAAATAATACAAAGATTCAACTATAGTCATAAAACAGGTAATATTACTACATATTACACCATTATCATTGAACTTTTGTTTTCTTTCATTCGGAATGTAAAGGTACATCTTCTACACATCTTCTTTACCAAGAATTAGTTTTTTCTTGTTAACTTTAATTCCCATATTCAAAACTACCTTATACTTAACAGAAAACTGATTTAATTTTAAAGAATTTGCATTTTTTCTCGATGAGTACATAACTAGATACATAATTCTTCTGAGTTTTTTCTTTTCATTTTAAAATATAGGTAGGTATCAAAATTAATAAAAATACGAGGAAGATTATAGTTGCCCATGTCAACTTTTAGATACCCGTGCGTGTATTAAATAAATAAGAATTTCATATATTGCAATTGAACTGTTTGACGGAAAATTCAAAATATTTGTTTTTTTATATTTAATTACAAAAAAATTTAATAAAAAAAAAAATGAATTAAGAAAAAAATATGAATTTAAAAAAAAATATGCTCTAAACGAGATTCGAACCCACACTTTTCAATTACAAGGTCGACGTCCTAACCACTAAGCCATCAATTTTTTGTTCATCTCAATTTTTTTAAAAATTATTATACTTGCATTGGTATCAATTGTTTGTTTTGAATTACTGTTTTCAATTTTTTTAAAAATTTATTAAAAAAAAATAAATAATTTATAAATGAGAGTTTTAAGATAAATTTAAAAAAAAAAAAAAATTTTGCCCCAGCCAAGAATAGAACCGAAACGTTTGAACTACTAGTCCCATGTTCTAACCACTACACCATTGAGAACAATGAATAATTTGCCTACAAAACGAGTTTTTATTTATCTTAATTTTTTTTTTTAAATAATTGTAGTTGCTATGGTATCAATTGTTTGTTTTAAATAACAGTTTTTAAATAGTTGTAGTTGCTATGGTATCAATTGTTTGTTTTAAATAACAGTTTTGAATTTTTTTATAGAAATATTTAAAAAAATTATTAATTTTTAAATAAATGAGAGTTTTTTGTCAAATTTTCTATAAACTAAAATTTTTCATACATAAAATACATATATTTTATTAAAAAGAAGATAGATAACAAAAAATTAATTTAAAAAAAAAGAAAATTTTTCCTTAGCCTGAATTCGAACCGAGACATTTTGGCTACAAGTAACATGTCCTAATCACTACACCATGAATCGATTAACGATTTAACTACATTTGGTTTGTTTTTATATTTGGTTTCTATTGGTTTGGTTTTTGGTTATTAATTTTGAAAATATTCATATAATTTCGAAAAATTTGTATGGCAGCTACCCGAAGCCTTTCACCGATTTTAACCAAAAACAATAGGGAACCTACAAATTGTCTAAAAATTACTTTGTGAAAGTTTCAGAACTCTAGCTCTTATAGTTTTTGAGTTATCGTGCTGACGGACGGACGGACACACATAGCTAGATCGATTCACTTTTCGATACTGATTCGATACGTACCCTTGACACTATATCTAGCTCGTATATTTCGATGCGTTACAAACGGAGGAGCAATTTTAATATACCCGAAGTTCATATATGTATGCACGGGTATAAAAATACAATGAGAACTTTTTTTCTCCTTTCTATTTATATTTAAAAAATTGTTTTGCTTACTACTTTTTCATGTGCACCTATTACTTTAAACCAAGTAAACAAGCTTGTTTATTAAGAGTTAACCTACTTACAGGTGCCCTACTTCTGGGGGACTTGGTCATTAATTAAAATGTAGGTCAATATGTCGTGCAATATGGGGTAGGACGTGGCCTTCGGTGCGATATGGCATAATTTTTCCCATGACAGATTGCCAGGTTTACTACTTACATGCAAAAAAAATAAAACTTAAAAAAGACATTTTATCAGTGGTGTGGTGTTTTTGGTTGTTTATTTAAAATATTACAAAAAGATGAGTCATAAATTGAAATATTTTGTATTTGATATATTTTGATAATATTTTTAATAAAGTACAATTTCTCAATTGCAAAGTTTAATTTTTCAAAAATGATAACCAATCAAACTAATATTGCACAAATATTTTAGCGAGACTTAGCTTAGCTTAGCACAAATATTTTAGCGAAAATTGTTATCACATTTTAACAATTCAATTTCATACAATGTAATTCGACCATCAATTGCATTGATAGAACAGCAATAGATGTTTTTGAAATAGAATATAGAGGCAAATATAAAAAAAAATTAATATGAATTGAATTTATTGTTATTTTTGTTAAAATTGTAATAGGAAAGCAGAAATGATATTTAGAAAAATTTTAAAGTAATAAAAAGATACGTTTTTAGTTTGTCACTAATCAAATTGGTAACGCGTTCAAAACGAAATTTTTAAAAACCTGAATCCTTATTTTTTTCGCAATATTTATATAAAACGTATTTTAAATACTTATTTGTCGAAGTATTAAAAAATTTTCTAAAGTAACTCGGTATTACAAAGTATGTTCTTCAAAATGTCAGTATTAGGTATCTAATGCTAAAAGAGTTAAAATATTTTCATATCAAAACCAAACCTTTGCAATTGCAACAAATATTGAATTTACTTTAAAATAATTAAAATTATGAATCTAGGTTAGTACAATGCCTTTAAAGGTATTTGGCTAGGCTAAGTTCAATTAAATTATATTACAAAGAAATGTGCGTCATAAGAAAAAATGTATGCTAAACAATTATGAAATAAATTTATACTTATAATGGCTATCCTATCGAGTATTTACTGGACACTTTTCTTTAATTTCATTTAATCTGGTACCCAACTAGAAGTCTTAAAACTAATTATTAAAATAAAATAAATAAATTGAAAAGTAATTAATTTTACCTCAGATGTTGGGAATAGGTATATATGTATGTCTTCAATAAAAAATAGAAACATTGATTTAAAAATATCCAAATCCGTCCCCGATTTTATTAATGAAGTCATGTTTTTTTTTCACGAACACAAAAATTTGATTAGATGATCTTTCTTCGAATAAAATTTCTTTTTTAGACAAGAAGCTTTTATTCCCATTAATTCTGCAAAATGTTGGTACACTCTTTCTTTTTGAAATACTAATTGCCTTTCCTTAAAAATATTTTCGACAGTAGGTATGGAATTTTGATCATATAAAATTTTTTTTTGCACTTTAAAACAGTCTTTTATAAATTTGACTTTAGTTTTTTTTTCATTATGTAAAAACTCCGATTTAAAAAAAAAAATTTTCAAATAATTCTGTTTCGATTGTTTACTTGTAATTCATCAGAAACAAGATCTGTTGCCAATTTATGTATGTTGTTTTTCTTTCATTAACAGGCACGGCAAATGTTATCGACATTTTGTTAATAAAAGAATCAGCGAAGCAACTTTCAGTGCAACACTTCGAAAAATTGTCATAGGTATGCATTACGATATTTTTCGTCAATTATCAACTATCATGTTTGCGAAACAGTTCAATCTTTTTCCTAAACAATGTTTTGTTTCTAGCAACTGTGATATGTCATGAGGTATCTGCTGCCAGGGCACCAGAAAATTTGAAAAAGCAATATACATTGCGAATTTGTGAAGATGAACTGGTAAGTCCCAAAGTTTTCACACTTAGAGTATTTCGCAGATTTTCCTGAAAAATATTAACAGCTTCGATTGTAGAAATTTGAATATTTGAATCAACGAAGTTGCTTTTTAAAATATTTCCTGATGAAATATTAATAAATTTTTGTTGGTAATTGGAAGTTGTTTATTGATCATTAATGTTGCATAGAACGATGTCATTGAATAAATTGTTGAGTTTCAGAGTTAGATTAATATCTTGAGTTCATTCTTTTTCATCCCTCATTATCATAAAAATATTTTTCTCTTGGATGTCGTATAGTCCTGGACTTTATCTTCACCAACATCCGTAACATCACTTTCCAGTATAATTGTAGTACCGTGGAGACCAAATTCATTTGCTAAAAAATTCATAAATAAATTAAAATACGCATATATAATAATTTTTTACCTTTCTGTATAAATTTTTTTAAATTTTTTTGAACTCAAATAAACTTTGAAATAATATTATTGATAGTATTTTTAATTCGTATTGTTATCATCGACAAATGTACAAGGTGGAGAAAAATAATATTTGTGATTTTTTTTTTAAATATTAAGTGGTCTTTTAAAGTAGAATTTCATTGTAAGAACACATAGTAATTTTCCTATAAAATTTCATATAAATTAAAGTTGTCATTATACCACATCTTAATTAGTTTTCCATAAAACGTAGCTGTGGAATATGATTTATCGAAAAATATTTCAGTAATATTCAAAATTTCAATTTGTCCTAATTCATATTTGTCCTAATTCACAGCTTGTAAGTACATAACCACTATCCTCATAAATTGTGTTTAAGTTGGATATCTTTTGGTTACAAACCCGAAGTTTTCAGGTAATGTTATATTAAACATTTCTTTAGAATATTGTAACACATTATCAGATATAATACGAAATTTGAAACGATGTTCATGCCGATTTGTATCATTTGATGATTTTCCGATAACGTTAAAGTTATGTTCTGATAATTTCTAGACATACGCGAAGACATTCTAAAGTATTTATTTTTTTGCTCAAATCCCATAGTTCACAAATTTTTTTAAATTCCCAAATTTTAATATTAAATCTGGATAATAAGTAAATGAAATTGTGTTTTAGTCGAAGTTTAAGATTAGGAAAAGAATTTAGTTTTTTAGTTGATGTTATTGAAAAAAGTTAACAGAAAAATTACACATGGTGTACATGTTGTTTTAAAATGTAATAAAGAAATTTTTTTTAAAACGCTTTTTTTGAATTATTCTTGCAATTTTTCAACAAATTTATCAAGCTCCACTTGAAACTTTTCATAATTATTAAATGTTAATAAAAATTAAAAATTTTATTTCAGTTAACATTATTCGCCGGAAACCCACCATCCTCAACTCTATCATCAAGGAGCGCCAAATTGTCAAGAAGCACCACGTATAGAAAAATTAGAGATAATCGTTCTTTTGTAAAATATTTTTTAAAGTTTTTGTTTCGCAATCGGTTAAAAGAACTAGACAAAACATTTTTTTAAAGATTCTCCTAATTCAAAGAAGTTTTACCTACTTTCAAAAATTGGACGTAATTTATTTACAAATGTTGTTTTAAACAATCGTCGGGTCGGCATGGGTTAACAAATCCTAAGTCCGTTAATAGACTCCATTCTCAAATATTAACACATACACAAAATTTGAAGTCAATCGATTTAATCATTTCTAATTTACAGCAAAGCAACGAAAAAACCATTAAAAAGCTGTTGGGCCACAATGGGTTAACGGAACTCCACAAATATTTTTTGAGGCTTTCTTTTTAACCAACGTAGTACTTAAAAAAACTGGCTGTAACTATTTTAATTTACTGAAAAAGATTTTTACAATTTGCAAGTTCCCGGGCAACGCTGGGTAAATCTGCTACTCTAATATATAAAGAAGAAAATTTGTTTGTTTGTTTGTCAAGGATTCACATCAAAACCACTGGTCCGATTGTCACCAGATTTTCGAAGAATTATTCTGGGTACCCGGGGAGTGACATAGGCTATGTCACAATAAGTGAACAGGTTGCGGCTCCAGAGCCGTTTTAAGCTTTTTCCTTTTTTTGATGTCGAGTCGAAACGGCTTGACCCTTGGCCATAAATTTTTGCAAAAATGTTCCTCTTACCCACCGGAATTAGTTCTATGAGGTTGGTTAGGATGAATTAACCTATTTCGGCGTAGCGGGCCTTCAAAAAACTTTGTAATTACGATTTGTGTTCAATTTTACAGCGTGGTTTTGAAGTCGAAAATAGACGCTGACACAAATTTTTGTTTGGTTCGGTTAACCCGTTTGGGCACGAGGGCGCAATGAAGCTTTTTCAATGTTTTTGATGCCGAGCCGAAACAGTTTGACCGGTTGACTTGAAATTTCAAATCTTCCTTTTCGTAGACGAAGTTAGTTGTATAAAGTTGGTAGAAAAATCTAAGCCCATTTCGGCCTGGCGGGCTTCCAACAAAATTTGTGTTTCCGATTTGTGTCCAATTTTACAAGGTGGTTTTGCAGTCGAAAAGAAAGGCTTACACAAATTTTTGTTGAGTTCGGTTGACCCGTTTAGGCACGAGGGCGCAAAGAAACTTTTTCAATATTTTAGATGTCGAGCCGAAACAGTTTGGCCAATTGACTTTAAATTTTGTACAAATGTGACTGTTAGCTAACGGAATTAGTTGTATAAAATTAGAACTAGTTGTATAAAATTAGAAGTAGAACTTTCTGATAAGTACAAAACAAAATATAAGTTGGAAAGGGCGATTTTTAAACTTTTTCTAAACCTTGGCCTATATTTTATTCAAACGTTGGCAATTCAAGTAAATTGACATAGTATAATAACATAACGGCATATTTAGTATGTGCTTTTGACCTATAGTCAAACGGGTATAATAATACTTATATGTAAACTAGCTATTACCCATGGCAAGTTGCCCCAATAGAGTTTTAATTTAAGTAGATATTATTAAAAAAGATAACACAAACATTACACATAGTGTATATGTTAATTTTAAAATGTAACGAGGAAGAGTGTAGTAGAGTAGACTGTGTCAACTCTGGGATACCCGTATGACCGTTATATAAACATTTTATCATTATTAATATAAACATTAATTATATTTGGCAAAATTTCAAACATACTAGCTTTATTGGGTGTAGTGTAATGCTCATATAAAAGAAGGAGTTCTATGGCAGCTACTCGAACCCTTTGCAGTAAACCAAATTATGCTATAACTTTGGCCATTACACTAAACTATTTTTGGCAAAATTTCAGACACCCAACTTCAATAGGTATAGAGTAATGCTCAAATAAAAGAAGGAGTTGTATGGCAGCTACTCGAACCCTGTGCAGCAGACCAACCAAATTTTGCAGTAACTTTGGCCATTACACTAAACTATTTTTGGCAAAATTTCAGACACCCAACTTCAATAGGAATAGAGTAATGCTCATATAAAAGAAGGAGTTGTATGGCAGCTACTCAAACCCTGTGCAGTAGACCAACCAAATTTTGCAGTAACTTTGGTCATAAAACTAAACTACTTTCTGCGAAATTTCAGACACGCAGCTGTAATAGGTACAGAGAAATGCTCATATAAAAAAAGAAGACTCTTTTCACAATTATTATATAACTAGCAGATTTACCCGGCGTTGCCCGGAAGCTTGCAAATTGTAAAACCGCAAGTTTCAGCCAATTTTTTGAGATACTACTTTGCCTATAAATGCCACAAAAAAATATTTGAGGAGTTCCATTAACCCATTGTGGCCCAACAGCTTTTTATAGGTTTTTTCGTTGCTTTGCTATATATTAGAAATGATTTAACAGATTAACTTCAAATTTCGTATATGTGTTCTTCTTTGAAAATGAAGTTCAATTTACTAACAGACTTGAAAGTTGTTAACCCCTGCCGACGATTGTTCAAAAAAAATTTGTAACTAAATTACGTCCAATTTTTGAAAGTAGGTACAACTTCTTTGAATTAGGGGAATACTTAAAAAAAAGGTTTGTCGAGTTCTTTTAATCGATTGCGAAACAAAAACTTTAAAAAACAGTTTGCAAAACAATTTGAACGATTATCTCTAATTTTTCTATACATGCTGCTTCTTGACAATTTGGTGCTCCTTGACGATATAGTTGAGGATGGTAGGTTTCCGGTGAACAATGTTAACTGAATTAAAATGACTATAGGTCAAAAGGGGATTTTCTTGAATTGCCAACGCTTGAATAAAATATAGTCGATGGTTTAGAAAAGGTTTAAAAATTCGCTTTTCAACTTATATTTTGTTTAGTCCTGAAAGTTGTAATACGCTCTTCCTCGTTTTTTTATGATTTTATGAGAGAAATGTAGGCTTATTTTTTGGAAAAACTGTTTTAAAATACTATGTACTATGTATAAGCATTATATATAACAAATTGAATTTTTTGATTTTTAGATTTCATTTGAAGAAAACTGAAAATTTCATTGAATCTTTGTTCAAAACGCACAAACAGGTCAAAACCAAATTAACCCTGTGGGTTTTAATTAAAATGCTGGTACAAAATTTTCAATAAAATACTTTGAATCGTATAAGAAAATAAAATATATAGAAAACTTCATAGCGTCGTCGTGGAAAATGGGTTAATCGAACTTAACTAAAACTTTTTGCAGCCTCTCTTTTAGACTACAAAATCAACCTGTAAAATTGGACACAAATCGAAAACACAAAATTTTTTGAAAGTCCGCCAGGCCGAAATGGGTTAATTTATTCCAACCAAATTTATACAACTAAATGCGGTTGCTAAGAGGAACATTTGTGCCAAATTTCAAGTCAATCGGTCAAACAGTTTTGACTCGACATCAAAAACATTGAAAAAGCTTCTTTGCACTCTCGTGCCCAAACGGGTTAACCGAACTCAACAAAAATTTGTCCCAGACTTTATTTTCGACTGCGAAACCACCTTGTAAAATTGGACACAAATCGGAAATACAAAATTTTTTGGAAGCCCGCCAGGCCGAAATGGGTTAAATTATTCCAACCAAATTTATGCAACTAATTGCGGTTGCTAAGAGGAACATTTGTGCAAAATTTCAAGTCAATCGGTCAAACTGTTTCGGCTCGACATCAAAAACATTGAAAAAGCTTCATTGCGCCCTCGTGCCCAAACGGGTTAACCGAACCCAACAAAAATTTGTGCCAGCCTCTCTTTTTGACTGCAAAACTACCCTGTAAAATTGGACACAAATCGGAAACACAAAATTTTTTGGAAGCCCGCCAGGCCGAAAGGGGTTAATTTATTCCAACCAGTTTTATACCATTAATTCCGTGTAATAAGAAGAACATTCGTGCAAAATTTCAAGTGAATCGGTCAAACCGTTTCGACTCGACATCTAAAAAACGAAAAAGCTTAAAACGGCTCTGGAGCCGCAACCTGCTGACTTATAAAAATGCGACATAGCCTATGTCACCCCCGGACTCCCAAAATTATTCCTCTAAAATTTGGTGTCAATCGGACCAGTGGTTTTCACGTGAATCCTGGACAAACAAACAAACAAACAAACAAACAAACAAATAAACAAACAAATTTTCTTCTTTATATATTAGATAATAAAAATTAAAATTTTAATTCAGTTAACATTGGTCGCCGGAAATCCACCATCCTCAACTTTGTCGTCAAGGAGCACCAAATTGTCAAGAAGCACCACGTATAGGAAAATTAGAGATAATCGCTAAAACCATTTTGCTGTTTTTTAAAGTTTTTGTTTTTTCTGATTAAGAATAAAGTAACAAAATATCTGTAAAAAGCTGCTGTGCCGCAATGAGTTAATGGAACTCAACAAACCTGTTTTTGAGACTTTGAACAATCAATATTTCGCAAAATTGGACGTAATATCCTTCCAAAATTTTTTTTTGGACAATTGCCGCCCGACAATTAATAGCAAAGTAACGAAAAAACCTATAAAAAGCTGTTGGGACGCAATGGGCTAACGGAACTCTACAAATATTTTTTTCTTTTCAACCAAAGCTTTTCAACACTTCCAAAAATTGGCATAAACTTGCTTTTTTATAATTTGTAACCTCCCGGGCAACGCAGGGTAAATCTGCTAGTCTAATATATAAAGAAGAAAATTTGTTTGTTTGTTTATTTGTTTGTTTGTTTGTACAGGATTTAACCCAGGATGGAAACCAAGGTTTGTTTGTTTGTCCACGATTCACGTGAAAACCACTGGTCCGATCGTTACAAAATTTTAAAGGAATGATTCTGAGAGCCCGGGGGGTGACATAGGCTATGTCACATTTTTAAAAGTCAACAAGGTCCAGCTAGAGAGCCGTTGTAAGCCTTTTAGTTTTTTTGATATCGAGTCAAAACGCTTTGACCGATTGACTTGAAATTTTGCCCAAATGTTCCTTTTAGCAACCGGAATTAGTTATATAAATTTGGTTGGAATAAATTAATCCTTTTCGGCCTGGCGGGCTTCCAAAATATTTTGTGTTTCTGATTTGTGTCCAATTTTGAAGGGTGATTTGGCAGTCGAAAAAAGAAGCTGACACAAATTTTCGTTAAGTTCTATTAACGCGTTTAGGCACGAAGGCGCAATGAAGTTTTCTAGAAATTTTATTTGCTTAAACGATTACAAGAATTTTATTGAAAATTTTGTAACAGCATTTTAGTATTAGGAATATGGGGTTGCGGATATATGGAGCGATGACGAAAAATGTCTTTGGTATGTATTTTAAAAGGTAGAAATTTGTCTAAGCTAGAGGGTTCAAAGAAAAAGCGTTAGATGTCGGTAGTGAAGAATGAGGAATTGGAGTAGATCGTTTCTTTGATAGTATTTATATTTGATTGAGGTTGTTATGTTTGTGACTTTGGTTTGCATTGAAACGAGTTGGAACAAACTGAAAGATCTTTGAACGATCGTGTTTGTGTGTAGGTGTTTGTTGTTGATATTAAAACACTTCGATCGGTGGATGTGTGGATGGTCGTGGTGGACAGTGGCTGTTGCGGTGGCATGTTTTTTAAACTGAAAACTAAAATGATTCTTAGGAGGATTTTGCCGCCACCGGCGACGAAGCGTTTTGTTGTTTTAAATATCAAAGAAGAAAAGAACAAATAAATTATTTATTGAAAGCTTAAATGATTTCAGTGAATTTTTTCTAATATTTCTTATCTTAATTAAATACTATACAATTTTTAAAAACTAAAATGATATCAGCGAAATTTTAAACGGGCCGAAAATAATGTGAGAAAATTAAAATAGGTAAGAAGATAAAGATAACGCAAACAACTTCTTGTTTGCAGTTTCATGAACGTTTCTAACGAACTAATGATCTTAACGTAATGCTGATAACAGGTTATAAAATTTAAAAGATTTTAGTTCGCAAAAATCTGATTTTTTTTATTTTGATTTTTATTTATAACTAGCAAATTTACTCGGCGTTGTCCGGCAGCGTGCAAATTCTTAAAAAGCAAGTTTTGGTAAAATTTTCGAAGTACTGCTTTGGTACTAAAAAAGAAAGCCACCAAAAAAAAATTTGTGGAGTTTCATTAACACATTGCGGCCCACAGCTTTTTATTTGTTTTTTCGGTACTTTACTATAAATTAGAAATGGTTTAACAGATTGCCTTAAAATTTTGTATGTGTGTTCCTCTTTGAGAAGGGAGTTCATTCTATTAACAGATTTGGGATTTGTTAATCCATACCGCCCGACGATTGTCCAAAAAATAATTTTGGAAGGATATTACGTCCAATTTTGCGAAATATTACTTGGTCAAAGTCTCAAAAAAAGGTTTGTTGAGTTCCGTTAACCCATTGCGGCACACCAAATTTTTAGAGATTTTTTGTTATTTTACTCTTAAGCAGAAACGGTTTGACCAATTGACTTTCAATTTTGTATGCGTACATGTACATACTTGTCATTTCTACGATTCGTCAAAAAGAAAATTTGTAAGTAAATTACGTCTAATTTTTGGAAGTAGGTGAAACTTCTTTGAATAAGGGGAATGTTTAAAAAAATTGTTTTTCGAGTTCTTTTAACAAAAACTTTAAAAAACAGTTTGCCAAACAGTTTGTCTCTCTTTTGGACTGCAAAATCAACCTGGAAAATTGGACACAATCGGAAACAGAAAATTTTTTGGAAGCCCGCCAGGCCGAAATGGGAAAAATATTCGAACCAACCTTATACAATTAATTCCGTTAGGTAACAGGCACATGTCAATGGCACAATCGGTCAAACTGTTTCGGCTCGACATAAAAAACATTGAAAAAGCATGATTACGCCCTCGTGCCCAAACGGGTTAATCGAACTTAACAAAAATATGTGTCAGACTCTCTTTTCGACTTCAAAACCACCCTGTAAAATTGAACTGAATTTTTTGGAATCCCGCCGGGCCGAAATGCGTTAATTCATTACAACTTTATACAACATTCCGTTTGGTTATAGGAACATTCGTTCAAAATGTCAAGTCAATCGGTCAACAAATTCCGTTTGGTTATAGGAACATTCGTTCAAAATGTCAAGTCAATCGGTCAAGCCCTTTCGACTCGACATAAAAAACCGAAAAAGCTTAAAAAAGCTCTGGAGCCGCAATCTATTGACTTATAAAAATATGACATATCCTTTGTCAGCCCCGAGGCACCCAACTTATTTCTCTAAAATTTGGTGAACATCTGATCAGTGGCTTTCACGTGAATCCTGGAAAAACAAACAAACAAATTTTCTTGTTTATATATTAGATTAGCAAATTTACCCGGCGTTATCCGAGAGCGTGCAAATTGTAAAAAAAACAAGTAATAAAAAAACCAAGGGTTTTTAAAAAAGCACATTTTCAAAATTATATTGTGTTACAAACTGACTAAGTTACTGCATACTTGTAAAAACAGTATATTTTTAATTTTTAAGTCCTAATAGCCCTTCATAGGGGAAGGTTGCCATTTTTATCAAGGATCTATCTTCACTCTCCCCCCCCCCCCCCTCCATTTTTTTAGGTTCGAGGAATAAAACTGAGAGATACTTTCTTCAATTTAAAGAACCACTTTCAAATTTAAGAAAAACCTTTTACATATGTTAAAATATAATGTTGGACCTTTAAATATTGTACTTTAAGAAAAAGAAATTGGACAGGTATTCAGGATACAGGTGTTAAAAAATAGGAAAATTTCAATTTTGGACCCCTTACAGTTCTTAAACGGGGAGCGCAACAAAAAGATTTTCTTAAACCACTTCTTTTAATTTCTGATGATCTAACATGTTCCAAAATTTCAAGTTTCTAGTTTAAACCGTTCAGAAGTTATGTAGGGCCAAAAATTTTGCAAAAATTGAGTTTTGGATAACGGTAATTTTTAGTACCGTAATGCTTTTTTTTTTTTTTTTTAAATAAACTTTTATTTTGTAATAATTTTTACATATAAATATCTTAACCTACAAAATAAAGTTAACAAACAAGGTATAACTCTTTTATTTTTAACATTTAAAAATATTTGAACTTTTTTATGTTAAATTTAATATATAATAAGTAAAATTATTTCTGTTTTAAAGTACAAAACTATTGTAGTATAATCTTATTCATACATCATTGAAAAATTTTAAAAAACCAATGTTTAATAATTTTTTTTTTTTATAAAACTTAACTAACCTAACCTAACTTAACCTAAACTTAATTTAAATAAACTAACTTATTGACTAAAAATAGCACAAATGCTTTTAAAAATTATATTAAGATGTATTTAACCACCAATAATCTTTGTTTATAACTTTATCTTTTTCTGGTATGGACATTTCGTATCTTAAATTATCTCCGTTAATATTGCCTGGGATATACTCGATTTTTTTGCATGTAGCCCGTCTACTATAATGAAATAGTATTGGGACATGATCTTGGTTTTGAGTGTATCTATATTTGTCTAAGAAGATGAAGTGCTCAGGAGCTATAAAACCCGTGAGCAAGGTCTTCTTAATGTACTCCTCATTGTGGTAAAATATATGTTATATTAAACCATTTTCTGGAGTTTTTAATGCTCTATCAAAATGACTTCTGATTAATTTTATCATAAAATTATCTATTCTCATGATTTTGGCTTCCTTGTACAAATATTTATTAGAATAAAAATGCTTGTATTCGGAATCAGGCTTTCTATGTTTATTAATACAAACTCTTATGCACTTCCTTTCGAATTTACGTATTTTTTCCATTAAGCTTGCACTAATGTTGTACCATATTGGTACCCCATAGACAAGATTTGGCCTAATTAATGTCTGGTAGCATATTATTTTAACTCTATTGCTAATATTTTTGTTGTAAAAGAGTTTTTTAGCTGCCATAAAGGATTTATTGCCTTTATCTATTGAGTATTTTACATGATCTATGAAGTTTAAGTTTCGATGTAACTGAACTCCAAGATATTTAACGAATTTTTTGTTTGCGAGAGTTGACATAGGCGATTTAATTTTAAATTGTTTCCAATTTTTTCTAATGTCTGAACTAGTTTTGTCAACCGTATTACGGAATAATATGGTTTCACATTTGTTAAAGTTCATTTTTAATATCCATATCTTGCAATAATCCTGCACAATATTAAACATTTTTTGTACATTATATTGTATGCTATTTACAGTGTCATTCGCAGAGTATATTATAATATCATCTGCGAATGCCAGGGCGTAGTTATTTCCTTTTACTCGTTCTAGCAAGAATAAAAGATCTGCTGTATATATTGTAAAAAGGATAGGTGCATATAAATTTATTTGTGGTGGTTTTATTTAATTTGTTGAAGTCTATGTTATTTTGAGAGAGTAAAGTTATATCATTTTGGTCTTTGTGTAATTTTAAAATCTGATTGTATTTGTTTTTGCGGAATATTTTATTTATTTCGGGGAACATGTTTGAACTATTTGTTGGAGTTATTTTTTGGAGACGAAGTTGCCAGTATTTATTAATTTCTATTTTAATTTGTTGTTTAATTAATGTATTGATGTTATTTAGGAGGCTTTTGAGCAGTTGAATTTGTTGATTAGAAAAGTTTAATCTTTGTTTTTTGATCTTATGTATATCGTTCATGAGGCTGTGTTTTTTGTTTAAAAAAATTTTTAGCTTAACTGAGTAGAATTTTTTTAAATTATTTTGATTTTTAATTTTTGGTATAACTTCATCCATAGTTTTAAGAATTATTTCGTTTAGCTGTAAAAGATGATAATCTACAGTACCGTAATGCAAACCTATACATTTGGCTTTTAAAATTTTGTAAAGATTATAAAAGCAGCTATCTTTCGACGTTTTCAGATTGAAAATGTACCTCAAAGAACTCTTGTTATAATGTTTAAATTATAGGGTTTCTTCCGATTTTGAGGGACTGTAGCTCCGTAACGGAGGAGACAACGGAAAAAAGTTCTTCCATAAAATTTCTTCTTTCTATTTGTAAAAGTTTTTGTAAACATACGGACATACGGACGAACGGACAAAGTCAAAATTACGAAAAACCATTGACACTTGTTGAAACTTTCGATTTGGAGCTTTCAATTTTGTATACAAATAAAAAAAAATGTTGACAGGTATTCAAGTTATAGTTGTTTAAAAGCTAATTTTATAGCCAAATTTCAATTTTCGACCCCTTACAGATCTTAACTTACTCTTACTTATTTCTGAGGATCTAACTTCTCCCAAAATTTCAAGTTTCTATATTGAGCCGTTCAAAAGTTATGAAGGGCCAAAAATTTTGCTTTAAATAAAAACTTGGTTTTAGATAACGATAAATTTTAGTATCGTATGGTAACCCTATATATCATAAAGCTTATAAAAGCAGCTGTGTTTTACCTTTTTCATTACCAATTTGCCATTATGTCATTATAAAATATAGTCTTATTATATGAAACTATATAAATAACTTTTGAATAAAATATAGCCGATGGTTTAAAAAAGATTTTGGAAAAAATATACCTTATGTTATAAGGTACTCTTGTTATAACTATTTAAATATAGAGATTTTTCCGACTTTTACGGGCTGTAGCTTCGTAACGGGGGGGTGTTTACAGAAAAAAATATGAAAAGTAAATTATTTTTATTGCAATACCTCCCCGTTGCTAACATTTTTTAGTTAATCATAGTAAAAACGGGACGGACGGACGGACAGAGTGAAACTATTTTTTGAAAATGTGCTAAAAACAAGTTTCGGTAAATTTTTCGAAGTACTGCTAAAAAGCAAACCTCAAAAAAATATTTGTGGAGTTTTGTTAACACATTGCGGCCCAAAAGCTTTTTATAGGTTTTTTCGTTACTTTACTATAAATTAAAAATGGTTTAACCGATTGACTTTTGTCTATGTGTTCCTCTTTGTGAACGGAATTCATTCTATTAACAGACTTAGATTTTGTTAACCCATGCCGACCCGACAATTGTCCTCCTCCAATTTTGCGAAATATTGCTTGGTCAAAATCTCAAAAAAGGGTTTGTTGAGTTCCGCTAACCCATTTGACCAATTGACAGCATTTGACCAATTGACTTTAAATTTTGTATGCGTACATATATATACTTGTCATTCCTACGACTGATCAAAAAAAAAAAATTTTATAAGTAAATTACGCCCAATTTTTTAAAGTTGGTAAAAAAATTAAATTTTTAATTTTTACTAACGTTTAATAATTATGAAAAGTTTCAAGTGAAATTGGATAAATTTGTTGAAAAATTGCTAGAATAATTCTAAAAAATTCGTTTTAAAAAAATTGCTTTATTACATTTTAAAATTAACATGTACACCATGTGTAATTTTTGTGTTAACTTTTTTTAATAACATCAACTTAAATTAAAACTCAATAGAGAGGTCAAAAGGGTATAAAATAAATTTGCCATTATGTCAATATAAAATATAGTCTTATAATATGAAAATATATAAATAACTTTTGAATAAAATATAGCCGATGATTTAGAAGAAATTTTGCAAAAAATTTTTTAAAATACTATGTATTTAAGCATAATATACCCGAAATTGAATTTTTTGATTTTTAGATTTTATAAGAAAAAAAACCGCAATTTTACACTGGAATCTATTTTTAAAGAACAACAACTGCAAAGTAGATAAAAAGCAAATTTACGAAAAAATCTAGAGTAGCAAAATGTTTTGTTACTTAAGTTTAAGAATAATTTTATTCGGGTTCTTTATTAGCTGTATTTTTATTATTATTAATATTAGAAATATGAATTTAAAATTTTTAGAGTATTAAAATATTGCTATAAAACTTAGAAAAAGTCATTAGGTATTGTGCCCAGACAGGTTATTATATCGCAACCAAAGTATCTCATTTAGCTTTTGAACTATTTGAAGAGAGCAAAAAAATTAGTTTTATTAAGTAATGAGCTTTTGGCATAAAAGTGGACAGAAATCGGAAACACAAAATTTTTTGGAAGCCCGCCAGGCCGAAATGGGTTAATTTATTCCATAAACAAACAAACAAATTTTCTTCTTTATATTGTAATATAAATAATATAAGATAACATATTAAAGTATTGCATAATGAATTGCCCTTAAAATAGACAAACAAATTTTCTTCTTTATATTGTAATATAAATAATATAAGATAACATATTAAAGTACAGCATAATGAATTTCCCTTATAATGCATTGACCTACTTGATAAATATGAACATGATATCCACTAATATAAATCTATGTGAAATACATTGCACATGCAATCAATCATATTTATTATTTTCTTTGTTCTAAGTCATTGACTTAAGGAATGCAATAATTATGCTATGCTTCATTAAATATATCAATTAGCGATAAGAATGTAAATGGTATCAAATACCAGCATTAAATATATTAGAACAATTATCATTGTAATAGTAGCGTTAGTTTAAGTTTATAAATAAACCAAATTGTTAAATAAAGGGAAGTCAAGTTTTAACTTCAAAACTAAATGGTTTCATTAAAGAGGATATCAACCTTACATGGCGACCGTGACAAGTTTTCGCGTACGGATATGTTAATAATATAATATATAATATAATAAATAACTAAAAGAAAAAAATTTTTTTTTAAATTTAAAAATAATTTTTTTGTAATAAAAAATAATAAAAAAAAAAAAAAAAAAAAATAAAAAATATATATATATATATAAAATTTATAAACTGAAAAATAATTATTTTAAAAGTGGAATGTTAAGAAAAATGGATAATGAGTGATGCTTTAAATAAAAGAAAATACTGGCGAAAAGTACCAGTAATAACCAACGAAGGTTATTTTCAGAATAATCCTGAAAACTTAGACATTAACAAATTTGTGCGTAAAAACAATTGCAAAACTTATGGATATAGTTGGGTGGAAATAACCCACCAAGAAAATCTTATAATAATCAGTGAAGCAAAAGATTGGGATGATTATTGCTGGGCATCCGTTAAAGAGTTACGTTATAGAGATAAATAAATAAACTAAAATATTATAAATAAAAATAAATAAAAGAAATTTAAGCTAAAACATTAAATAATATAAAGTGAAAAAAAAAAAAAAGAAAATGAGTAATACAAAGTCCAGATCGGAAAACAACGGGGAAATTAACAACAACATAATCATCGAAAGTCTACAAGAACAACATGATAACATTTTTTGGATTCTATTAATAATAGCAGGAGTTAAAATAATTGAAGCTGTAAATCTAATACACCAGGGAATCAGAAAAAATATCAAAAGGCGGTATCAGGCACGAGATCCGCAGATCGAATAAAACAAAAGATAAGTCAAAATTTATATATAATTTTTTTGAAGTTTGTTTGAATTTAAAGAAATTTCTAATTTAAAGTATTACTAAAATAAATAATTATTATCTTTTATCTAAATTTTTATAAATTAAATAATGAATAAAGTTTCACTTAAAATAGTTATGTAAATAAAATTCTTTTGGGTAACTTAAAATTTTCTATAATATAAAGTTTCAACTAAAATAAAAATAAAATGACTATAAAACTAAATCATCTATATTATAAATAAAAATGTAATTTTTTCAATAAATAAATTTTTGCTAAAGTATATGTGTATGTATAAAATTTATTTATATATAAAAAGAAAGTTTAAAAACATAAAAAAATTATTTTGATTAAAAATGAAATTTAAATATAAAATCAAACTAGAGCCAAAATAAGTAAACAATTAAAGTTATTAATGAAATAATATATAGAACTAAATGAAATAACTTATTTGTTAAATTTCTCTAAATTAAAAATAAAACAAAACCGTTGGGCAAAGATTAAAATTCTAAGAATAAATTTTTTTTTTTCTTGTTTATTTACGAACTCACTAATTTTGACCCTATAAAAATTTTTTTTAATTTATAAGACTAACATGACAGTACTACAACTAATTAACACTCATGTACAAAAAATTAATTACGACAAGAAACGAATTTATTAAGGCAACAAAAACAATTCTGAAAAAGAATAGACCTAAAAATCCGGTGACTTTAAGTAAAAACAGAAAACGAATTGTTAAGTGCTACAACGAATTAATAAATTCAATAAAAATAATTTGGGACAGAACAAGTAATAAAAAACTTTTATTAGAACATTTTTATTTTGCGAAAGAAATATTTAGAAGAGTACACAACGTACTAAATCATAAAATAAAAATACCTACAAATATAACAACGATAAATATCGAAACCGACTCAGATATTTCACGATCTGATAGTAATAAATCGGTAATAGAAAATATGGAGCTTTCTAACCCTGAATTTTTGAAACTAGCATCATACACCGTTAATAAAAATTATGGTGGTGATCCGCTAAGTTTACAATCGTTTATAGACTCTGTAAATCTTTTAGAGGAAATGGCAACAACTGCCCCACTAAAAAATTTGTTAAAGACGTTCATGCTATCGAAGCTAGAGGGAAAAGCTAGAGAGCATATAACTGATGAGGATACATCAGGAAAAATAATGGAAACCCTAAAGAGAAAGAAAAAAACTGAAAATTCAAAAATAATAGAAGGCAGAATGCAAGCCTTGAAAGCAAACAGAATTCCACTACAAGAATTCACAAAGCAAGCGGAAGATCTTGCAGAAAATTTTAGAAGATCCTTAGTTATGGAAGGGATCAATTCTAGCAAAGTCGTCGTACTATCGATTGAGAAAACAGTCGATATGTGCAGGGCTTCAGCTAGATCAGATCTAGTGAAATCTGTTCTAGCGGCTTCAAAGTTTGAAGACCCAAAAGAGGTCGTAGCAAAATTCATAGTAGAAACAAATACTGAAACTAAAGAAAGAAAGGTATTGTCATTCAATACAAAAACTAACAACAGAAATTTTAAGAATAAAAATTACAATTACAATGGTGGAATAATAATGACTTTAATAGACAAAACAATTTTAATAGGGTTAATAAAAATAGATATAGGAATAATAACAGTAATGGTAATTTTAATAACAGGAATTTCAATAATAACAATAATTTTAATAATAATAGGAATAATTCTAGACAAAATAACAATTCATACAGAAATAACAACAACAGACACTTTAGAACACTTTAATAAAAAATTAATAGCTGACAAATTTCCACTTCCAAGAATAGAAGATATTCTTGACAATTTAGGCAGAACAAAATTCTTTTCAGTGTTGGATTTATACTCTGGTTTTCATCAAGTACCATTAGATGAACAATCTAGAGATATAACTTAATTTAGCACACAATCAGGTAGTTATAGATGGAAAGTTCTTCCATTCGGACTTAACGTCTCTTCAAATTCGTTCTCTAGGATGATGTCACTTGCCTTCGCAGGTGCAACACCGTTACAATGTTTTCTCTATATGGACGACATTATAGTAACCGGGTGTTCAGAAAATCATCACCTAAAAAATTTAAAATCAGTCTTTTCAATATGTAAAAAATACAACTTAAAACTAAATCCTGAAAAGTGCAAATTTTTCAAATCTGAAGTCACTTATCTAGGTCATAAATGTACAGATCAAGGTATATATCCGGATGACTTTAAATATGAGGCAATTTCAAAATATCCAATACCAAAAGATAAAGATGAAACTAGACGTTTCGTAGCTTTTGCTAATTATTATCGCAAATTTATATCAAATTTTGCAGGAATAGCAAAACCCTTAAACGCTTTAACAAGAAAAAAAGTTACATTTAACTGGAATAATAAGTGCCAGAAATCATTTGAAAAATTAAAAAACTCGTTACTAAAACCATCAATATTACACTATCCAGATTTCTCAAAAGAATTCACACTAATTGTAGACGCATCAAAAGATGCTATAGGAGCTGCACTAACTCAGAATTATAATGGCACAGATTTACCAATTTCATTTGCTTCTTGATCATTTACGAAAGGTGAATCGAATAAATCACCTATCGAAAAAAAGTTAGCAGCCATACACTTTGGAATAACACACTATAAACCCTATATTTATGGTACACACTTCGTCGTTAAGAGCGACCACAAACCATTGACTTACTTATTCGCGTTAAAAAATCCGTCATCTAAACTAACACGTATGAGATTAGATTTAGAAGAATACAATTTCACTATAGAATATATTAAAGGTAAACTCAACGTAGTAGCAGACGCACTGTCCCGTATAAACATAAAAGACCTGTAATGGTTCATTTACCCATGAAAATACTGAAAGCAAACAAGTAATGAAAGTACAGACTAAATCGACAAATAAAAACAACAATAATGAAAATAAAAATGAAAAAACTAAAGATAAAGTACAATCGTCTGAGGAGGATTGTAATGAAAAAGATAAAATTAAAGTATATGAATCTTTAAAAAATTGGTACGTTCCCAAAATAAAAATAATAAAAAATAATAAAAATATGCTAGCTGAGATATATAGAAAAAGAAAATGTATATTTAGAATAGAAATGAATAAATTCGTAAATAAAAAGAAAATAATATTAGAATTATTTTTATGTGCACTAGAAAACGAAACAGAAAAATTAAATATTAAAGAGATTCAAATTGACAATAATGATCTTATATTTAACAAAGAAATAATAACAAATTTTAAAGAAATAGGTAATAGAGCGCTAAGAAACTTGAAAATCGCGATAATAAATACACCAAAAACGGTGGAAAGGGAACTTGATATAAATAATATACTAGATAAGTATCATAATGATCCTATTTTTGGAGGACATGTCGGACAAAAACGACTTTACGCAAAATTAAGAAATAAATACTACTGGAAAAACATGGCAAAAGACATTGCAAAATTTATAAAGAATTGCAGAAAATGTCAGATAAATAAAGCAAAACTAAAACATAAAGAACCATTACAGATTACTGAAACACCACAGAGACCGTTTGACGTAGTAGTAATTGATACAGTACGTCTATTACCAAAGACCATAAATAATAATCAATATGCTGTGACAATTATTCGTGACTTGACTAAATTCTTAATAACTGTACCAATTCCCAACATAGAAGCAAAAACTGTTGCAAAAGTTATTGTTGAGAATTGTGTTTTAATATTTGGAACGATAAAAAGCATTTTAACGGGCAAAGGAACCGAGTAAAAAAACCAAATTATGAGAGAAGTACTTAATCTGTTAAATATAGAACATAAATGCTCAACTGCATATCATCATGAGACATTAGGAACAGTGGAAAGAAACCACAGAGTTCTTAATGAATATTTAAGATCATATATAAACGAGAACAAATACAATTGGGATAGTTATTTACCATATTTCACGTACTGTCACAACTCTACACCTAATGCCAGTTTTCAAGAGAAATATGCACCTTTTGAATTAATTTTCGGTAAAACACCATCATTACCAGAAGGTATATTCAATGGTAGAATCGAACCAATATATAATTTTGATAGTTATAGTAAAGAACCTAAATATAATTTGCAATTCATGAACAAAAATGCTAAATATCTACTACAACAGTCCAAATTAAGAAATAAAAGAATATATGACCAAAACATAAAAGGTTATGACTTTAAAATTAATGATGAAGTCTTAATAAGAAAAGAAAATGCGCATAAATTAGATGCATTGTACAGTGGTCCATTTAAAATAATCAGTATACAGGGTGTTCCCGACTCGATGGTCTTCCTTAAAATGGGTGATCGGGCATATCGAGCAGAACAAAAAATTGTATGAAAGGGGGGGGGGGTCTATTTTCATTAGTTTAGAAGTTATGGGGCCTTAACTATTTTTCAACCATAATTTAGTTTTATTTTGATAAAATTGGAACCAAATAAGATAAAAAAAAGTAAGTATAGCATTTAAATGCTTATTAATGCAGATTTCTAAATTACTATCAAACATTACTCTAAAGTTTCTCAGTCTGAGGTTATAAGGGCTTAAAGTCCAATATTTTTAACAAAATATCAATTAAATCCCTTTTATCAAGAAAATAACGGTATTAACATAACAGTTTTTTTACTTCAAAATATTACCCTTCTCTTTCCCTGCATTTTAAGTATACTAGCACTTTTATAGTTCAAAAACTTTGAAAGTTATAAAGTAAAAACTTTTTTGTGTTGAAAATGTTTTTTTGATTATATAGGGTATAGGCTGCAAACTCGCTCAGTCTATTATCATAAAAATTTGTATATAAAGGTTCTTGCGTACGGGGAGTGTTCTAGACTTAAAGTTGGAACAGTTTTCAAACTTCTTTGTAAAATAAAATAGGTGTGACCGATTGCCTGCAAATTTTCTAAAAGTGTTGCTGTTGGATAATGCAGTTCACTCTTCAATAGATTTCATATTTTTGTTAAAAAAATATAGAAAATCCACAAAAATTTTTAAAACACTTTTGTCGATTTCCGTTAATTTCACAATTTACAAATTGTACTTTTGCTTTCAATTAAAAACCCTTTGAGAAACGCAGAAACGCTCAACCGGGTATTATCTAATTTACATGTAAATATTATTTTACTCGTATGACTGTAGGTCAAAAGGTTATACTAAATTTGCCATTACGTTTGTGGCGCAGAGAAAAAGGGGAGTATATATAAACTCAAAGGTATGGATCAAATCAGAATCAAAAAGTGAATCAATCTTATGCGCATGATAACTCAAAAATATAGAGCTAGGATTTTCAAATCCATTTAATGAAAGAGCCGTCATCGTTATTGCAATCTAATCAGTTAGCTCTACGGGTTAACATTTCTAGCAGTAGGTTCGAATAGTTACTATACAACTTCTTTATTTATGAGAGCATTACTTTATACCTAATTAAGTAGGGTGCCTGAAATTTCCCTAAAAGTAGTTTAGTTTTATTGCCAAAAATTTTGCAAAAATAGTGCATTACGTTCGGTTTGCTGCCATACAATTTCTTGTTTTGTATGAGCATTACTTTATGTCAATAAAAGTTAACTTGAATGCCAACGGCTGAATAAAATATAGTCAATGTACTGGAAGAGGTTAAAAGAGCTGCTTTTCAACTTATATTTTCTTTTGTACTTAACTGAAAGTTCTACTACACTCTTGCTCGTTATTTGTGAATTTTTGAAGGAAATGTAGGTTTTTTTTTTCGAAAAATGTTTTAAAATACTATGTTTTTAAGGTTAATATATACGAAATCCGACTTTTTGAGTTTCAAATTTTATTAGAAAAACAAGAAACTGCATTTTGACAATGAAATCTATTTTTAAGGAACATCAAATGTAAAATAGATAAAAAACAAGTAAAGAAACAGTTAGTCGGTGCAACCGGCTTAGAAATAACCTACACCTATTTGGTTCAAATTTAAGGACATATCCATAAGCCATTTTAACACCATAAAAGCTGTTATTAATTTGATCGTAAGACATAGCTAACCAAATTAACTTTATAACACTAAAAACATTTTCTAATTACTCTGTCTATTAAAAAATATTACAAATTCTTACTAATTTATCTATTTAAAAATATAAAAAAACTTGAAATAAATGAAAATATATTTATTCCAATTCAATTACAAAATGAAAAAATTCTAATTATTAAATTTTGTGATAAAAAGATAATCAAAGCATAATATATTTAATAATCCAAATTTTTAAAAATTGCAATTATTTTAAATGGTTAGTTTATATACCTAATAGAAAAGCTTATAAACGCAAAATATGCAATAAATGTACTTCTAAAATACAATTACAAATTTTGAACTTTTCGTATAATTTCTTTAAATATGAAAATAAATTTTACATACACGCAGTAAGTACCTTTGAACATACCTGAACCACTACAATTAAGTCTAGATTTCGGAGACACATAGGACATAGGAAATATATACTTTGGCTTCGAAATTAAACTCGACCACAACCAATTCCCATGGTACTTTCATTACTAGTAACCTAGAGTTTAAATTTCATCAAAATACCGGCATTATTTTTTGAGTTATGGTGTTTTTAAGATATATGTTTGTTAGTCCTTGAACTTTTCAATGGTTCCAGAACCCGAAACCATGGTACGATTTCGCCCAGATGCAGTCCCGTGATACTTTCAATACTAGTTAACCCTTGTACACAATTGGAACGTTCTATCTTAATTTTAAGTTACTAGTTTTATTACTTTCGATGATAAGCTTTTACACATTGGGGGGTCTAAGAGAGGTACTGAACCACCACTCCAATTGATCCCAAATTAGGGGGGCACGCAAGAAATAGGAAAGAACACCCTCGGCCAAATTTGAAGCTCCTACATTTGTTTCAAGTTACTATCTTTATTAATTTCGAAAATATGCTTTAAGGTCCTCGGAACTGAGTCGCTGGTCCCCGACCCACTACTCCAATGGGCCCACATTTTCCAAGACACTTAGGAAATAGGAAGGGAAATTCATTGGTTTCGGAATCATGCTCGTTTGGCCTAAATTCGATCAAAAAGTTCTAAGTTCCGAACCCATTCTCCAATCCTCACCGTACGTAATCACCGCCGTAGATTCATTACCAATAACCTACAGCACAAATTTCATGAAGATAGCCTCATTAGTTGTTGAGTTATCGTGATTTTTTATATATGTTCGTTAACCCTGACACCGATTAATAGGTCCAGAATTCGAACCCTTGGGCTGATTTCGCCCTTATACAGTCCGCGCTGTACTTATAGTACTAGTTAACCCTTGTACATAATTTGAACGGTCTATCTTAATTTTAAGTAACTATTTTTAGTAATTTCGTTTATAAGCTTTTAAAACTTGGGAGGGCTGAGAGGAAAACTTGGGAGGGCGATTGACTATAGATCGAAAGGGTATACTACATTTGCCATTATGTCATTATACTATGTCAATAGTAGTTTACTTTAATTGCCAACATTGGAAAAAAATATAGTGGATGGTTTAGAAAAGGTTTCAAAATCTGCCTTTCAACTTATATTTTGTTTTGTACTTACCTCACATTTCTTTATTAAGTGTTGTGCAATGCTCATATAAAAGAAGGAGTTGTATGGCAGCTACTCGAACCCTCTGCAGTAGACCAACCAAATTTTGCTGTAACTTTGGCCATTACACTAAACTATTTTTGGCTAAATTTCAGACCCCCAGCTTCATTAGATGTAGTGTAATGCTCATATAAAAGAAGGAGTTGTAGACCAACCAAATTTTGCAGAAACTTTGACCATTACACTAAATTATTTTTAGCAAAATTTCAGACACCTTTACCTTTAATAGGTATAGAATAAAAAATAAGAAGTTGTATGGCAGCTACTCGAACGTACTGCAGTAGACCAACCAAATTAAACTACTTTTGGCAAAATTTCAGACACACAGCTGTAATAGGTACAAAGTAATACTAATATAAAAACAGATGTTGTATGGCAGCTACCCAAACCCATGAACAAAAATAGCTCCCCCCCCCCCCTTTTCTGCGTCCCAAACGTAATGGCAAATTTATTATACCCTTTGACTATATAGTCATACGGGTATAAATGCTATGTATTTAATCATACTATAAATGAAATTGAATTTTTTGATTTTTAAATTTTATTTGAAGAAAAACTCCAATTCTACACTGAAATTTATTTTAAAACAACAACAACTGCAAAGTAGACCAAAAACAAAGACTTACGAAAAAATGTAGAGAAGGAAAATGTTACGTTATTTAAATTTAAAGATATTATCATTCGAATTCTTTATTAGCTTTATTTTTATTATTATTATTAATATTATCTAATTTAGCTTTTGCGCCATTTGAAATTAATTAAGGAGAGAAAAAAATTAGTCTTATTAATTAAGTGAGTTTTTGAAATAAAGGTTAACTTGTATTAATAACAAAAATTTGAAAATTTCATTGAATCTTTGTGCAAAACGCGTAAACAGGTTAAAACCAAATTAACCTTGAGGGTTTTTGTAATTAAAATGCTGGTACAAAATTTTCAATAAAATTCTTTTAATCGTTTAAGCAAATAACATTTATAGAAAACTTAATGGCGTCATCGTGGAAAATGGGTTAATCTAACTTATCTAAAACTTTTTGCAGCCTCTTTTTTGGACTGTAAAATCAACATGTAAAACTGGACATAAATCGGAAACTTAAAATTTTTCGGAAGCCCGCCAGGCCGGATTGGCTTTCATTCCATTCCAACCAAATTTATACAACTAATTCCGGTTGCTAAGAGGAACATTTGTGCAAAATTTCAAGTCAATCGGTCGAAGCGTTTTGACTCGACATCAAAAACATTGAAAAAGCATGATTACGCCCTCGTGCCCAAACGGGTTAACCGAACTTAACAAAAATTTGTGTCAGACTGTCTTTTAGACTTCAAAACCACCCTGTAAAATTGAACTGAATTTTTTGGAAGCCCGCCGGGCCGAAATGGGTTAATTCATTAGAACCAACTTTGTACAACAAATTCCGTTTGGTAAGAGGAACATTCGTTCAAAATGTCAAGTCAATCGGTCAAGCCCTTTCGACTCGACATAAAAAAAAAGTTTTTAAAGCTTGAACGTGTAGTAGTAATAATATATATATATATGTATAATAATAAAGTGTGAATTTAATTGCAATGTTTGCAAGAAAATTTCTCTAATAAATTTAATTTGGAACGTCACATGAAAGTGCATAAATATTGTTCAAAATGCAATATTTTTACATTAAATTGAAGTCATCATTTGAGGACAAATATGCATCAAAATAGCCGCACGTGAGAATGATAAGTCAATCTTTTCAAAATAGAATTCAAACGTTTTTAATTGATAACGTAAATGAAGAACTGATTGATCCGACAACATTTTTCATCAAAATTAAAGATGATAGTATAGCTGTTCTTCAGAGATCGGCACTAAATCATCAAAGCTTTAAGATGAATGCAGGGATTTTTGCTGAATATGTTAAAATTTCTGCCGGCGATAAAAATGTTTTGAAATTAAGCATAAAATCATTTCAAACAAAAATGATGATAATTATAAATGATGAAGATATTAATTCTGCTTATGATGATGCGGTTGAAGTTTTAACAAAGAAAAGTGAGGAGTTTCAAGAGAAAGTCAGCGGATGGGCATTAATGCGAATTTTTGGAATGGAAATAAATATAAATAAATATCAGCCCATAACAGGATCTACATATATTAAACTGCCTAGTTCTATAGAAAATAAGAAAGCGTGTAGTATGTACTTAACGAAGATGAATTCTGCTTCAAATGGGCGTTAATTTCAGCTTTGAAGCCTGTGACATGTATGCCTTGGAATCCATCATCTTACAATATAAATGATATATCAGCTTCAGATATTAATTTAAATAATGGGAAAATTTTAAAATTTGGAGATATTTCGTTTCCAATAAAAGTTGATAAGATCTCCGAATTTAAGAAAACTATTTCTGATATAAGCGTGAACGTTTTTGGACTAAATTTAAATGCGGATGATAAATATGAAATAATTGGCTCATATTATTTAACAAAAAAAGAAAAGCAATATCATATTAATTTACTTTTTATTGAAAAAGTTAATGTTTATCATTTTGTTTATATAAAAGATTTATCGAGACTACTTCGAACCCCATTAACATCGCACAAAAGCAGGATATTTATTTGCAATAGTTGTGTGCAGCATTTCACTAATATTATAAACTTAGAAATTCACAAAGATGAATGCGGTAAAGTTGTCAGCAAATTGCCTGATGAAAACAGCAATAAATTAAAATATACAAATTATCAGCTGTAAATGAAAGAACCGTTTGTGATATATCCAAATTGTGAAAGCATCTTAAAATCAATATCAACATGCGCTCCCAGTGCTGATCAATCATCAACCAACAACATTAAGGAGCATGTATCAGTTGCATTCGGATATTTCATAAAATGCTCATTCGATGATAAATTATGAAGAATGTGTAGGATTAAACTGTGCAAAGGAGTTCATCCAATCATTAGTTACGACTTGCAGAAGCTTATTCAAAACATACTTTTTAAAAACAACCGCCATGAAAGAAATAACATTAGATGAAGAACTGAGACAGCTCACTGATGAAATTTGAAATATATTTCTATGTTATATGCAGAGAAATATATTTCTCTTTCTAAGAGAATATTGTTAATAAAAGAAGGTGCTAGTTTTTCTATAAGATTTATTGATAGTTTTCGGTTTATGGATGAGAGTCTTGATAGTTTATTTAGCAATTTTGAAATTAGAAAAAAGCTAAATATTAAGCAAACTTTTAGTGAAAATTCTAATTTAATTTCAGAAAAAGGAAAATTTCCTTATGAATATTTAGATGACTGGTGAAAATTAAATGAATCTTTTCCCCCTCAAATTGCTTTCTATAATCAGTTAACAAAAACACCTTGTTCAGATTCTGATTATCAATATGCCCTTTTAGTGTGGCAAACGTTTAAATGTCAAAACATATTAGATTATTTAAGAATATATTTAAAAACTGATGTGTTAATATTGACTGACGTTTTTGAAAGTTTTCGTGAAACATGTAAAACTGTCTACGATTTAGATCCTGCTAATTTTTATACAGCTCCTGGTCTTTCTTGGCAAGCAATGCTCAAATATACTAAAATAGTGTTAGAACTATTTACTGATATTAATATGTACAGTTTTATCAAAAAGGGGATCCGCGGAGGAATTAGCCAAGGTTCTTAACGCCATTCTCTTGCAAATAATAAATATATGAAAGAAAAATTTGATGATAAACAACCATCGTAGTATATTATATATTTGGATGCTGTAAACCTGTAAGGTTATGCTATGTCACAGTATCTAGCATATAAAAATTTTAAATGGGTTGAGAATTCATTATTAGCAAATTTTAATGTTAGTAATATTTCGGACAATTCATCAATTGGCTATATTTTAAAAGTTGATCTAAAATTTACCATTTTGTCCAATAAAAGAAACTCCTCCTAATAAAAAACTTTGTAAACTATTAACAACTTTGGAAAATAAATTAAAATATGTTATCTACTACAAAAATCTTAACCAATGTCTGAAAAATAACTCTTTAAATAATATTAATCATATACCTCTTAACAATAAAAAACAAATTAAATTTAAATCTAAATCTTCACTTTCAAATGATTCGAAATCCTCCTTAAATAAACATGTTAGTGATTCTTTTCTTAAAACTAAAATTTCTAAATTAAAAAAATCTCTTTCTTCCACTTTGACTAAGTACCATAACTTTGTTCAAGGTGAAACCTTAAATCCTCATGTAAAATCTTCACTACCAAAAAAAACTCAAGTATTGAAAGCTTCAAATTCTTCAAATGTTTCTAATTCTATACCTACACTACCACCAGTGCTAGACCCTCTTTTGCCACCTGTTGTTAAGGTCACACTTAAATCTTTAGAAGATAATAATAATAGCAGGTATGTTTTAGCCAGACTTAGGGATAGCAGAATTTTTGAAAATGTTAGACTTTATCTAGCCTATCTTCATAATAAGTCTAATGATGTTTGTATAGGTGGAAAAACTAATACATCACTGAAAATTGCTATTCAACAAGAAGGATTGCCAACTGATGTTAATGAGTTGCGTGATATTTTTATTAGATATCATGACACATTTGGAATTTCTGCGGTAAATGCCTTGAATGATCTTAAGTCATATGCTTCTCATATTTCGTCTAACAGAATTAATTATCTTCAAAGGGTAAGGGAAAATCATGATAAGTACTTTCGTCCGCTCCCAAGTGAGAGAAAATCTAGTTAATATTAATTTATCTCCTCTTACCTTAGTTAATCCTTGCAACACTTTACCTAAATTATCCATCTATTACCAAAACGTAAGAGGTCTACGTACCAAAACGAAAACGGTTCTCTCTAATTCTACCATTTTAAACTTTGATATTTTTATTTTAACTGAAACTTGGCTTACTTCTTCAATTAACAATTTAGAACTTTTTTCTTCATCTTTTAATGTTTTTAGAAAGGATAGATATGGTACTCTGGATAATACTTTGAAAGGTGGAGGAGTATTAATCGCTATAAAAAATTCATTTTGTTCCTCAGAATTGACTTGCTCTCAAACTGAATCAATTGAAAATACTGAAATTATGGCTATTAAAGTTGAACTGCTATCCAATAATTTATTCATCATTAACTGTTATATTCCACCAGCTTCTAACTTTGAACTTTATTCTAATTATTTATCAGTAATTGAGTCATATATTAGCAAAATCAACGCAAATGATGATATCATCCTATGTGGTGATTTTAATTTACCTAATATCAGTTGGATTGCTCATGATGAAGAACCTTACTTCGTACCAAAAGAACTGATTAGTAATATTGAGTGCTTAGTAATTGATTCTTTAAACTCCTTCAACTTTCAACAAGTATCTTCGATATTCAATTATAGAGGTAATCAATTGGATCTTATTTTCACTACGAACTGGAACGATTTGGTTATTCTTGATTGCCCAATTGAATTAGTCAGAATCGATCCTTACCACCCCCCTATTTGTTTTTCCTTTTCCTCTTTCCCCCCTGCGAAAGTTGAATCTTCTTTATCACATCGTTTTAATTTTGTAAAAGCCAATTTCGATGATATTAATAATTTTTTGACCTCTTATAATTTTTCATTTATTCCTTCTTCTAATTTAAATGATTCTGTTAATAACTTCTATGGAATTATTAGGTCTTCTATTTCTCAATTTGTTCCTCTTGTAGTTGATACTACGAATGCATCCAGTCCACCCTGGTTTAATAAAAATCTCAAAACATTAAAAAATAAAAAAAATAAAGCCTGGCGTAAATTTGTCAAAAGTAACTTGAATTCTGACTATAACTATTTTCTTACTCTGTTTAATGAATTTAAATTTTTGGCTGATAATCTTTATTCAAATTATGTTCGCAATATGTCATCGAATATCAAAGCTAATCCAAAACAATTTTGGAAATTTGTAAACTCTAAAAGAAAAAGTGATCAATATCCAACCTTCTTCAATTATAAAAATTCTGTTAGTAATGACTCCAAAATCATTTGCGAATTTTTTCGTGAATTCTTTTCTTCTAGTTACTCTACTTCAACTTTTTCTGTAAATGAAGCAAATTTCTCTCACCTTGAAAATTTTCCGAAAACTACACTTACAAATATTAATATAGATTCTAACATGGTATTGAATTACATAAATAAAATTGATGATAATCCAAGTCCTGGAAGTGATGGTATCCCTAACTTATTTTTAAAAAAATGCGCTGCCTCTTTGGCTGGCCCACTGTCCACCATATTTAATTGCTCGTTAGCTACTGGGGTTTTTCCATCTATTTGGAAAAGTGCTTTTATTAGACCTATTCATAAGAAAGATCATAAAAATGACATTACTAATTATCGACCGATAGCAAAACTATCCTCGATTCCAAAACTTTTTGAATTAATTGTTTTTGATTCTATTTATGATCACTGCGTCACCTTCTTATCACCATATCAACATGGCTTTGTGAAAAATAAGTCTACCGTTACTAACCTTGTTGAGGCTACATCAATTTTTCTTAAAAATATGGAGGATGGCTTTCAAACTGATGTAATTTACACCGACTTCAGTAAAGCATTCGATCTTCTTCCCCATAATATTATCATTTTTAAGTTAAGAAAATTAGGTTTTCCCTCATACTTTATAAATTGGATTTCCTCATATCTTTCAGATCGAAGTTATTCAATTCTATTTAGATCTATAATTTCGACCCCATTTTTGGCTCTCACTGGGGTTCCTCAGGGTAGTCATCTTGGCCCTTTATTGTTCATTATTTCGATAAATGATGTTACTTCATTAATTTACAATAGTCACATTAAAATATATGCCGATGATATGAAAATTTTTAAAAAAATTAAATCATTAGATGATTCGTTAGCTTTACAAGATGATTTAAACCGTTTTCATAACTGGTGTGTTAATAATAACCTTCTTCTTAACATTACTAAATGTGCTTTTATTTCTTTTACGCGTCGTTTAAATCAATTATCATGTACTTATTCTTTTAATAATCAAACTATTCTATCTGTTGCTTCAATTAAAGATTTGGGAGTATTTTTTGATAGTAAACTCTCATTTCAACCTCATTATACCTATATATTAAATAAAGCAAATTCTATGCTGGGTTTTATCAAGCGTTGGGCAAGAGAATTTGAAGACCCTTATGTTCTTAATTCTCTTTATACTTGCTTGGTAAGACCCAATTTGGAGTATGCCAGCCAGGTATGGAATCCATTTTATAGAGTCCATGTTATTAGGATTGAATCTGTCCAAAAGAAATTTCTTAGATTTGCTCTTCGTCATCTGCCCTGGGAAGATCCGTTCAATCTCCCTCCGTATGAGCATCGGCTAAATTTATTAAATCATAACACTCTTGAAAAACGTCGTGAGGTTGCTGATATAATATTTTTAACAGAATTACTCAAAGGCAACACTATTTCTAAGGAATTACTTGATAGGGTAGTTTTCTGTCCAGTTTCTAGATTAAGAACACATAACATGTTTTATCTTCAGTTTCACCGTACCAATTATGGTAAATACGAGCCTCTTAACAGAATGATGGCTTTATGCAATAAATATAAACACTGTATTAACCTTCAACTAACCAAATTAACATTAAAGAAAGATTTATATTTGCATCGGTAAAATTTTGGGATTATCTTTAGTTTATTATTGATTTTTGTTTATTTTTTTTTTATTATTTTTCATATTCAATTTTATTCTTAAATTTGTTTAATAATTTTGTTTTTTGTTAAACCTTTAATTATTATTATATTGAATATTGTTAATGAATTTTGTTTCTTATTTTAATTGAATATTCTATTTTCCTTTTTTTTTTTTGCATGATTTTTTTTATATAAATTTAGTTTTACATTAATTAGTTTTGTAATATTTAATATCTTTTATTACACTTTGTTAGTTTTAAGTAAAAATTTGTAACGTGTTTGAGTTAAGCATGAGTCAAATAAATAAATAAAATGGTTTAATATTACGCAAAATTCATAGAATTTTAGAATTTGGCTTAAGAAATATATTGTCTAATACTTTACATAGACAAAATGAAAAAAATGATTTTGATAAAAAAATTTTTAAAAAACAAAGTAATTCGGTTTATGGTAAAACAATGGAGAATGTAGAAAAATATCGTGAAATTAAAATAGTAAATAGTTGGGAAAGTAAAAATAGACGTTTAGGGGCGAGAGCTTATTTAGCCAAACCTAATTTTAATAGGTTAACGACATTTACAAGTAATTTGATTGCTATAGAATTGAACAAAACTAAAAATTTTTATAATAAGCTATTTTATGCAGGATTTTGCATATTAGAATTATAGAAAGTTCTTATGTATACAAAAAGGAGACAATTTGTTTGTTTGTTTGTCCAGGATTCACGTCACAAAATTTTAGAGGAATAATTCTGAGAGACCGGGGGGTGAAATAGGCTATGTCACATTTTTAGAAGTCAACACGTTGCGGCTCCAGAGCTGTTTTAAGCTTTTTCGTTTTTTTGATGTCGAGTCAAAACGGTTTGAAATTGTGCATAAATGTTAGCAACCGTAATTAGTTATATAAATTCGGTTGGAGTGAATTAAACCATTTCGGCCTGGCGGGTTTCCGACGACGCCATGAAGTTTTCTATAAATTTTATTTGCTTAAACGATTAAAAGAATTTTATCGAAAATTTTGTATCAGCATTTTAATTATAAAAACCCACATGATTAATTTGGTTTTGACCTGTTTACGCGTTTTGCGCAAAGATTCAATGAAATTTTAAATTTTTTGGTATTAACGCAAGTTAACCTTTCTTTTAAAAGCTCACTTAACTACTAAGACTAATTTTTTTGCTCTCATTAAATAGTCTCAAATAGTGGAAAAGTTACATGAGATAAGATTAATAATAATAAAAATATAGCTTACAAAGAATCCGAATAATAATATCTTTAAATTTAAATAACATAACATTTTCCTTTTCTACTCTTTCCTTCGTAAGTCTTTGTTTTTAATCTTTTTTGCAGTTGTAGTTTTTTAAAAATAGATTTTAATGCAAAATTGCAGCTCTTCAAATAAAATCTAAAAATCAAAAAATTCAATTTCGTATAATATATTATGCTTAAATACATAGTATTTTAAAATAGTTTTTCCAAAAAAGAAGCCTACATTTCTCTCATAAAACCATAAAAAAACGAGGAAGAGCGCAGTAGAACTTTCTGGTAATTACAAAACACAATATAAGTTGAAAAGCAGATTTTTAAACCTTTACTAAACCATCGACAATATTTTATTAAAACGTTGACAATTCAAGAAAACTATTGAATAGTATAGAGACATAATGGCAAATTTAGTATACCCTTTTGACCTATAGTCAAATTTTTTAAAGCTTATGTTTCGCAATCTGTTAAAAGAACTGGACAAAACATTTTTTTAAATATTCCCCAAATTCAAAGAAGTTTTACCAGCTTTCAAAAATTGGACTTAATTTATTTACAAAACTTTTTGAATAATCGTAGGAATGATAAGTATATAAATATGTACGAATACAAAATTTAAAGTCAATTGGTCAAGCCGTTTCTGCTTAAGAGTGAAGTAGCGAACAAATCTGTAAAAAGCTGCTGTGCCGCAATGAGTTAATGGAACACAACAAACTTGTTTTTGAGACTTTGAACAAGCAATATTTCGCAAAATTGGACGTTTCTCTAATTTTTTTTTGTACAATTCTCTGGCGGCAATTGTCAATCAGGAGTCGGTCGGCAAAAACCTATAAAAACCTGCTTGGCCGCAATGGGTTAACGGAACTCCACAAATATTTTTTTGAGGCTTTCTTGTCAGCCAAAGTTTTTCAACCCTTCCAAAAATTGGCCGAAACTTGCTTTTTTACAATTTGCAACCTCCCGGGCAACGCCGGGTAAATCTGCTAGTAATTATATAAAATGAAAATTTAAAAATAATGTTCAACTAAATTATATGGATACTGATAGTTTTGTATATACTATACAGACCGAAGATTTTTATGAGGCAATTAGACCTGACCTCAATAAATATTTTGATACCTCAAATTATGAGATAAATAATCCATATAATTTTCCATATGTAAACGAAAAAGTTTTAGGACTGAATTTATAGGTTTGCGTTCTAAAATGTATTCCATAAAGACGCTTACAAATGATACTATCAAGAAATCCAAAGGTGTTAAGAAGTTTGTGATAGATAATTTAGATATAGATTTATAGGAATTGTTTGAAAAATAAAAAAAAATATTGTATAGAAATATACAGGTTTTCAAATCTAAATTGCATAAAATTTATACGCAGGAACTAAATAAAATAGCTTTAAGTTATTTAGATTATAAGAAGTACTCATGGGGGCATAAAAATATTAATGCTGATACCTTCTTATAAAATTAAAATAAAACAAAAAATTAAAATAATACAAAGTTTTTTTATTTTTTAATATAAAAGTTTGTTTACAATTCACTATTAGAATTAATAGTAGGTTGGGAAAATGTGCGAAATAAAAATCTGCCACAATGGGATGTAAAGCACTTTGCCAACCCCCTATGTCGTAAAATATACCCAGCAAAATCTTCTAGATCTAGGAATAATTTGCTTTCTATAATATGCTCCATCTCATCAGTTTTATGTTCCTCACACTAATACGTCGTGAGCCCTAAATTGCATTCCCAACACTCAAATGTTAATTCCATTGTGCTCATTTTTAAATTGTTAATTAATTTCGTTCTTAAAACACGAATATGTTTTTATATGATGAGTAGGTAAATTTTTTGATATTATTATGAAATAATGAATCTCGGTTTGTAATTGTTTTTAAAAAACAAAAAAATAAAAGATGTTTTTCATTTTAATATTTAAACTAGAATTATCTTTAATATTTAAACTAGTTGACTCTAAACATCCTCAAAAAAATTTTATTTCAAGATTAAGTAAATTTTTTTTTTTGTATTATGATGAAATAAGGCTAATTGCAAATTGCTAACAATTATTTTCATTTAAATACATGTAATTTCTTCAAGACTATTTGTATTCAAAAGTTATTCAAACTGTACACTCAGAAGAGTCAAAAAAAAAAACTAAACAAAATTAAAAATATAGAAGATGGAAAATTTTACCGATAGAATCAACCAAAAATTCAGAATTGAAGAAGAGCCTATTAAAAAAATGTGCGAAGTAGAGAAAGGGAAACATTTCAAAATTAAATTTTTAAAACGTGTGACGACTAAATATGGAGAAAGAATTATTTTTAAAACCAACGAATTTAAGGTATTCTTACCTATACGATATAAATCATTAAAGCAGCGGTTCCCAAAGTGTGGGTCCCGAAGCTATATTCGGTGTGTCGCCAAAAATTTAATATTAAGTTGATCGTATTACTGAGCATATTAATTTGCTTTTAATTAACTTGTCACAATATTTATATATAGGTAGGTTTGCGATAAAAAATTATTGCATATTTTTAGGTGGTTTAAAAATTAAACTTCTTCTTAGCAAATTTTTGTATTTAGAACTTTTTTTTTAATAATCTTTTTTTTTTTTTTTTTTTTAAATAAACTTTTATTTTGTTATATTTTTTACATATGAGTATCTCTTAACCTACAAAACAAAGTTAACAAACAAGATATAAATCTTTTATTTTTAACATTTAAAAATATTTGGATTTTTTTATTGTTAAATTTAATATATAGTAAGTAAAATTATTTCTGTTTTAAAGAACAAAACTATTGTATTATAATCATATTCATACATTGTAAAATTTAAAAAATTAATGTTTAATAATTTTTTTTTTTTATAAAACTTAACTAACTTAACCTAACTTAACCTAAACTTAAATTTAAATAAACTAACTTATTGACTATAAAATAGCACAAATGCTTTTAAAAATTATATTAAGATGTATTTAACCAATAATCTTTATTTATAACTTTATCTTTTTCTGATATAGACATTTCATATCTAAATTATCTCCGTTAATATCGCCTGGGATATACTCGATTTTTTTGCATGTAGCCCGTCTACTATAATGAAATAGTATAGGGACATGATCTTGGTTTTGAGTGTATCTATATTTGGCTAAGAAGATGAAGTGCTCAGGAGCTATAAAACCCGTGAGCAAGGTCTTCTTAATGTACTCCTCATTGTGGTAAAATATATGTGATATTAAACCATTTTCTGGAGTTTTTAATGTTCTATCAAAATGACTTCTGATTAATTTTATCATAAAATTATCTATTCTCATGATTTTGGCTTCCTTGTACAAATATTTATTAGAATAAAAATGCTTGTATTCGGAATCAGGCTTTCTATGTTTATTAATACAAACTCTTATGCACTTTCTTTCGAATTTACGTATTTTTTCCATTAAGCTTGCACTAATGTTGTACCATATTGGTACCCCATAGACAAGATTTGGCCTAATTAATGTCTGGTAGCATATTATTTTAACTCTATTGCTAATATTTTTGTTGTAAAAAAGTTTTTTAGTTGCCATAAAGGATTTATTGCCTTTATCTATTGAGTATTTTATTTTTTTTAATAATCGACAATAATAATAAGCGACAAAAAATTATTGCATATTTTTAGGTGGTTTCAAAATTAAACTTCTTCTTAGCAAATTTTTGTATTTAGAACTTTTTTTAAAGCGACAAAAAATTATTACGTATTTTTAGGTGGTTTAAAAATTAAACTTCTTAGCAAATTTTTGGATTTAGAACTTCTTTTTTAATAATCGCATCATAGCAACCACTTTTAACCAGGCAACCAAACACAAATAACGGTTAGTTAGAAATTTAGGATTACAAACTTAAAATATTCAGACAACCAGTGCAAATTTTGTTTTGGACTAAGTACGGTGATGTGTTGTTAATAAAAAAGTTTATATATATTGTTAATAAAAGTGTTTCGTTAATGCACGCTGTAGACGCTGTAGAAAAAATTTTGAAGTATTTGCTAAATTTTAATTAACCCATCTATTAGCAGTTCGCAGTTATTAACTGAACAAGTCATTAAATAGATATCAGCTAGTAGTTAGCAAATAACAGATAGGAGTTACCAGTCAGTATTTAGCGATTATTAGTTAGCAGTTAGAAAGAGTTCAGTCGATAATATACAGTTAATAATTGAACTAATCCATATTTAAAAAATGGATGAACAACTTATGAAATATTTAATTAAAACTCGTAAAAATTTAAAAAGGAAGTTTTAATCTTTAAAAGTTCAGAAGCTATCGGAAAACCATAATCGGGAAGAAGCTTACACTCCAATTATAAAATCATTGAAAGAATTAACAGATGCTGTCAAACTACAAACACAATAATTTTCAAATAATGTTATCAAACCGGAAATTAAATTGTATGCTAATGATGATAACAGCTTAAATTTAATGAGGTCATTTAAGCCGGAAGTTAAAACCCCTAGCAACGAAAGTAATCACAGTAAATTTATAACTTCAACGCCAAATACAATGAAATTTGAAGGTTCATCTATCAATGATAATATTTTTGATGAATCATCAATTTCACAATTTCCTGTACTTAACAAGTCTAAACTTGATAAGACATATGGACCATATTTTGATGAGTCATTAAATATTTGAAAACTTGGGAATGCCAATTTTTAAAAATCACTTTAATTTTTTAAAATTATTTAAAAATTCTGTCCTAATTAAAACGAGAGAGTATGGACATTATTGGGATATATCAGATAACATAACAACTGTTCCAGATACTTGCCCTTGCCAATCAGCAGAATATTATATGTTAAAATGTTCCAAACTAATGGATTTATATAAAAGAATAAAAATTGAATAATTATAATATAACTTTATATAAATAAAGAATATAAATTTTAATTGCCTCTTATTATTTGATTTTTATTATAAATATATATTATATAGGTACATTTTACTTAGAAATAAGTAAAAGGGAGGTGGTTGAAGAGGTACACAAGCTTGCGCGGATAAATTTTAAACGTCGTAGATTTTTAATTAAAGGATTTGATGATCTTTGGCAAGCTGATTTAGTAGAAATGGGTTCATATGTTAAAGAGAACAAAAGTTTTAAATTTTTATTAACTGTAATTGATATGTTTTCTAAGTTTGCATGGGTAATCCTTATAAAAACAAAAACTTCAGAGAACGTCAAAAAGCAATGCAAAAAATTTTCTAGCTTCTAAAAGACATCCCCAAAATTTACAAACTGATAATGAAAAAAAATTCTTCAATAAAATATTCAAAAATTTAATAAATAAATATTAAATAAATTATTACTCAAGATTTAGTATATTAAAAGCCTCTATTATAGAACGTTTTAATATAACTTAAAAAGAAGAGATGTGGAAAGAATTTAGTTTTCATGGAAATTATAAAAAGATTAACCTAATTCCAGAATTAACCAAACAATATAACAAAACTAAACATCGAACAATTCAAAAACTGCCGTCTGATATCAATAAAAATAATGCTGAAAATTTGCTTAAAACTGTAGATAATCATGTAAAAACAGCTCCACCTGCAAAATATGAAGTTAACGATTCAGTTCGAATAAGTAAATTCAAATATATTTTTAAAAAGGGGTATACACCAAACTGGACAACTGAAATATTCAGAATCAGAAAAGTTTAAATTACCGACCCAGTAACATACTTATTAGAAGATGATCAATGACAATCAATACAAGGAAGTTTCTATGAACATGAATTGTTAAAAAATAATAAAAACCAAGGTTTTTTTGATTGAAAAAGTTCTTAATACTAGTGATAATAAAATGTTTGTTAAATGGTTAGGGTTTACTTCTGATCATAATTCGTGGATAAATAAAAAAGATTTATTATAAAAACAATGTATTATTTTAACGATTAATACAATCTTTTAGTTTGTTCTCAAATTTTTAATGAATTTCCATTTGATATGATGCATCCTGTTTGATTGTTCGTAAATCAATTATAGTGAAATCTGATTTATATTCTGTATCTACCTAATTTTTTGTACATCTCCATCACCTGTAATTCTTTCAGCTAATATTTCTCGATATTCATTACATCGAATTTTGAGATACTTTTTAATAAAAATACTGTCATATTCACATCTCACAGAGAGTTTTTGATTCTCACCAACATTCAAAATGTACAAAATACAAAATGTCTATAAAATATTTATATGTTCACTATTTATTATATCACCAATGTTCTGTTCTTCTAAAAGTAATTCTTGTGTAAGTGCATCAAAAGCATCTTCTATAGATATTTCGGCACTGAATCAGCTCTATGTCCCAAAAATATATTATCTAATTTAAAGTAGTAGTTATTGCTTCTATTGGTGTTATTGTTATTGTTGTAATGTCCAATTCCGATTAGATTACATGTTTCACTTTAACAGTCTCATCATTTGGAAGTAATATATTAAAGTATGTGATCCCAAAAGCTGATTAATCCAATCTAATATTCGTTTGAATTTGTTTGAATAGTTAACAAGCAGAATAAATAAAATATGAATGATTTCATAATTAATGAAATAGAAGTAGCTATGTTGTATTGTACTTAAAGGATATGATTTATTAGTAATTTAAAATATTTAAATATGTTTTTATACTTTTTATTTTCCAAAAAGTTCTTTATTATGTACAAACTTTACTTGACTTATAATAGAACACACATACATACAAAGCGGTAAAAAGCTATCTCTTCCATCTGAATAAGCTTCCATATAATCTAAATATTCTTCTTTTAAACTTTCGAGTAATTTTCTAAAAATAGTTAACTATTAGTTTAAATTAGTTAATTAGTTTAAATTTTAAATTTTTTTGTAAATTTTATTTTCTTTTTTTTCAAAAGGTGTTGTCGATAGGTTGATAAAATCCTACATAAATAAGCATTTTTGTTTTTTTGTTTTTTTTTTTTTTTTTTTTTTTCTAATTTCTAGCAAAATTATCAACTTTAACCTCAATTTTTGTAATATTCGCGGTTTGCAAACGAACTTCCATGCCGTTGAAAGTCATCTTAATTTAACTAAACCGGCAATCCTTGCTATATGTGAAACGCAAGTTAGTAGTCACAATGTTAACTTCGATATTAACTGCTTACTCATTTCACACTTCGTTCCCAAAAGAGGCATCGCCGTCTACATTAAAAAAGACATTGCTTTTAACACTCTTGACAAATAAAAATCTTCAAGCCCAACTTTCAATTACGTTTGGGTCAAAATCCATGTTGAAAAGCATGTTATACATTTCTGTTTTCTATACAGATCACCCAATTCAAGTGAACAAGAAACTGTTATGGAAATTGAAAACCTTTCAAACCAGATCAATGAAATTCTCGATTGTTTTCCTGAGACCGAAATTGTTCTGGCGGGGGATATTAATGTTCATAACAAAGACTGGCTTCACTTTTCCAGTACCTCTTCTGCGAGTCAAAACTCGATTGGGAAACAAGTTGAATTATTTTCTACTCTATTTCACCTTTCTCAACTTGTTAAAAATCCCACTAGAATCCCTGACCGTGCTGATTAAGAAGGTCACCTCTTGGATCTGTTTCTAACCACACACCTTGAAAAGTATGTGGCTTCAGTTGGTTGCCCCCTGGGGGGCTCTGATCACTGTTTGGTCAATACAAGCTTCCGGGCAGACTCAGTGTCCAATCAAAGGTCCCTTCCCAACAAATTGGTATGACATTATAACCATGCTAACTGGGAAGGTCTGAACAATTTTTACAAAACCTTTGATTGGTCACTGTGCTTCCGTGGTAGGAATGTTCATTTTGCTGCAAATGCGAATAGTGAAACTATTCTACTTGGAATGAGATTATTTATACCTCACTCCATGAAATCTATTAAACGGAAACCCAAAACTTGGTTTAATCGCATTTGTAAAGAAGCCATTCTAAAAAAAGAGGAGGACTTCAAAAAGTACCGGGACAGTGGTTTAGAGGCTCACAGGGCCAACTATATAGTGGTTCGGAACAGATGTAAGAGAGTTATCAACAAGCAAAAATTCTTGTTCAACCAAAAGTTGAAACGAAAACTTATACACATGCCAAAGAATAGCAAGTCCTTTTGGACTTTTGCAAAAAATCTAAAAGAGGACAATAGCGGGTCTTCTTTTCCTCCACTTGTTGATATAAACAACCACATCGTATCAGATTCAAAAGAAAAAGCGAATTTGTTTGGCAAACAGTTCGCTTCTAACTCTTCACTGCCTCAGTCAACTCAAAGACCTCCATCTATTCCAGAAGTTGGCTGCTCCTTTGGTAGAATATACTTTAGGACGCGAGCAGTGATGAAAATCTTGAAGAATCTTGATACAAGAAAATCAGCCGGTCCGGACGGTATTACAACTGCCGTCCTCAAAAATACATATACTTCCAATTCAAAACCTCTGCGCAACCTTTTCCATCTTTCCTTCACTTCGGGTATTCATCCTACCCAATGGAAGGTTGCACATGTTTTTCCAATTCCTAAAAGAGGCGATAAAAGCGATCCCTCTAACTACCGACCTATTGCTATTACTTCGGTCCTCTCGAAAGTAATGGAAAAAGTTATAAACTATAAGCTTTTGAAATATCTAGATCGTAAAGCTTTGCTTCATGTTCGACAATACGGGTTCAGAGCCCGTCGTTCAACTGGTGATCTCATGACCAACCTGTGCGAAAAGCTTAATATCAATCTTCACCATTCTGGTGAGTCTGATGTTGTGGCTTTGGATATTTCTAAAGCTTTCGATCGAGTTTGGCATAATGCTTTATTGGCAAAATGCAAGGCTTTAGATCTAGGTAGGGTTTTTGTTAAATGGATTGGAGATTTCCTTTCGAATCGCACGATTCGTGTTCTTATCGATGGATATTCATCCAAAGATTTTAAAATAAATGCTGGTGTCCCTCAGGGATCTGTTTTATCCCCCAGCCTTTTTCTAATATTTATAAATCACCTACTATCAATAACCTCCAATTCAATCCATAGCTTCGCAGACGACAGTACCCTTGTTGCTTCCTATGAATTTCATAGCCGCTGTAACATTAATCATCAGATTAACTCAACAGCAAAAAATATCACTATAAGTGAATTAAACAAAGATTTAATTAAAATCCAATAATGGGGTGAAATCAACAGAGTTGACTTCAACACCAAAAAAACCCAATGCTGTCTAGTCTCGCGAAAAATAGCAACAACTATTCCCAACCTTTCTTTTCAAGGAGAGGCTTTGCAGCATACGGAAGACCTAAACATTTTGGGGATTGAGCTAAACCAAAAATTGACTTGGTCAAATCATATTTTTGGAGTAGCTAAGGACGCTGCTAAATGTTTGGGTTTCTTATATCGCTGCAAAACTTACTTCTCATCCTCTGATCTCCGCAATATCTATAAAACTTATATTAGGCCGAAAATGGAGTATAATGCACATATTTGTGCTGGTGCTCCCATTACGGCGCTGGGATATCTCGATAAAGTGCAAAACAGAGCTATTCGTCTTATAAATGATTCCAGTGTTACCTCAACGCTCACTCCACTCAGCCATCATCGCACTGTTGGGTCACTGACCTTGTTTTATAGATATCTTGTAAGGACTAACACCTGTTCTAAAGAAATCAAACAACTTATGCCTCCATTCAAGATTTTCCAAAGGGAAACAAGGAGGGCAACAGATGCTCATCCCTACACAGTTGAACTAGCTAGATGGCGTAACACGGCTTATGGAAATTAGTTTGTCATGCGCTCTTCTCGTTTATGGAACCATATTCCATCAAATGTGGTCCCCATAGTTGATAATGTATATATGTACGATTTAACCAAATTTAAGAAGAATATTAACATCTTTCTTCTAAATATCCCATCCAATTTTCCCCATCCCCCATAATCCAAATATTCCAAATAACTTCCACCATAATCCTAAATCCTTCCATATCCTCATCCCTATAACCAAACTGTACATTTGTATTACAGGTTCCCTCCTCAAGTTTAGTTCAAAAAGGGTGTGGTTTTGGTGTGTTAAAATCATACACTACCCAAAGAAACACCGCATAGTTTCAATGGGTGGCTTTCGAGCTTTCCACTCCCTCGTAAAAAAAAAAAAAAAAAAAAACATTTCACCAATTTTTGATTTTTTATTTTTTTCATTATATATAATTTATATTGATGCTATAAATATAATTCTTTCATCGATTCGTTTCCTTATCACCGCCTTTTTCAATTCATTCTGATTTTCTTCATATTCATTTCTTTTCAGTGGTAATGAATCATTATGTTCAGTAAATCCTTTATTCTTACCAGCTGGCAGGACATTTAAAATATTCTTTTCAATCATCTCCCAATCATCTTCTTCAGAAAATGAACAATCGGCATTAAAATGATTAGGTACTGGTTTTTTTTTATTTGATAAACCTCTTATTTTACCAATAATGCATATATCACCACCATATATTCCTATATTTAGATGTTGCGAAGGAGATAAATCGAATTGGTTAGTAAATGATTCACCATTTCTTATTTTAAATAAACAAATTTTTTCACCACCTCTAGAGTTATATATACCACCAAAAAATAGTGAAATATTCTCCAATTAATTATTTTAATTGAAGTTCACTTCCGCCCACAAATGCAATTTTTATATCCATTTAAAATATTATCAGCCCAAAATAATATGGTCGTGTTACTTTCTAAGCTTATCGTGTTATGAAGCTTTTCAATATTAAGATTACAAATACAGTTGAACACATATATCCTTGGTTTGTATTGTATGATGATGATGGTGATGATGATGAATCCATGAATGTCGTTGATTAACTATATTCTTCTTTAGAAAAAATTAAAAAAAAATCTTTTCTGGGAAAGAGCATAGAATTGCGATCGAACCTTATACTAATAAACTTACCTAATAAATTTTTTCTACACCCTAGCACTCCTACCCACAGAAGATTTAGTCAACTCTTGTTATTTTCATATTTTATTTCTAAATTAACTGTTTAATTAGTTTTTTAGCCACACGATTAAGTGCACAAAAACATTTCTTTACATCAAAAACAAAAAACTTTCAGAAAGAAATACAAAAAAGAAATTAAATGCCATATACGGTTTCTGAACAATTATGCTGAATCAACATTAAGGCAATTCAATTTAATTAGAGAGAATCAAGATGATAAATGGATGGAATTGTTTGCCTTCGATAAAATTGGATTTTTCAAGAGATGTCTATTGAGATTAGCTTAAATTGTTAAAAAGTTTCAAGAACATAATTGTAAATATCGAAAAACATTAGAAAACTAAATGCAAAAACTTTGTTGTTAATTTGGTCTTTTCTTTTCTTTTTATATTAGCCAAGAAATACTCTGATAATATTTTAGTTTTTTAAAAATTGTACAACATTTAATGTAGATAAGAAAAAAATTTTATAATTTATTTGTTCTTTTCTTCTTTAATATTTAAAACAACAAAACGCTGCGGCACCGGCGGCAGCGAAATCCTCTTAACATTTATTTCAGTTTTTATTTTAAAAAAATTGCCACCGCAACAGCCACAGTGTCTTAATATCAACGACACACACCCACACACACACATACGATCGATCAAAGATCTTCCAATTTGTTCCAACTCGGTTCAATTCAAACCAAAGTCACAAACATAACAACCTAAAACAAATATATATAAAACATTCTTGTACTAAAATTTCTTTTTAACTCGTTTCAATTCCACTCAAAGTCACAAACCTAAAAACCTTATTTCTAACTTAAAAACTAGCAAAGGCACAATCTACTCAAATTCCTCATTCTACGCTACCGATATCTAACACTTTTCCTTTGAACTCTCTAGCTTAGACAAATTTCTACCTTTTAAAACACATACCAAAGACATTTTTCCTCATCGCTCCATATATCCGCAACCCCATAATCCTTCTAATCATTTCAATTATAAAAACCCATAGGGTTAATTTGGTTTTGACCTGCTTACGCGTTTTGACAAAGATTCAATGAAAATTTCAATTTATAGGTATTAACGCAAGTTAACCTTTATTGTAAAAGCTCATTTAATTAATAAGGCTAATTTTTTTGCTCTCATTAAATAGTCTCAAATAGTGCAAAAGCTAAATGAGATAGTATTAATAATAATAAAAATAAAGCTTATAAAGAATCAGAATAATAATATCTTTAAATTTAAATAACGAAACATTTTCCTTCACATTTTTTCGTAGGTCTTTGTTTTTTATCTATTTTGCAGTTGTTGTTTTTTTAAAATAGATTTCAGAATAAAATTGCAGTTCTTCAAATAAAGTCTAAAAATCAAAAAATTCAATTTCGTATATATTATGCTTAAATACATAGTATTTTAAAATAGTTTTACCAAACAAGAAGCCTACATTTCTCTCATAAAAAAACGATAATCACAAATCAAAACATAAGTTGAAAAGCACATTTTTATACCCTACACCAGAATAGGTAAAGGGGTATATTAACTTTGGTATGGTGTTCGTAACCACCCAAAAGGAAGTGAGCTAGATATGGAAAAGTATATATATTTGTGATCAGCGTGACCTCCTAAGTCGATAGAGCCATGTCCGTCCGTTCGTCCGTATGAACGATAACTCAAAAAATAATGGAACTATCTTAATGAAATTTTAACTGTAGGTTACTAGGACTGAAAGTACGGCGGGGATTGCCAATGGGCGGAATCGGCCCACGGGTTCGAATTCTGGACCTATTAATCGGTCCAAGAGCTAACGAACATATATAAAAAATCATGATAACTCAACAACTAATGGCGCTATCTGCATCAAATTTGTGCTGTAAGTTACTAGTAATGAAACTACTTCGGGGATTGCGTACGATCGAGATTGGACTATGGGTTCGGAATCTAGAATTTTTTGATCAAATTTAGGCCAAACTGGCATAATTCCGAAACCAATGAAGATAGAACCTCCAAATTTGGTATCAGGGTATCCCTTCCTATTTCCTTAGTGTCTTTGAAATTTGGGCCCCATTGGAGTAGTGGATCGAGGACCAGCCACACATTTCAGAAGACCTTAAAGCATATCTTTAAAATTAATAAAGATGGCAACTTGAAAAAATGTAGAAGCTTCATATTTAGCACAAGGGTGTTCTTTACTATCTCTTGCGTGTCTCCCTAATTTGGGATCAATTGGAGTGGTGGTTCAGTACCCCTCTTAGATCTCCGAAGGTTTAAAAGCTTTTAATGGAAATTACTAAAAATAGTAACTTAAAATTAATATAGAACCTTCCACTTGTGTACAAGGGTTAACTTTTATTTAAAGTACAGCGCGCACTGCATATGGACGAAATCGGCCCAAGGGTTCGGATTCTGGACCTTTTAATCGTTTCTAAGGGCTAACGAACATATATAATAAATCACGATAACTCAACAACTAATGACGCTATCTTTATAAAATTTGTGTTATAGGGTACTGGTAATGAAACTACGGCGGTGATTGCGTACGGAGGGGAATGGACAATGGGTTCGGAACCTAGAACTTTTTAATCGAATTTAGGCCAAACAAGCATAATTCCAAAACCAATGAAGATAGAATCTCCAAATTTAGTGTCAGAGTGTCTCTTTCTATTTCCTAAGTGTCCTTGAAATTTGGGACCAATTGGAGTAGTGGGTTGGTGACCAGCCACACAGTTCCGAAAACCTTAAAGTATATTTTCGAAATTAATAAAGATAGTAACTTCAAACAAATTTAGAAGTTTCAAATTTGGCACATGAGTGCTCTTTACTATTTCCTGTGCGGTTTCTTTAATTTTGGATCAATTAGAGTGATGGTTCAGTACCTCTCTTAGACCCCCCAAGGTTTAAAAGCTTATCATCGAAATTAATAAAAATAGTAACTTAAAATTAAGTTCTATCTTAATCCAATTTTGTATAAGGGTTAACTAGTATTGAAAGTATGACGGGGACTGCATATGGCAAAATCGTACCATGGTTTCGAGTTCTGGAACGTTTGAAAAGTTCAAGGGCAAAAGAACATATATCTTAAAAACAGCATAACCCAAAAAATAATCCCGCTAGTTTGATGAAATTTAAACTCTAGGTTACTAGTAATGAAAATACCATGGGAGTTGGTTCTGGTCGAGTTCGAACAATGAGTTCGGATTCTAGAAGCTTTTGATCGATCTGAGACCAAACGAGCATAATTTCGAAGCCAAAGAATAAATTTCCTACGGCATTGCAACATGATTCGCATCAGACATGTTAAATCTTTTCAGTATTTTATTTACATAACAGTTTTGATGCACATGAATTGTTTATGTATGATATTTCTAACCCAAGGAAATAATTTGCAATAGAAATTTTATTTCAAATTCATATTGCAAATACTCAATTAATAAATTAATATCTGAACCTTTGGTTTCTGCTAGAAGTCCATCATCAATATATATGGCCAACAAAACTGCGTTTTTTCTTTTGGACTAAGGATGTAAGCTTCACATCCAAATATTTTAAAGTTTTGAATACCAGGCTCTGTACCATAGTTCAAATGGTATTTTTCCTTCCACTGAACTTGGGCCAGTGCGATTTAAAACGTATGGAGCTGTGTTAACTGCTTCTGCCCACAGTTTTAAATCAAGATTCTTTGCATTTATCATAGTTCTGGCTTCCTCTATAAGTGTTCTTATTTAACGTTCCGTTCTACCATTTTGTTCAGGGCAATACGGCACTGTAGTGTGATGTGAACACCATATTTTTCTAGAATACGAGTTACATGTCCGTTAAAGTACTCAGAACCAATTTACTTGACAATTACTTGTTATTTTAATTATAATTTTTTCAATTACAAATTAAATGTAATTGTAATTGAAATATTTCCATTACAATTACATATAATTGTAATTTGAAAATTTTCAATTACAATTACATTTAATTTGTAATTGAAGAATATTTCAATTACAATTACATTTAATGAAAAAAGGGAATTGAAATAAAAATAATTCGCTAGAAAGCTACAATGAATTATTTTTGGTAATAATAGCAATCAAAATATATGTTTAGCTATCGATTGTACTACTTCTTTTAATATTAAAATAAATCTATCTTAACTACATTAAATTAGTTATATCCATTATAAACAGTGGTGATCATAGAAATTGCCAATCTTTGTATATTGATTCTTTCTGAGGTATAGAACAAGCTAAAAATTCACCTTTCTAAAGCAAAAAAACTAATAGGCATAAATCTTCCGAAATTATAAAAAATATATTACAATGTTCATTAAAAAATCTTGTTGTGACACTATGAATTTCACTTTACGATTGTGTCCAACAAATTTTAAACAAGTGAGGAAAAAAACCAAGGGTTTTTAAAAAGCATATTTTAAAATTATATAGGGTTTGTTACTGAGTATTTTTTTAGTTATTTTTATAAAAATAAATGATAATATTATAATTTAGTTATTTCATTAATTTATTATAAAAAATAACCCAAATGTACTCAAGGAAACCTGTTAATAAGTGCGAAATATAATGTTGGAGCTTAAATGTTAACGTTTAATTTTGGAAAACTGGTGAATAAGTTATCGTTTTATAAAAACATAAAAGTTTTAATTTTTAAGATCTAGTAGCCCTTCAATGGGGAAGGTTCCCAAATTTTTGCTTTTGCATTATGGATCTGCCCACCCCCCTCCTGTCCTCTCCCTTCCATTTTTTTCGGTTCTAGGAAATCAATCGTGAACTCCACCAAAATTAGGAATTCTACCTAGAATTTTATTATCTAAGCAAAAATGGTTAAACTAAAGAAACAATTTCTTCAATTTAAAGAAATCCTGTTATTGTTACCATGTTAAGTAATTGAATAATAATATAAATTAATCTCATTTAACTTTTCTAAAATTACTCTCTCTCAATTAATTTTTGTCCATTACATGTAATTGTAATTGAATTTCTTCCATTACATATTACATTTAATATTAATTGAGAAATTTCAATTACATATTATATGTCATTGTAATTATTAAAAATTCAATTACAATTACTTTTAAATGTAATTTGAGGTGTAATAATAAACCAAGTCTGAACAGTAGTAAATACACATCAATTTACGTGCAAATTTAAAAAAAAGAAAGTGCAAAAGAGTGATAAAGAACCAAGGATATTAATGTGTTGTTTTACTTCTAGAATCTTACTTTTTTGTATTCCCCCACCATATTTTTGGTAAAGTAATGATATAAACTTTTAACATAAATGGCAACCCTACCAAATTAGTTATCTCAATTAGTAAATTAAGCATTATACACTTAAAAATTTGTTGAATTTATTTTCGGAGAGATTTAGGTGTATCTCAGTAGTAGAATTACATGAATTTTATTTTTGAAGTGATAATTTCTCTACACACAAGGCATAACATCTTAAGTCAAAATTCCAAGTTTTGCAGTAGAAGCGTTTTAAATGAAAAAATGATATGAAAAATTTATTTTTGAAATGTAAGAAATTTTAGAGTAAAATATCGATTGATATTTTAGAAATGCTTTAAATGACATAAATTAAAAGCAAATATCTCAAATAGTTTAGCCACTAATATGCAAAATGTAACATAAGATATTGTGACTTATTATGATATTATAATTTGTAGGTGTCATATGTCGACATAAGATACTTTAATAAAATTTTTTGTATAAATATTTCTTTCACTAAAGCATCTTACGTCGACATAAGTTTGTTTTGAAAGTGTAAAATTGCATAAAACTGTAAATAAGATATTAGTGTATATTTTGAAAGATTTTGTACTTTTAACTTCAATTTTTATATTTTACCATTAATAACTTAAATTTAATTACAAAACATAACATAAATTAAACAAAACATAACATGAAATAAATTAATACTTCAGCGAAAATGTAAACTTAAAAACTCCATATTCAGATTGGAAATTAACTATTAATATAAACTAACAGTAATAAAAATAAAACAATACATTTTATTATTCTTCATCGGATGAATCCACAAGTTCGGGATGTATATCAGGAATTCCTTCAACTGGAAAATTTTTGTAGAAATCACGATAAAGAGGATCGATCAAATTATTTAAATACATGAGATCATTTTTTTTCTGTTTCGATATAGGTAATAACGTATTCTTTAAACTAGCTATTGTTACATTCGGAGTATTACGATTTTTAATATTAAGTACTTCAAAAGTCGCGTTTTCATTTAGTGAATTTTTATATAGTATTTCGCCATAAGTTTTACTATATCTCAACCACTTAACCGAATTCCAATTAAATTTATTTCCATTTTCGTCCACTTTGCGCCACATAAATTTTCCTTTTAATAATAAAGAAAAATTAAAAAACCTTTCCTGCGTCATTTCCTCAACTTGGAAAACCTTTTTTGAACCAAGAGTTTTAATAAATTGTATCCAGTCACGCGGATGATGTATAGTTAGGCGAGTTTTCATCTTTTTCCTCTCAATAATTGAGTAATCTACGTCGCACTCCATGTGCGTATGACCGGGCACAAGAAACTTATGGCCAATAAATTCGATATTATGTGTCTCTTGGAGGTACAGTGAGAACATTATTGAAACAAATGCATTTTTGTTTTCGCCTGAACAAGAGTCGCTGTAAAATACTATATTTTTACAATTAGTTTTTGAAATTGATTGCAGATATTTTAATAAACAGGAAGCAATTTCGTTTCCTCCACGGCGTGCCACGGATTCATACCACATGAAGCACGTAGGTTGACCTGTTACACAATCATGGACTGTTAGATTGTAAGTCCACAAGGATCTTTTGTAAAAAGAAACCGAGGTTTCAAGATAAGGTGTAGGTAAACATTTTTGTAAATCAAATGTCAACACTATTCGAGATTGATTTATCTTCGCAAAATCTTTGTCATTATTTTTTAATTTATATGCTGAATCTGCTTCTTCATGATGTTGTTTTTGTTCTTCTTTGTACTTAATCTTTTCTTCTTCACTTTCTGCAAAGTCTATTCTTATTTTTAGAATTTCACATTTGTTACATCGATCTTTTTTTGGCTTTTTAAACCTTATTCCAGTGGAATGGAATATTTCAGCATATTTAGCATATGAAACAGGAGTAGAATTGTTTTCCACATAAAGTTTGTACATTTGGTTTAATGTTAAAGCACTATGTAAATATTTTTTTGATGATCTTTCTCGGGTATATTGACTCTCATAAGCCGGGAACATGTTAATAAGACTACGAATTTCTTCTAGTTGTACATCTGATATTTTATTACTTGGCCTATGCCTTCCGCGTTGATCTAAACTTAAAGAAGCAGAGGATTCTAATTTTTTTTTAACTACAGTTTTAACTTTTTTTTCGGTTTCATCAATTGTGTGTTTTTTTTTATTAATTACACTACAAAATGCATACACCGACTGATTTAAGTTTTAAAATAAAAATAATGATCGAATGATTACCGAATAAAAAAAAATCATCTTATGTAACGGAAATTACAGCTAGAATTTTTATACATGCACTAGTCAAATGCTCTTATGTGTACTTAATTATGAATTATTTTTTGATTGTATCAATTCAAAATAACTTAAGTCTACATAAGATATTATGCCTTTTTTGAAATTTCTTTGATTAGTTTAATTACTTTATCTTAAGTGGACATAAGGCAAAGGTCTGAGTGAGTTAGCACAAGGCAAAACATCTTATGTTTTCTTAGGATACTTTGCCTTTTCAAATATTTAACAGAACATAATATAAATTTGTGTTGAATAATATCTTAGGTTTACTTAAGATTATATGACAAATGCAAAACATTAAAAAGATGGACATAAGATGAAGCATCATTGCTTATAAAAGCCGTTAGAGAAAAAATTTAAACATGGGACCCAGAGGAAAAGTAAGATATTCTATTTAAAATTTGAATACCTATTTTTCCTCATTTTTTACTTAAGTCGACTTAAGATGTTATGCCTTGTGTGTAGAGATTTATTAATGTCTCTATATTTTATTTTATAATTTACTTCTTAAACTGTGCATGTTAAAATAAACTATGTTAAAATAGTTTTTATTTGTTTGGTTTATTTTATACAGATCAATATGTGTGAAATAATTTATACTTAAGAATTGTGTTTTGTTTGCTATATTATCAACAATTATATTTAAACATTTTATTATATAGAAATAGCCTGATAGAAATTAGCAACAAAAAAAAACAAATCATTACTTAATTCATTATAAATAATATCGTAAGGTGAGTTATTGTTGCGGTTGAAAACGGAAAAAAAAAAAAAGATAATGAATTAATCTAATATATTCATGTTTTTAATTGTTGAAATTTAATAAACTCAAAAGAACACAATTAATAGGAGGGTACACAAACCCGTGTAGCAAACTGGCTGGATTTCAATAGCAATAAAGCTATTGCATAAAAACGAATTTGTGAAAATTTCAAAATCCTAGCTCCGTAATTTATTGAGTTATCGTGGGGACGGACGGACATTCATAGCTACATCGATTTACTTTTGGATTCTCAACCGACCCATACCTTTAATTTAATATTTAAACCCGCGCTCCTTCTTTACGTAATAAACGTAATGGCAAATTTAGGATTCTCTTTTGACCTATAGTCATACGGGTATAAAAATTAATAATTTCTAGCACATTTTCAAAATATTTTGTAAAAATGTGCGTATATAGTTTCACTATATCCGCTTACAAAAACTTTTACATCGTTTGAAATAGAGAAAAGAAATTTTAAACAAGAATAGGTACAAAAAAAAAATAGTTTCATAAAAGAACTTTTTCTGTAGCCCCAGCCGTTAGAGAGCTCCCCCTAAAATCGAAAAAGTCCTTTCTTAAAGTATTATACAAAATTCAAAGCTGGAACATTATATTTCAACATTCCCAAATATTTTCTGAACGGTTGAAGCTAGAAAATTGAATTTTCTGGGAGAAGTTAGATCCTCAGAAATTAGTAGCAGTGGCTTAACAAAATTTTTTTTCAGGCCCTTGTTTAGAATTGCAAGGGGACGAAAATTGAAACTTTGCTATTCTTAAGTTATTCTTAACTTAAACACGCCTATTTATTATTTTTTTAGGCGTGTTTAAGGCGTGTTTAAGGTTTATGTTACTTTTATGTTAAAGGTTTTTTTTTAAATTTAAAAAGATTCTTTAAATTGAAGATGTCTCCTAGTTTTAATAATTTTTGCTTTGTTTATAAAATGCTAAGTAAAACTCCAAACTTTAGTGGAATTTTCAATTTAATTCCTAGAACCTTAGCAACAAAAATTTGCTAATAATAGCTTTCCCATCTATATAAAAGGGAAAGTTTGTTTGGTTGTTTGTTTGTTCGTTGTTTGTATGTAGCGAATAGACTTCTAAACTGCTCAGCCGATTATATAGAAAGGATTTTTAGGCTGAAAATTGTGCTCTAACGGACCTCTATGTTGGCTTTGTGGTGCAAGTATTAAAACTTCTTTGTTCAAAAATGAAAACGGTTTGCCCGATTAACTTCAAATTTTGTATATTTGAGATCTTGCCAACATGTAAAGAATATTGCACATCAAAATTATTATAAATATACTTCACATAATAAATAATAATGGCAATACTTATAGCTTAAAATTTATTTTCCCTACATGAATAAAGAAAAAAAAATTTAAACTATTCATAGAGGTACGATACGAATTGAGATCTATGAATTTTTTTTTTTTTTTTTTTAGAAATTCGTTTTTGTTTTATTTGTTTGATTGCTATTCAATTGATATTCAATATTCAATATTGTAAATGCTCCTACCATTCATTTTCAGAAAAAGTAACAAACAGATTGGACATACAAAAAACAGGAATAAAGACAAAAAAATTAAAGCTATGCATATCATTCGAGATTTACGAAATGTTTATTTTTGTTTTTTTTTTCTGAAACAAAATTTGGAAGTAAAGAGAATATAGAATAGAGGAGAATAGAAATTTGTTTTTGTTTTATTTGTTTGACGGCTATATTCAATATTCAATATCGTAAATTTTCAAACCTACCCTAAATTTACTCGCATTTGGTACGATTTTAGTCTTACACAATAATAACATATTAAAACATTATATAATTTATTAGTCATTTTATAAAACGTGAAATTTTGGAAATGCTTTATATACTTACATAAACTTGACATTTGCAAATTAAAAATGTTTTTTTTTTATTTTTTAACTGAAATAAAGCTAAATTGTTTTGATTGTTTGAATGTTTTGAAATAGAAATAAAGCAGTTCCAAATTTTGACGTTTTATAAAATTACAAATCAACTTTGTCATATATTTTCGTTGTATAAGAGTAAGATTAATAACAAGCTGTCAATATTTTTTTTTTGTGTAAAATAAAAGTACAATTTTATTTAAGACTGAAATCGAACCAAATGTGAGTAAATTTATATAAAGTTGTAGTTTTGTCTTATACAGAAAAAAATATTAATATCTAGCGCAACAAGAAAACAGCGAGAAAGTTCTCGAAAATCAACTAATAATTGTTCATATAAACGATGAGTTTCTTTGTCCATTTCTGACTCAATAAGTGTATTAAGATTGGATCCCAGTTTGAGGTTCCAATCTCCAAATCCTGAATAGCCAATAAACATTCTTTTGAGGTGTCATGTAGTTTTATGGCTCTGACTGATTCTTTAGTTAGTAGAGGTTTATTCAGAAAAGTTTTCAATTGTGCAGATAAAAGAACTCTTGTATTGTTGTACCTTTTATCTATAAATATTACTTTGCCTATGTTTGTATTGTTGCTAATAACTTTCGTGAATAAATCTCTAAAAGGTTTCCAGTCGGAGTAGCTTCCAGAAAACTTTTGTGTATCTATTTTCGGTAGATTCACATTAACATCTTGATTCCCTTGTAACTGCCTGGTGCTTTGTGCTCGAGCAGCCGGAGCTGGAGATATATTCATTAATTTTGTATTTAGTTCAATTCTTCGTTCAATTTCACCTTCACTTTTGTTTCAATTTAGTTTAATTCTTTGTTCTACCTTTGTTTTTCACACATCGGTATAAAACTGTGTCTTTAGAGTTAATAACAATTTTAACATTTTTCTTTTTTTTTCAATAATTTCAATTCGTTAATCATTTGTAGTAATTAAATCACTTACATAATTTTTTTTTAATTTAAAATATTTTAATTTTTTTTTCTGTTGCGATGGTGTTTTGTTGTATTTAAATTATTCCTCTCCATTATTGGATTTACAAGCCGCACTTCCAATGGTGGCAAGATAAGTATTTTTGTTTTCATTTTTATTATATTATTTTATTTTCTATTCTATATTATTTTATAAAAAAAAAAAATATTCTAACTAACAAAACTTCCACACAATTAACACTGATTTTTAATCTATTACGAACATTAATTTTTTCTCTTTCATAATATACATTTTAATTTATTTTAACAACTTCGATATAATTTAAGAACTTTTTTTTTTATTTTCAAAATTAAAAATTTATTTTATTTTAAAACACGCGTCGGATTGGTTTTGTTTACAATTAATAACTTGTCAAATTTATTTTTTTTTTTATTATTATTATTATTTATGTCTCATTCATCTCCTAGCAGTAAACAAAACAAATATATCCATCTCCCTTCCTCTTATGTATGGATGTTGATGCTCTAATTTTATTCTTTCTAGATTCTCAATCTTTTATATTTTTTTTATGTTACACTTTAATTGTGTTGATAATTGTAAATTGGATTCCACTAAAATTACTACATATAATTTTATAAGTTGTTCTCTTTCTAACTTAAATAAATTAATACTCATTATGCTATACTAACATTAAATTTTTTTTTTATTTCAAACATAAATTTTTTTTTTTTTTTATGTAAATCTAAATTACATGTGATTTTACTTTGTGTGAATTTGCGACTGTAACTTCGTTCAATAAGGCACATATAGTGTTTCGCCATTATATCTTGCAAGATAAAAACTGTTGAACTTTGTTATAAGTCGTTTTTTCACTCTGAGTATTTTTTATTTCAAAATTTTTAAATTTTGTTCTATTTCTTCTTTATTGTTTTTTATTATTTGTTTTAAAATTTTAAATTCAAATATAAATTTCTTTAAATTTCAAATTAATTTAAAAAAAAAATTTCGGTTTTTGCTTAAATATATCTCTTTTCTATTCTAAAAATCTTTTTATTCTTAAAATTTTGTATTCATTAATAATTAATTTTCTTCGAAAAGTGCCAACTTTTGTATTAATTTTTGTAACATACGTGGGTTGCAGACGAATTTTCATGCCGTAGAATGCCATTTAAACTCTGCAAAACCAGCTATCCTAGCCCTTTGTGAAACGTAATTTAGTGGCCAAAAAGATAATTTTAGTATTACAGGCTACTCACTTGTTTCACATTTCGTCCCTAAAAGAGGCCTCGCTATCGTCATTAAAAATGACATAGTTTTCAACATTCTTTATAAATATAAAGCTTCTAGGCCAACCTTCCTTTACATTTGGGTCAAAATTCTCGGTGGAAAGCATGTCATATATTTCTGTTCCTTATACAGATCACCCAACTCAAATGAACATGAAACTGCTACGGGAATTGAAAATCTCTCTAACCAGATAAATAAAATTTTGGAGTCATACCGAAAAACTGAAATAGTTCTGGCTGGGGATTTCAATGTCCATAACAGAGATTGGCTTCATTTTTCAAGTAATTCTTCTTTGAGCCAAAACTCAATTAGGAAGCAAGTTGAACTATTTTCATCAATGTTTCTTTGTCAACTTATCCAAAATCCCACTAGGATCCCTGACCGTGCTGATCAAGAAGGTTACCTCTTGGATCTGTTTTTGACTACACATCCTGAAAAGTATGTGGTTTCAGTAGGTTGTCCCCTGGGGGGCTCCAACCATTGTTTGGTGAAAACAAGCTTCCATATTAACACAGTGATCAATAGAAAGACTCCTCCCAAAAAACTGGTATGGAATTATAATCGTGCCAACTGGGAAGTTTTAACAACTTTTTTAAAGATTTCGATTGGTCAATGTGTTTTCGCAACAAGAATGTTAACTTTGCAGCAAATGCGATCAGTGAAACCATCTTGCTTAGAATGATGTTGTTCATACCTCACTCCATGAGAAGTATTCAACGAAAACCGAATGCATAGTTCAATCGCATTTGTAGTAAAGCAATTCATAATAAGGAGGAGGCTTTTAAACGTTATCAACACAATCGATCGGAGTCTCACAGGGCCAACTATATAGTGGCCAGAAATAGATGCAAGAGAGTTATCAACAAACAAAAGTTCTTATTCAACAAAAGAATAAAACGTAGGTTACTCCACATGCCAAAGAACAGCAAGTCCTTTTGGACTTTTACAAAGGGGTTAAAGGAGGACGTAAGCGAGTCCCCTTTTCCCCACTTGTTGATAAAAATAACAGAATTGTGTTAGATTCTAAAGAAAAAGCAAACTTGTTTGGTGAACAATTTGCTTCCAATTCAACACTGCCCCAGTCAACACAAAATCCACCTCGCATTCCACGCGTTGGACGTTCCTTTGGTAGAATTTACTTCAGGACACGAATAGTGATGAAAATATTGAAAAATCTTGACGCAAACAATTCGGCCGGTCCGGATGGAATCATTTCAATGGTTCTCAAAAAAACTTATTCCACTATTTCGAAACCTCTCCGCAACCTTTTTTTCCTTTCCTTTACTTCGGGTACTCATGCTGCCCTATGGAAGGTTGCGAATGTTTTTCCAGTTCCAAAAAAAGGCAACAATGGCGATCCCTTTAACTACCGCCCTATTGCTATAACCTCGGTCCTTTCCCGGAAAAAATTGTAAACATAAAGCTTCTGAAATATCTTGATCGCAAAGGTTTGCTTCATGATCTACAATACGGGTTCAGAGCCCGTCGTTCAACCGGTGATCTCATGACTTACCTTTGCGAGAAGCTAAATATCAGTCTTCATCACTCTGGTGAATCTGATGTTGCAGCCTTGGATATATCTAAAGCTTTTGACCGAGTATGGCATGATGCTTTAATAGCAAAATGCGAGGCTTTAGGCTTAGGTAGAGTTTTCCTAAAATGGATTGGAGATTTTCCCTCAAATCGCACGATTCGTGTACTTGTATATGGTCATACATCCAACCAATTTCAAATAAATGCTGGTGTCCCCCAAGGATCTGTTCTATCCCCAACTCTTTTCTTAATATTTGTCAATGACTTATTTTCAGTAACCTCCAATCCAATTCACAGTTTCGCAGATGACAGCACCCTTGTGGCTTCCTATGAATTTCATAGCCGCTGTAACATTAATCAACAGATTAACACAACAGCTAAAAATTTCATGACTAGTGAGCTAAAAAAAGATTTAGCAAAAATCGAAAAATGAAGAGAGTGTAACCGTGTTGATTTCAACACTAATAACACTCAATGCTGTTTAATCTCGCGGAAAATTGCAATATCTGCCCCCAGCTTGTCATTTCAGGGTATACCTTTGCAGCACACATCAGACCTTAACATTCTGGGTATCGGGTTAAACCAAAAATTGACCTGGTCAAAGCACATTTTTGGTATAGCTAAAGATGCAGCTAAATGTTTAGGTTTCTTGTTTCGTTGCAGAACTTACTTTTCTGCACTTGACATTCTAAAAATCTATAAAACATACATTAGACCAAAAATGGAGTATAATGCACATATTTGGGCTGGAGCCCCCCAAACCGCACTGGGCTATCTCGATAAAGTGCTAAATAGAGCTATCCGTCTTATAAATGATCCCAGTGTTACCTCATCGCTCACTCCACTTAACCATCGGCGAACCGTTTGGTCAATAACTCTGTTTTGTAGATACCCCGTAGGGACGAACACCTGTTCCAATGAAATCAAACAATTAATGCCTCCCCTGAAAGTTTTTCAACGTGAAACAAGGAGTGCGACAGATGCTCATTCCTACACTGTTGAATTAGTAAGATGGCGAAACACGGCTTATGGAAATTCGTTTGTTGTGCGCACATCGCGATTATGGAATCAGTTACCATGTAATGTGTTTCCCAAAGTTGGTAGTTTTTATATGTACGATCCCATAAAGTTTAAGAAGAACATTAACATCCATCTTCATGACTTTCCTTTAAATTAATTCCTTTATCCATCATAATTCAAATTCCTAAATCCTAACCCTAATTTCCTTTCCAATCCCGATCCTAAAAACCAAACAACACATTTGTTTTCAAAGTCCATACCAAGTTTGGTTTTAAAAAAAGGTGGGTGGTTTTAGTTGGTTAAAGTCCAACACTCCCCAGATGAACCCCGTACAGTGATTCTGGGCGGCTTTCGATCCTTTCCACCTTCGCAAAAAAAAATAAACAAAAAAAAACGAGGAAGAGTGTGGTAGAGTAGACTGTGTCAACTCTGGCATGACCGTAACATATACATTATATCATGCGGTTATTTACTTTAAGCAAAATTTAAAATATTCAGCTTTATTAGGTATAGAGTAATGCTTATATAAAAGAAGGAGTTGTATGGCAGCTGAACCCTTTGCAGTAGACCAACCAAATTTTGCAGTAACTTTGCCCATTACACTAAACTATTTTTTGCAAAATTTCAGACACCCAGCTTCATCAGGTGTAGTGTAATGCTCATATAAAAGAAGGAGTTGTATGGCAGCTACACGAACCCTCTTTAGTAGACCAACCAAATTTTGCAGAAACTTTGATCATAACTCTTCTAATGTTTTTAAGTTAAGGTTGATGAAGGCCAAATTCGGATGTTGCTTCATTTATTCTCTAACTTTGTTTGAAATTCGTTCAACAGCCTTTATTAGCTCAACTTGTTTATTGAGCGCCTTGGAGATTTTGGTCGGTATATTACTGGCAGGAGCGTTTGATAAAGCAGTTTTTAAAATAGTCGTTATTTTGGTTATTAAATTCCCCACACTTTCAAATTTCTTGTTTTTAAAATATAAATGATCCGGGTAATTCTTTTTTAATTGTTCGATGTCCTCGTTATTTTTTTGACAATAGCTTTCCAGTACTCATTTAAATTTTTTAAACGTTTTTCTATGTATTCCTTTTGTTTTTCTTGCTACAGAATCCTTTTTGAAGTTTGTCTTTACCTTTAGATATTTGGTATATAAGCAAATCTTGAAGTTGGAGTTCCTCGAGGCACAGTTCTTGGTCCTATTCTTTATTTAGCTTATGTGAATAGCTTTAACAAAATTGGGCTAAGTGGACATTATTCAATGTTTGCGGATGATACCATAATTTTATATAAAGGCAAAAGCAGTAATCTACTAGAAGAATATATTAATTTGGATTTAAATAAAGTTAGTGAGTGGCTAGACCAAAAGACACTAACGATTAACGTAACTAAAACTGATCTCATCATTTTTAAGCAAAAAAATAAAGAAAACATTAACCTATCAATTTCTATTAATCAACACCAAATAAAAAGAGTTAAATCATCTAAATATTTAGGATTAGTTATCGATGAAGACCTATCTTGGAAAATACACATTGAAAAAATAAAACAAGTAAAGAAACAGTCAGTCGGTGCAACCGACTTAGAAATACCCTACACCTATTTGGTTCAAATTTAAGGACATATCCATAAGTCATTTTAACACAATAAAAGCTGTTATTAATTTGATCGTAAGACATAGCTAACCAAATTAAATATATTACTAAAAACATTTTCTAATTACACTATATATTAAAAAATATTACAAATTCTTACTAAGTTATCTATTTAAAAATATTAAAAAACAAACAAACTTGAAATAAATGAAAATATATTTATTCCAATTCAATTACAAAATGAAAAAATTCTAATTATTAAATTTTGTGATAAAAAGATAATCAAAGCATAATATATTTAATAATCCAAATTTTTAAAAATTGCAATTATTTTAAATGGTTAGTTTATATACCTAATAGAAAAGCTTATAAACGCAAAATATGCAATAAATGTATTTCTAAAATACAATTACAAATTTAGACCTTTTCATATAATTCATTTAAATATTCAAATAAATTTTACATAAATGCAGCAAGTACCTTTGAACGTAGCTGAACCACTACAATATAGTCTAGATTTCGGAGACACATAGGACATAGAAAATATATTCTTTGGCTTTGAAATTAAACTCGACCAGAACCAATTCCCATGGTATTTTCATTACTAGTAACCTAGAGTTTAAATTTTTCATCAAAATACCGGCATTATTTTTTGAGTTATGGTGTTTTTAAGAGATATGTTTTTTAGTCCTTGAACTTGTCAAGGGTTCCAGAACCCGAAACCATGGTACGATTTCGCCCATATGCAGTCCCGTCATACTTTCAATACTAGTTAACCCTTATACACAAGTGGAACGTTATATATTAATTTTAAGTTATTATTTTTAGTAATTTCGATTATAAGCTTTTTAACTTTTGGAAGTCTAAAAGTGGTACTGAACCACCACTCCAATAGATTCCAAATTAGGCGGGCATACAAGAAATAGTAAAGAACATCCTTGTGCCAAATTTGAACCTTCTATATTTTTTCAAATTGCTATCTTTATTAATTTTAAAAATATGATTTAAGGTCTTCGGAAATGTGTGGCTGGTCCCCGACCCACTACTCCAATGGGGCCTAAATTTGAAGGACACTAAGGAAATAGGAAGGGACACCCTGGTACCAAATTTGGAGGTTCTATCTTCATTGGTTTCGGAATTATGCTTGTTTGGCCTAAATTCGATCAAAAAGCTCTAGGTTCCGAACCCATGGTTCAATCCCGAACTTACGCAGTCCTCGAAGTAATTTCATTACTAGTAACCTACGGCACAAATTTGATGAAGATAGCGTTATTAGTTGTTGAGTTATCGTGATTTTTTATATATGGATGGTCGTTAGCCCTTCGATCGATTAAAAGGTCCAGAATCCGAACCCATGGGCCGATTTCCCCCATATGCAATCCCCGCCGTACTTTCAGTCCTAGTAACCTACAGTTAAAATTTCATCAAGATAGCTCCATTATTTTTTGAGTTATCGTGCCTACGGAAGGACGGACGGACGCACGGACATGGCTATATCGACTAAGGCGGTCACGCTGATCACAAATATATATACTTTTCCATATCTAGCTCGCTTCCTTTAGGTGGTTACAAACACCATACCAAAGTTAATATACCCTTTTACCTATTCTATAGGTGTAGGGTATAAAAAACAATAATGTAAATAGTAGGTGCCATTGGAAGATGTCCTTAATTAAGCGAACAAGTTGCAAAATTAGTCTTTTACTCTCACATTCAGTCTAAAATACGGTACTTAATTCCAGTTTGGAGCCAGGGTTGCAAACACATTACCAATTCAATAAGCATCCTTATCAACAGAGCTATAAAAATTTTATACAGATTACCATATGATTATCCGACTACTCAATTGTATTATACTTGTAACTTCCCTTCTGTTGAACAAACAATATTTTTAGAAAACTGTAAGTTAATTTACAAATTATCAAATAACCTAATGAAAAGCAACCTAAAACTACAAACAAATGCATCAATTCATAATTACAACACAAGAAATGCAGAACATTACCGACTAGCAGCACCCAGAACCGAAAGACGTAAAAGAGACGTTATGTTTAATGGTATAAAAATTTTCAATAGCCTTCCTAACAATATAAAATATGCTCTTAATTTAATATTATTCAATAAAAGATTGAAAACTGTATTGCCAAAAAATAATAACTAAAAAAAAAAAAAATAATAAAAATAAATAATATTAGATATATGCTAGTTATAAGTGAGATTTATACCAGTTTTTTTTGTAACTGTCTATCTCTATACAATAAATAAAAAAAAAAAAAAAAAATAAGTATGCTGTTAACATGAATTGCTTTATTAATAGTTGGTGATTTACTATTATTTAAATTCTAAGTTGCAAAATATCAGAAGTTTCAGTAGAGTTTTGTAATTCAGTACAAAAATTATGTAACAATTCAGCATTCATGTTAGCATACACCTGATGAACAGAGCCTATATGTTTAGTAACAGCGGCTTTAATACGTTCAGAATTATCGGGAGCTACCTGCTACTTTGTGGTTTTATCAAAATTGTTAGTAATTTCATTGGAAATTTCGGCTAATAGCTCTGTTTTCAATGGCAAAAACATATTACTCAATATATTATTTCTATCAAGAGAATTCTCCGCCATTTTATTGCATATTAAGTCAAATTATTTGGCCAATTCACTAAACGAATTCTGATTTGAATCTATTGCCAAAGATACTAGTATTCCTATCATTCATATCATCTATTAACGTGCTGAGATTGTCATACATATTTCTCGGTAAGGATTCATGATGCTGACAATCATCGCATATAAACCAATTCTGAAGAGAAGGGTGATACCAATCCCTCTTGGCTCCCATACAAACATCACGCAACTTATGTTTGCAAAAAGCTTTACATACAACATAATAGGATTTGTTATCGGTGATCATACAGTTTAAAAGATTACATTTGGAATCCATTATAAAATTTCAAATTTGTATTAAAATTTTTTTTTTTAATAAAATTTATTTATTAGACCAATTAACCCATTTGGATTTTATAAGGCCCGATTAAAATATTAAGTTTACAATATTTAATATTTAAAATAAAGAATAATTCTATGAAAATCAAAAAATAAAATTAAAATATGTACGTATATAATATATATATATGTATGTATGTATATAAATTATCTAATTTCTAAAAAAAAAAAAATTTAATACATCAATGGATTTTTTATGAGTATATACGTGAGTATTTTTACTTGCACGTAGATTTTGCTGTGTGTGAGTTTTTGGTTGTAACTAAGTTCAATAAGGTCTAGTTAAAAACTGTTGAATGGTGTTATAAACCGATTGCTCACTCATAGCAGAATAAAATAGGGGTATTGTTGATGGTATTTTGTAAATATTGTTAGCAATACTTTTGTTTTTATAAACGGTGATAACTTGTTCGGGTTGTATGAATCGTACACATACAATATTTAACCTAAATTATAATATAATTAAATTTTAAATTTTTTTTTTATTAAAGTTTTATTATTATTTGTTTTTTTTTTTTTTTTGTTTTTTTTATTTCAATTTACTAATTGTTATTAAAAATTGCCAATTTTCGAGTTAATTTTTGTAATATTCGGGGCCTACAAGCTAATTTTCATGCCGTAGAATGTCATCTTAACTCCACAAAACCAGCAATTTTAGCCCTTGGTGAAACACAAGTCAGTGGACAGAATGATAATTTTAATATTATTGGCTACTCACTTGTTTCACACTTCGTACCCAAAAGAGGAATCGCGATTTACATTAAAAATGACATTGCTTTCAACACCCTAGATAAATATACACCTTCCAGCCCAACCTTCCATTATATTTGGGTTAAAATTATCGTTGAAAAGCATGTAATACATTTCTGTTTTTTATACAGATCACCCAACTCAAATGAACAAGAAACTGCTGTGGAAATTGACAATCTTTCAAACCAGATCAATGAAATTTTGGAATCATGTCCACAAACCGTAATTGTTCTGGCAGGGGATTTCAACGTACACAACAAAGACTGGCTTCATTTTTCAAGTAACTCTTCTTTGAGTCAAAACTCAATTGGGAAACAAGTTGAATTATTTTCCACACTGTTCCATCTTTCTCAACTTGTCCAAAATCCCACTAGGGTCCCGACCGAGCTGATCAAGAGGGTCACCTCTTGGATCTGTTTTTAACCACTCACCCTGAAAAATATGTAGTTTCAGTTGGTTGTCCCCTGGGGGGCTCCGACCACTGCCTGGTAACCACAAGCTTCCCGGTAAGCACATTAGCCAGCCGAAGGATTCCTCCCAAAAAAATAGTATGGCAATATAGTCGTGCTAACTGGGAGGGATTAAACAATTTTTTCAAAGCATTCGACTGGTCATTGTGCTTCCGCGGTAAAAATGTCAACTTCGCTGCAAATGCGATTAGTGAAACAATTTTACTTGGAATGAGGTTGTATATTCCTCACTCCATGAAAAGTATTAAACGAGAACCCAAATCATGGTTTAATCGCACTTGCAAAGAAGCCATTCGTAAAAAAGAGGAGGCTTTTAAGCAATACCGGAACAGCGGGTTGGAGTCCGACAGGGCCAACTATATCGTGGTTCGAAACAGATGCAAGAGCGTTATCAATAAGCAAAAATTCTTATTCAACCGAGGGTTGAAACGAAAATTCCTACATATGCCTAAGAATAGCAAATCGTTTTGGACGTTTGCAAAAAATCTAAAGGAGGACACTAGTGGGTCCTCCTTCCCTCCACTTATTGGTAAAAACAACTCAATTGTGTCAGATTCAAAAGAAAAGGCAAACTTGTTTGGCAAACAATTTTCCTTTAACTCAACACTGCCACAGTCAACTCAAAGACCACCAAATATTCCAGAAGTTGGCTGCTCCTTTGGTAGAATTTACTTTAGGACGCGAGCAGTGATGAAAATCTTGAAGAATCTAGATACGAACAAATCAGCCGGTCCCGATGGAATCACAACGATGGTTCTTAAAAAAACCTACTCTACCATTTCAAAACCTCTACGCAACCTCTTCTATTTATCCTTTACTTCGGGTATTCATCCTGCCCAATGGAAGATTGCGCATGTTTTTCCAATTCCAAAAAAAGGTAACAAAAGCGATCCCTCTAACTACCGCCCTATAGCTATAACTTCGGTCCTTTCCAAAGTAATGGAAAAAATTATAAACCAAAAGCTTTTGAAATATCTGGATCATAAAGGTTTGCTTCATGATCGACAGGGTTCAGAGCCCGTCGTTCAACTGGTGATCTCATGACTTATCTTTGTGAAAAGCTCAATATCAGTCTTCACCACTCTGGTGAATCTGATGTGGTAGCACTGGATATTTCTAAAGCTTTCGACCGTGTATGGCATGCTGCTTTGTTAGCAAAATGCAGAGCTATAGGGTTAGGTAAAGTCTTTCTCAAATGGATTGGAGATTTCCTTTCGAATCGTAAGATTCGAGTTCTGGTCGATGGTTTATCATCTGACAAATTTGAACTGAACGCTGGTGTCCCTCAAGGTTCTGTTCTTTCTCCCACCCTCTTCTTAATATTCATTAATGATCTTCTATCTTTAACTTCCAATCCAATTCACAGTTTCGCAGATGACAGCACCCTTGTAGCTTCCTATGAATTCCATAGCCGCTGTAACATTAATCATCAGGTTAATACAACAGCAAAAAATTTCACTGTCAGTGAGCTAAATAACGATTTAGCAAAAATTCACAAATGGGGTGAAAATAATCGTGTTCAATTCAACACGAAGAAAACCCAATGCTGTCTCATCTCGCGAAAAATAGCAACTTCCATTCCCAACTTGATTTTTCAGGGAGAAGTTTTGCAGCACTCAACAGATTTAAATATTTTGGGCATCGAGTTAAACCAGAAATTGACTTGGGCGAATCACATTTTTGGTATAGCTAAAGATGCAGCTAAGTGTTTGGGTTTTTTGTATCGCTGTAAAACTTTCTTCTCTCCATTAGATCTCCTCAATATCTATAAAAAATATATTAGACCAAAAATGGAGTATAATGCACATATCTGGGCTGGTGCACCCCAATCAGCGCTGGGATATCTTGATAAAGTGCAAAACAGAGCTATTCGTCATATAAATGATCCCAGTGTTACCTCAACGCTCACTCCACTTAGCCATCGGCGCACAGTCTGGTCACTTTCCCTGTTTCATAGATACCTAGTAGGGACGAACACCTGTTCTAAAGAAATAAAACAATTAATGCCTCCACTCAAAGTTTTCCAACGTGAAACAAGGAGTGCAACAGATGCTCATCCCTACTGCGTCGAATTGTTAAGATGGCGAAACACGGCTTATGGAAATTCGTTTGTTATGCGCATGTCGAGATTATGGAACCACATTCCGTCCAATGTGTTCCCTAAAGTTGGTAATTCGTATGTGAACGACTTAAATAAATTTAAGAAGAATATTAACATCTTTCTCCTAAATATCCCTCCAAATTTTCCCCATCCACCATAATCCAAAATTCCCAAATATCCTCCAACAATCCTGAAATCCTTTCATATCCCATCCCTGTAACCAAACTGTACATTTGTATCACAGGTTCCTTCCTAAAGTTTGGTTCAAAAAGGGTGTGGTTTTGGTGCGTTAAAATCGCACACTACCCAACGAAATACCGCAAAGTTTCAATGGGTGGCTTTCGAGCGTTCCATTCCCTCGTAAAAAAAAAAAAAAAAAAAAAAATAACGGTTATTATTATTATTTTTTTTTTTTTGTATTATGTTTTTAGTTAATTTAATTTAAATTTTATTAAAAATATTGATTTTTTTTTTTAAATTTTAATACATTTTGAATATTGTTTAAATCTTCATCTGTTAAATTTTGTAATCCTGTAATATTGTGCATTTGCCCTTCGGTTATGTATAAAGGGCATGATTCAAATATATGTTTTATATACAAAACTTCATTACAGTCACATCTTGGCTGGGGCTCGTTATCCAAAATATATTTATGTGTTAAACTTGTATGACTGATTTTTAATCTTGTAAGAATAACAGACTCCTTACGTGATAGATAATTTATATTTGACCATCGGCTTACATTATTTTTTATTTCCCTCAGTTTATTATTATTTATTTCGAACCATTGCTTACTCCATGAGGATTTAATTATTTTGTCAACGAGATTTTTATAGTCAGAATAGATAAATTTGTATGAAATGTCTATTTCTTCCAAAGTTGAGTTTTTGGCTAATATATCCACTTGCTCATTTCCTGCAATTCCGATGTGACTTGGAATCCAAAAAAGATATATAGTTTTACATGGGTATTTGAAGCTTAAATCTTTAATGTCCATTGCAATAGGATCTTTTGTCTGAAATTTTGATATATTTTTAATAGCACTGAGTGAGTCAGAAAGAATAACTACTTTATTTTTCGCAATATTTTGTACCGCGAAAAGTATTGCTTTATATATTGCAAACATTTCAGCCGAGAAAATACTTGTAAATTTTGGTAGGTGAAAAGTTTCTGAATATCTGTTGTAGAAAAAGGCACATCCGGTTTCTTCATTATTTATTGATCCATCATAAATATGTATTCAAAATTTTAAAATTTTGTATTTATTTTATATTGGTATATTTTCTTATAGATTTCGCTATTTGTTTGCTCTTTTTTATAAGTACTTAGGTCAATATCTATTTCGATATTTGGTTTAATCCACGGTGGTGTATCTGTTAATTTTTTTTGATGGGAACTGGTTAAAATTGGTATGTTATATTTATTTATTAGTTTCTTTATCCTGACATATGTGGGCTGAAATTTATTTGTTTTTAACTTTCAAATTGAAGTGTATTGTTTATTTTCATTGTCAATGGATGATTTTTAAAAGATAGTAGTTTCATTCCTTACAATATTATTTGTTTTTCTCTCCTTTCATGTAAAGGTATTAGTCCTGAATCAGTTATAACGTTAATACTAGGACTAGTCCTATAAGCACCCGTTACTAGTCTTATACCTGAATGCAGCACAGTGTTCAGAGTGTTTATTATCCCTTTTCCTGCTGAGTCAAATATTACAGAACCGTAGTCTAGGATGAATTTTCTTTTTCTAGTAAAAAGCATTGCTTTGGTTTTATTCCCTGAAAAATTGAAACCGCTGGTATTGGAACAACTTTTTAAATTTTCAAGAGTTTTCTGAAGATGTTTTTGTATTTTTCCTAAGTTTTTCATAGATGCAAAAATGACTGTATCATCAGCATACAGGAGACATTTGACCGGTAATTTAATACGATCAAAGATAGTATTGATTACAATATTAAAAATTGTCACGCTTAAAACTGAGCCCTGGGGAATACCATTTTCCATATTTTTGGTATCAGAGAAATAATCTGCCAATAGTGTTGAAAATTTCCTACATTTTAGATAATTATCAATAAATTTGGTTATGTTACCCTTTATATTTTTTTTAGTAAAATTTCTATTATTTTACGTCTGCACATCATATCATACCCTTTTTCTATATCAAGAAAAATGGCTACTAAGAATTGTTTTGAAGCAAAACTTTCCATTATTTCTGATTCCAGAACCGCTAAATTATCTAATGTGCTTCTATTTTTACGAAAACCAGATTGATACATATTGTATGATTCATTATGTTCAAGGTACCATACAAATCTTTTATTTATCATCTTTTCCATTATTTTACATAAACAATTGGTAAGAGATATTGGTCTGTAATTTGATGTTATTTTTGGATCCTTATTTGGCTTTAAAATGGGAATAAGTATTGCTTTCGTCTCGTCATATGGTTGAAAAATTTTATAATGTATTTTTTACTTGAAAAGTTTAAATTTTTTATCATATCATAATTAATATTGTCTGGACCTGATGAATAATTTTGAGATGAAGATATTTTTTCAAAAGAGTTACTTAGTTTTTCACAAATTTCTGAGGTATTTGTTATTATATTATTATTATCTATGATTGAGGTGGGTTGATTTGATTTATAATTTCTCTTTATTTTTCTATTATCAAATACTTGTGTTGGGTGTATTTGAATTTATTCCTTCTATAAAATTTTCAAAACTTTGTTTTTTATAAAAACGGATAAGTTTTCTACATTCTCTCTTAATTACTAAAAAATTTTTAAAATCATTTAGATCCATAGTTCTCATATATTTTCTATATAATCGCTTTTTGTTTCTTATTGCATTTTTAATTTCTGAATTCCACCAAGGAACTCTTTTTTTAATATATTTTCCAGTTATTTGTAGGATAAAACCTTCTGCTGATTTTAATATTTCACTTCTAATATAAAACTCGTATTGGTCTATATTAGAAATATTTTTCGGATATAAATTCAAAGTAACATTTTGTTGATATTTATCCCAATCTGCTTTTTTATTAATCCATTTGGGTCTTTTGCTGTAATTTATTTGTGAATTTAATATAGTTATAATTATAGGAAAATGATCACTATTATGTAGGTCATTACATACATACCAATCAAAAAAATGTGAAATATCTGGAGACACGAAAGTTAAATCTATACTCCTAAAAGACTTATGAGAATAACTGAAATAAGTACTATCACCATTATTTAGTAAACATAAGTTTTTTTCTTCTGTTATTTTTTCTATTATTTTTCCTTTATTATCGGTTTTTTTATCCCCCCATAGAACATTATGAGAGTTGAAATCTCCTAGAAACAGATATGTACTCAAAGGTTTAAGCAACAACTACTCATGCGAAGAGGTTTTGGCAAACCTGAAGGAATATGAAAATGATGATATTAAATTTGAAAAAGTATCAAGACTTACCACAAAAACTACAATTGCTAAAGGTATAATCCTACCTCATTTTATTGTACAGGCATCACCACAGAGCTTAATAAATGTTATATGCAAAATAAAATCTATTGATCATCAATTTATAAAATGGGAGCAAATCCACAAACCGAACATAACCCAATGCACGCGTTGTCAACGTTTTGGACACTCGGCTTCAAACTGCATAATGGACTTCAGGTGTCTTAAATGATGGTGCATTGCCCCTACCAGGGGTACTATGTGCAAGCATTTCGGCTGCATAATGGACTTCAGGTGTGTTAAATGATGTTAAATGAAACCGGAGAATTCCGGGGAAAAATTATTCTGTACCATGTGCAAGCATTTCGGCCATCCATCATCATAGAGAAACTGTCCGGTTTACCAGGAAAAAATAAAAAAGCAGCAAGAAAACAAAGAACTTCTCAAAAGACGCATAGCAACTAAACACATGGCACTGGTACTTATGGCATCGAACTTTGTACAGCGAAATATGTCATTTTCAAATGTAGTGAGTAGAAATAATAACATTAGTAGTAGTAATAGTAATACCAACAATATTAATAATATTAACACAGATATTTTATTAGAAATACGCATTAGTATTGCAGATGTAAATAAAACGAGGAAGATTATAGTTGCCCTTGTCAACTTTTAGATACCCGTGCATACCCACTAACCGTTATTTATTTTCCATATGCTATTATAAATATAATAAATGCTATTATAAAAAAAATATAAAAAAGTAAAACAGTTAAAAAAAAAATTTAACTTATTATCCCATAATTTTTGCTTAAAAAAAAAAATAAATAAAAAAAAAAAATAAATTAAATTTTTAATTCATTATACCATAATTTTTGCTTAAAAACAAAAAAAAAAAACCCATAAAAAAAAAAAATAGCCCTCCACAAAAGTAGGTCCGAGCGATGTCCAACTTTGCCAACTAACTTGCCCTATTACTTTACCTGCCCAGTTTTAATTTTAACCTCGTAGCTTTATTAGATTCACAGTTATCGAATTGACAACTTTTGTATGGCAGCTGCCCGAAAACGGTGCCGTAACATTTTGAAACTCCATATAAGTGCTCGATTCATTATATAACTAGCAGTGTGTAATTTTCATCTTCGTAGTATAATCAGTTTCCAAGAAATTCATATTGGTGCAAGGAAGTTGTGTGGCAGCTCCCCAAAACCTTGATCTGGTCTTAACCAAAAAGAATAGGGAACCTCAAAAATGCCCAAAAAATGTTTTGTGTGAATTTCAAAACTCTTGCTCTAATTTTTCAATTCTATCTCTTATAATTAATTTTTAATTCACGAATATATTAAACTTAAGCAAAATCAACTTCATATGATCATACTCATATAATAATCATCATATTCATATATGATTCATCATATATATTCATTATTATCTATCAATATCAATAAGCCATTTACTTAAAAAAAATCTTTGTGTTCTTTTTTGCTTATCTTAAATAAACTACGCATCATTTAAATTATATGAAATTCTAAATCGAAATCGTTATCTACAAAAAAAAAAATAAACAAAAAAACAAAAACAAACAAAATTCATATAATTTCATGTTAAATACAAGATGCATAGCAAAATTTTAAATTTTTGTATGAAAATATTGGAGTTAAAAAAGTTAGTTGTTCGAGAGCTACCCGAAGTTTTAGTCCGATCTTAACCAAAAAAAATAGGGAGCCTAGAAATTGATTGAAAAATATTTTGTGAAAATTTCAAAACTTTAGCTCTTTTAGTTTTTGAGTTATCGTGCTGACACACAGACGGACGGACAGACACACATAGCTAGATCGACTCATTTTTCGATTCTGAGCCTATACGTACCCTTAACACTATATCTAGCTCGTCTAGATCGATGCGTTACAAACGGAGGAGCAATTCTAATATACCCGATGTCATATATGTATGCACGGGTATAAAAATTAACACTATCGAGAAAAATATTAATACTAACACCAATAGAATTAATATATTATTCGATTGTATGAATATTGAATCCAATCAGCAATATGTCTAATCTAACTAGAACTTATAAAGTCATCTCAATAAATGTTAACTCTCTTATCTCACACAGTAAAAATATGCACTTATGCACTTTGTAGAGAACCACAATCAGACATTATTTGTATGTGTGAAACAAAATTGAAACCATCTGATCATATGTCATTAGACAATTATGATTTTGTTAGAAAAGATCGTATGAATGCTATTGATGATGGCGGTGTTGCCATAGCAATTAAAAAATATTTTAAATACCAAATTGTAAATAACTACATTTTCGATCAATTTACATGTATCGAAACTTGTGTTATATCTGTACAAATAAAACAAAACAAAAAATTGTATATAATTTCTATTTACACATCAAATAGAAATTCACCTAATTTTTTGACAGAATTGGAAAAAATTTTTCAAACATTAAATTTATCCAATATTAACAATTTTTTTATATTAACTGGCGATTTCAACGCGAAACATATATCTTGGTCGAATACTGTTAACAACTCTCGTGGTACACAATTATATAATTGGATACAAAATAATTACATATTGTATAAAATGAAACTGCACGTATCAGATGCACCTACACTACCACCGGCAAATTCATACATAGATTTAACTATTGCCGATGTAAGAATAAATGTAAGCTTCTCTCAAATCTACAACAAACTTACAACTTTGCCATATGATAGCGATCACAATGCTATTTGCATCCCATTCCACATTCAAAATGAAGAAGTTCTAAGTAAAGAGTTGCCATGCGAGAAATATTTAATTGCAATAATATTAATTGGAATAAATTTCGCAAGAAATTAGATCAAAACTACGATATTGAGTATCTTAATACGGAGAACAAAATCTTAGATAATTGCAATATTTCGTTACAAAATATAAATTTTCATCTTCTAAAATTAAACAAAATTATTCATAAAACCATGAACGAAATAATACCTAAAACACAATTTTCAAATAACCTTAATAAATTTAACTCCAGAAAACTTAAACTAGTTTTGAAAAAAAAAAGTTCTTTGTTAAATGACATTCACAAAATTTACAAACAAAGTCTAGATTTCTCTTCTCATGATATTCAATTCCTTAAAAGTTTACTTAATAACATAAACACATTATTTAAACAACAAATTAAAATTGAAATAAATAGTTATTACAAAAACCGGCTTCAAAACATTGCTCCACAAAACAATATGTTCCCACACATCAATAAAATTTTTCAAAAAATAAATATAACCAAATCACAAACCTTCATATCGATCCAAATGATAATCATCTTCTAACACAAAATAACATTAACATCAACAACCTTAAAAAAACTAATTCAAACAAATTTATTTTACAAGACTCAACACATATTTATAATTTCATGGGCTCTCACTTAGAACAAACTCATAAAATAAATATTCCAATTAACAGCAGATTTCACACTATAGTAGAAAACAAAGTCCAACAATTTAAAAATAATGTGGAACAATTAAGATCCAATAATATCACATTATCCACATTTTCCAATATAAATAAATCATCTATGCCACGAGTCGGGAACATGCGGCTATTTTTCTGTAAATCTGCGGCTCTTTAAATCTGTTATTTTATGAAGAAAAATTTTTAAAGCTTATTCAAATTTTAAATTTTGATTCCCAAAAAAATATTATTAAATAAAAAATTTCAAAAATGCAAATCATAGTAGGCATGATTTTAATTTTTTTTCTATGCATTTTTTTCTCTATACTTCGAACTTATAATGTTATGTAATGTATACTATTTATTGCATTTGTCATTTGACTTTGCTAATAGCGACGGAAACGGTTGTGTAAAATTTTATAGTATTCTTTTCAATAGTTTTATTTATTTTAAATATTTTTTATTTTGTAAAAACAATAAAAGGAAAAATAATGAGTTCAAAAAAAAGAAAAATAGCTGAAGAAAACAGAAATTTTAATAAAATGTGGACCGAGAAGTTTGCATTTGTGGAAGTTAATGGCTCTCCACAATATTTAGTTTGTAATTTAAAGCTTCAGATCAATAAATCCAGTAACATTGAACGACATTTCCTTGGAAAACATTCCGATTTCAATGAGATGTATCCAGATGGCGATATTAGAATAAAAGCTGTTGAAGAATTACAAAAAAAAACACTTGGTCAGCAAAGTTTTTTTTCAAGTTGCGTACAGTCTTCATAGTATACAACAGAAGCAAGTTTTTCATTATCCTTGGAAATTGCAAAAGCAGGAAAGCCTTTTACAGAAGGCGAATTTGTTAAAAATTGTATGTACAAGAGTTCTGAAATTCTTTTCAAAGATTTTAAAAATAAGGATGATATTTTAAAAAAAGTTAAAGATTTACCGCTCTCAGCCAAAACGGTCAAAGATCGAATTACCGTTATTGCTACAGAAATATCAAATATGCAAGTTACTGATATTAATTCGGCTGAATTTATATCTCTTGCTGTGGATGAATCCACTGATATTGCACAATGTTGTGTGATGGTTAAATATGTAACTTATTCTGGTGTTCAAGAGGAATTACTTGAATTATTAGCAATTAAAGGCCATACTCGAGGGGAAGATATATCAGAAAGTATTCTAAAACTCTTGGAGAATAAAAATATAAATATTAATTATGTCGTATCAATTGCAACTGATGGAGCACCTGCTATGATAGCAAAAAATAAGGGGTTTGTTACATTGGTCTCCAAGCACATTTCTCATCAAATTATTTCATTCCATTGTATAATACACCAAGAAGCTTTAGAAGTTGCCAAGTCATTGGAAATAATATCAAATCTGAAAAAAGTTATGGATGTTGTAGTACCAGTAGTAAATTTCATAAAAACTAGAGCGTTGAACCACAGACTTACTGCATTTTTAGAAGAGCTGGATATTACATATAAGGATTTAGTAACTTTTACATCTGTACATTGGTTGTCAAAAGGAAAAGTGCTAAAACGTTTCTCTGAGTGTTTGGATGAAGTAATTGTTTTCTTGAGCACTACAAATTATGACAAAAAACACCTAACACTACTCACTAATCCTGAATGGCTTCAAAACTTCTATTTTTTGCTTGATATCACCGAACATTTTAATAAATTAAATTTGAAATTGCAAGGAAAAGGAAATACAGCCCTACAGTTATTAGAAGAAATTCTTACTTTTGAAAAAAAACTAGAAATGTTTTTTGAAGATATTTCTGAAGATGAATTTGTTTATTTTGAAAGTCTAAAAAATTACCGTACAAATTTAAATTTAGAGGTTACAGATTGTAAAATATTCGCTGATATGATCACTATGATTTTAAATTCATTTACAAGTCGATTCCAGGATTTTAAAAAGTATCAAGAAACATTGAAGTTTCTATTGCAGTCTTTGAAATGTAATTTAAAATTAATAGACATTAAATCTTGTCCTGGAATATCTTTTGCAGAATTACAATTGGAGCTTGTGGAAATACAAAATAAAAGTATCTGGGTAGAAAAACTGGAAAACATGTTAAAGGAAATTGAAGTAAATCAATAAACTATGCAGGAAACACCTCAGGACATAATATTTAGATGCTGGAACTCATTTCCAGCTACTCATTCAAATACCAGGAGGCTTGCTTTTGGTCTATTAACAATTTTTGGTTCAACGTAGAATTGTGAACAACTTTTTTCCTCAATGAATTTTATTAAAAATAAGTACCGCAGCAGGCTTAATGATGAAAGTTTAAAATCTTTGTTACAACTAAAGAACACTAAATACTTTGCAAATTTAAATAAGCTGGCCGAGAAGATGCAAGTGCAAAAGTCACATTAATAAACTACAAGATACAGATCATATTTTTAAACGATTATTTATTTAAAAAAATAAATAAAAGATTAATTTTGAATTACATATAAATAATAAATCTAGTGCATTTTCATTAATATAAGTTATTATTTTCAATACTGTTTGTAAATGTGCTTTTTATCTATTTATATAACGATAAAAAATCGTGTTATAATATGTTTGCGGCTCTTTAATTTAAAATTTCTATTTCTTTTTATGATTTGGCTCTTTATATGGAAAAGGTTCCCGACCCCTGATCTATGCAATACGGCGAAAATAGCAAATTCACAAACCAAGAAGAAGTTACAGAAAAGCTTAAAACCTTAAAAAATAAAATTTCTTCTGGAAACGATAATATACCAAATGTGGTACTTAAAAATTTAAGTAATTTTATAATATCTAAATATGTTATAATTTTTAAAAATGCAATTAACAATTCGTATTTTCCAAATATATGGAAAACTTCGAAAACTATTTTGCTAAAAAAACCAGGCAAAGATCCAACTAATCCAAATAATTATAGGCCTATAAGTTTAATGCCTAACATAAGCAAAGTTTATGAAACTATTATCAACGATAAAATTTCAAAATTTGTTAAAAAAATAATCTAATACTACCGAACCAATTTGGTTTTAGATATAAGCATAGTACCATACATACAATAAACAAACTTACATCAGACATTTGTTGGTTTATTAATAAAAAATTTGCTGTAGGCGCTTGTCTAATTGATTTAGAGAAAGCTTTTAATACTGTGTGGCTACATGGCTTGATTTACAAGCTTATAAAATATAAACTTCCTAATTATCTCATTTCTATAATTCATGGTATGTTATATAATAATTCTTTTCAAGTTATTAGTAAGGCAAATACGACACATAAAACGCTGTTTTCGATTTATATCTCAGACCTGTTATTTTTATTAGGTAGATTTAAAGGCAATAATTATACACAAGCTTTCCGCGAATGACACCGTAAATAGCATTTAAACCAAATTACAAAATATGTTCAATACCGTGTTGGATTATTAGTAGTATATATGGCACCTGAGCGTGGGAATTCTGTGCGAGAAAGAGATAGCAATATTTATGCATATGTTTGGCACGCTTCCATAATTAGTTTCCGGATGCAAGTTACGTGTTTGGCATGATCCATAATTAGTTTCCGGATACAAGTTGCGTGATTGGCATACAAGTTCAATGAACTGTGATACGTGTTGTAAATACATAATTAGTTTTCCGGAAAAGCTTTTGTAAATAATAGATGACCTTGCGTTGACAAAGTGCCAAGTAAATGCATTTAATATTTTTTTTTTTTTTACAAAGCTTTTTATGGTCAACTAGCTATTAAATATGATATTAAAGCAAAAATGCAATGATATTTTATTTTCTGGCGCTTCGCCCAATTAAATGCAATTAATAATTTATTTTCTGGCACTTCGTCCACAATGCAATAAATAAAATTAAAAATTACTTTGTAATATACAGGTATGTTATTTGAAACTTAAAGAAATTGTAAAAATAAATTAAGTTTCATATAGTTTTTTTCCTCAAGTAAATGTAATAATAATTTATTTTCTGGTGCTTCGCCAACAATTAATTGGATTTAATAAATTAATATAGACATAATATATGGGCTTAAAAATTACTTTGTATTATACAGGTATAAAAACAAAACAAAAAATAATTTGAGGTATGTTATTGGAGAATGTACTTTGTGTAAAGCAAATAAAAATTTATTATACTGTTGTAAATTACTTTTGTATTATGTAATTTTGAGGTACGTGATTGGAATGTCAAACTACCTACTAAGTATAATGCCAAAAATTAAAAGCGACTTGTAAAAATAAAACAAATAAATTAAGTTTCATATAATATCATTTTTATTTACCCAAGAATTGTGATCTTTATCAAAACCTAACCATTTAACAAAAACTTGATTTCCCTTTCTTTTCAATATTTTTTCAACAAGAAAAGTGTCAGGATTTTTGACTCTAGTAAGTTCAGGCTCATAAAAAGAACCTGAAATCGGAGTTTTTGTATAATCAAATAAATTGTAAGTAATTGGGTCTGTGCGTTTTACGTCTTTAATTGTAAATATTTCTGTTGACCAGCTTGGTTGATAACCTTTTGCAAAGTTTCCCTTGTATTTACTTATGCGTACATAATCTCCAACTTTATATTTTGCCTTGTGATAAAACTTCGGTTGCATGTAAATGTTTTTCAAAATATATTTCTCGTTTGTTTTTGTAACTTTTTTTGGCTGAAGTTTAATTGTACGGTGGTATGTTGAATTGTATTTCTCTATAAGTGAAGGTAAAATAGATACCCATTTATAATTACCCTGAAAACTGAACTGTTTCCACATTGCATTTTTTAAAGTACGGTTAAAACGTTCTACTATGGATGCTTTCAGCTCAGAATATGTATGATAATGATTAATTTTTTTGCTTTCCATAAGTTTTCTAAATTCCTTATTAAAAAATTCTTTCCCTTGATCGGATTGAATATTTTTTGGATGTGTTCCAGCACTTTTGAAAACATTTTTCATACCAAGTAAAACATTAATAGCATTTTTATTTTTAATTGGCTCTTAATGGCTTTTAATTTTTAATTTAGCATAAGCATATTTCGAAAAGGTGTCTATAACAGTTAATAAATATTTATTTCCATTGTTAAACTTTGCATATGGAATCATTTCTACTAAGTCGATTTGCCATGTATCGTTTAAACCTTTTTGAATAAATTTTCTTCGACGAAAGTTTCGTCTGGCACCTCTATGTATTTCAGTTACTATTTGTTCCCTTGACATTACGCTTGTACCAATTTATAATATTTTTAAACTCAATTTTATATTTTTCTATAGAAGAACACTTGCATGTATCTGGTCCAGATGACGAGTTATCGTAAGCCCAAGGGCAAAGAGTAAAATGAGTACCGTATATTGAGGTAAATTTTTCTATTGTTGAAAATTCTTTAATATATTTATACATGTAATAAATACGTTGCTTATGCTCATTTAATAACACAGAGGAATAAGAATTTAAAAACTCTTCCACTTCTTTCACCTCCATCTTTTAAAATGAGAATAAGTTATACACGTTTGCTACTTTTATATATTTAAAGACAGATTTAATTTACCTCTTAATAACTTTTAAAACGTGGACCAATAATGATATATTTTAATCATCCGTTTACGATGATGGTAGCGGGGCCATCTGGATGTGGGAAAACAACATTTGTATGCAACCTAATTAAAAATATTACTAGATTGATATATCCAAAAATTGAAAAAATAAAATGGTGTAACCAGAAATTTCTGCTGTTCCAAGAAATATAGATTTTACAGATATAGACTTTTATACCGACATTCCGGAAGAACTTAATGAAAAAGAAAATAAACCTACTTTAATTGTTTTAGATGATTTAATGTTAGATTCAGCAAACAAACAAGTATGTGAACTTTTTACTAAAGGCTCGCACCACCGCAATTTGTCTATTATATTATTAGCGCAAAACGTTTTTCATCAGGGGAAATTTTCACGAGATATTTCATTAAATTGTAAATATTTGGTACTTTTTAAAAACCCCCGAGATAAATCACAGATTTTTCCTCTAGCTAGACAACTATATACGGAAAATATAAAAGGCTTCTTGGGGGTATATAATGAATCAACATCAAGCCCACATGGTTATATTGTATTAGATTTAACACAAGACATTAACGATTTGTTTCGAATTAGAACCAACATATTCTCAACGGAATATTGTGTTTGTTTTTGTGCTATTAAAGACTTAAACAATTGCTTAAAAAATGAAACGGTTGAAGAAAAACCGACATATGTTACATGTTATAAAAAAATGCAGCAACAAGAATTTTCGTAAAAATATTCTAAAATATTGTGACGACGATATAATAAAAACTATTGCTGAAATTGCAATAAATGTGTTAAATGGAAATAACAAAATATCACCATCACAAAAAACAAAACTAAAAAAACATAAAAAACAATTGAGACTCCTAGCGTGTCCCCAAAAAGGTATAAAAGCTAAACGAAAAATGTTAAGTCAACATGGAGGGTTTTTACCTACATTAATTGGTACTATATTATCTGGCGTCATAGGAAAACTTCTCAGTAAGCCATAATGCAGCGAATGATTGTTATGCCACCTGAAATATTTAACAAATTTAAAAATATAATTCAAGATGATAAGAATTTAAACGTACTAGATCAAAAAATGAAAAAAGTTCTGTATGACAAAAAACTAAAACCGCTTCAAAAATGGTATTTGTATCGACAAAATTTAATGAAATATGGAATCAACAGACGATTCGTAAAGAAAATACCAGAAAAATCATCATTTGGTAAATCATTTGATGCAGCAACACAAACTAAATTCGTTTCAAAACGGAATGCACATACAGAAACCATATCACATAAATATCAAACAACAAATACGCAAACAAATTTTATTCCTTTTGTTGAAGATGATGTCTTTCAATACGATCCTAAAAAAGAACAATCAGATAAAAGTTTTAATTTACATGATATTGCTGATTATGACGATGATGATGAAGATATTGGTAAAAAGTTAGCTCAAGATGAGATAAACAAAGGTGCAAAATTAATTGAAAGACCTTCCTTAAGTTCTGACTTTCGTATATTTGAAACACCGGGAAGTGATGTAATAACAGTGGCAGCTCCATCACTATCTCCTAAAAAAACAAATTTAAGATCAGCTGGTGCTAAAATTTCGCCTGGTATACTATCAAGTTTTCCTGATTCAAAGAAACGAAAACAAAATGAATCCCTACATAGAACACCGAAAAGAACTTCATCAGTACCGGCTTGGAAAACATATAAATAGTGTGACATTTTGTGTTTTAGAAGAAGTTAACAAAGATGGATAGTCAAGATGAATTCTATATAACATTGTTTAGCAATGATAATTTAATCCTGTTTCCTGAAAATACTTTAGCTTCATTCGAAAATAAACTACCTAATCACTTTGATTTAAGAAATGGAAATTGGAAAGTTGGTCTTTCAGAAATTTATCTGAACGATTTCCTACAAACGGAAAAATTTAACAAAGAGAATTGTGCTCTTATTAATATAGGGGAGTATAATGTTTATGTAACAAACATTGAAAAACCTCTTGAAAAAATCAAAGTAACCAAATCTATAGGTTACACATATTATTCATATGACGATTCGGAATTAAATTTGGATGATTGGAAGTTTAATTTTTTGCCAACACTTATTAAAACGAGGAAGATTATAGTTGCCCTTGTCAACTTTTAGATACCCGTGCATACCCACTAACCGTTATTTATTTCCCCTATGCTATTATAAATATTACAAAAAAAATATAAGAAAGTAAAATAGTTTAAAAAATATTTAATTTATTAGGTATCCCATAATTTTTGATTAACTTATTATCCCATAAAAAAAAAAAAAATAGCCCACCCTAAAAGTTGGTCCGAGTGATGTCCAACTTTGCCAACTAACTTGTCCTATTACTTTACCTGCCCAGTTTTGATTTTAACTTCGTAGCTTCATTAGATTCACAGTTATCGAATTGATTACTTTGTATGGCAGCTGCCCGAAAACGGGTCCGTAACATTTTGAAACTTCATATAAGTGCTCGATTCATTATATAACTAACAGTGTGTAATTTTTATCCTCGTAGTATTATCAGTTTCCAAGAAATTTATATTGGTGCAAAGAAGTTGTATAGCAGCCCCTCGAAAATGGCCGTAACATTTTGAAACTTCATATAAGTGCTCGATCCATTATATAACTAACAGTGTGTAATTTTCATCCTCGTGGTATAATCAGTTTCCAAGAAATTCATATTGGTGCAAAGAAGTTGTATAGCAGCCCCCCGAAAATGGGGCCGTAACATTTTGAAACTTCATATAAGTGCTCGATTCATTATATAACTAACCGTGTGTAATTTTCATCCTCGTAGTATAATCAGTTTCTTAGAAATTCATATTGGTGCAAAGAAGTTGTGTGGCAGCTCCCCAAAACCTTGATCTGGTCTTAACCAAAAAGAATAGGGAACCTCAAAAATGTCCCAAAAATGTTTTGTGTAAATTTCAAAACTCTTGCTCTAATTTTTCAATTCCATCTCTTATAATTAATTTTTAATTCACGAATATATTAAACTTAAGCCAAATCAACTTCATATGATCATTATTCATATAATAATCATCGATTCATCATATATATTCATAAATATCTATCAATATCAATAAGCCATTTACTTAAAATAATCTTTGTGTTCTTTTTTGCTTATCTTAAATAAACTACGCATCATTTAAATCATATGAAATTCTAACTCGAAATCGTACAAAAAAATATACAAAAAAAAAAATAAACAAAAAAACAAAAACAAACAAAATTCATATAATTTCATGTTACAAGGTGCATAGCTATATTTCAAATTTTTGTATGAAAATATTGGAGTTAAAAAAGTTAGCTGTTCGAGAGCTACCCGAAGTTTTGGTCCGATCTTAACCAAAAAAAAAAGGGAACCTAGAAATTGATTGAAAAATATTTTGTGAAAATTTCAAAACTGTAGGTCTTTTAGTTTTTGAGTTATCGTGCTGACACACAGACGGACGGACGGACAGACACACATAGCTAGATCGACTAATTTTTCGATTCTGAGCCGATACGTACCCTTGACACTATATCTAGCTCGTCTAGATCGATGCGTTACAAACGGAGGAGCAAATCTAATATACCCGATGTCATATATGTATGCACGGGTATAAATATAACTGCTAATCAGGGATTTACTCAAAACCAAGTTTTCAAAGAATTTTTTAATGAAATTTTAGCATATATCTCTAATACTAAAAATTACGATGATGTAACTTTTAAAAAAGTAGCAAATCAAAACGAAAGAGGTTTAATTCGAATATCACAGACTTTTGATGAAGACAGCTTCTTTATAAAAGTTAATCACAGTTATAATATAAAAACATTGTTAAATGAATTATTTCAACAGAAAAAAAGTATAAAAAATTTCAAAACAAAATTACCTGAACTATTTAAATTAGCTATTGCTAATAACAAAGACGAATTAAATATAATGGTTATGATTTATTCAGATATAGTTCAATCATCTATTTTTGGAAGTAAAAAAGTACGGGCGTTGAGAGCTATCAACATAGAAAATTGTAGAATACCTATAAATATTGAATTTCAAAATATTCATTACATACCTATAGAGAAAAATATTTTTGAAACTATTGCTATTAAAATCTGTAACCAATACAGTGATGCAACAATTTTCGTTTCAAGTTACTTTCCAACAAAAATTGTTTTACATTTTAAAAAGCATTGATTATCAAATAATATAAATACTACTACTCAAATAAGATATTCCATCAAACATGGAACAAGCTTACGTGAGATATTATTCCTCTCAAGTAGGAAGAGGAATTAACGATATTGGGCCTTTATTACAATTTTATCCATCTATACAGCGGGGTCGTGGTATAGGTAACGTATTTGGAAGTTTATTTCGTTATTTGAAACCAGTTCTTTCATCTCCTGGGATCTATTTAAAAAAGAAGCTGTAAACACAAGTATAAACAATCTTGGTGACATAGCATCAGGTGCCCATATTAAAGAAACAGTAATTGATCAGGGCAAAAGCGGTATTAAAAATTTACGAAAATCAATGGTTAATCAATTACATTCAATGTATGGTGGAAAACGGAAACCTATAAAAAGACGAACAGTTTCTAACAAACCGCATTCAAAGTTGAAGCGACGAAAAAAGCAAACCAAGAAATCTGATATTTTCAGTTAAAATGGAATGTATGAAATCTGAATTAGGTATTTTTGCTTCTTTACCAGTGCAAACAAGCATTTTACGTTCAGAGGAGGTAGCATACAACCCTTTAGCCTCATTAGAAGCATCACCGTCAACCATTGAATTTGTTTCACTTGGAAACGGAGATACATATAGAGATTTATCCAGCACCTATATAAAGTTTAAAGTTCAAATATTAAAAAAAGATGGATCAAATTGGAGTGCAAATGATAAATCTGGAGTTGGAGCTGATGCTAAACCACTACCACAACCAAGTGTTATAAATAATTTATTGCACTCAATGATTAAACAATGCAATGTGACATTAAATGTAAAAAACATTACACCTTCCGACTCGTTATATCATTACAAGGCATACCTAACAAGTTTACTAAATTATGGCAGCGATTCTAGTCAAACACATTTAGAAGCATCCGGTTGGGAATTAGACAAACCCAACTTTAATTCTTTTGACAATAGTGGCTCTAAAGCAAGACAGAAATTATATAACAATTCTGCAGTGGTGGAATTAATGGGAAACTACATGTAGATTTCTTCAATACTCCAACGCTACTCTTAAATAATGTTGACATGAGAATAGCTCTGACATTAGAAAAACAAGATTTTTTTCTATTTTTCAATGATACAGATGAAAGCTATTTAAAGATTCATGAAGCTAATTTATACATGAAGCATGTTACTATAAATCCTAACATATTGTTAGCAAACAATACCGTATTAGAAAAAGCAAACGCAAAGTATCACTACAAAAGAAACGAAATTAAAACTTTTACAATTCCAGCTAATACTTCAAATATATCATTGGACAATGTCTTTATAGGACAAATTCCTACGGCTCTTATATTTTGTATGGTAAGCAATGAAAGCTTTAATGGAAAAAGATCAAAAAATCCACACTTTTTCGACCATCAAAATCTTTCACAGTTTCAATTATATGTAAATGGAGTACCTGTGCCTAATTCTGCAATAGAAACAAACTTTTGAAGCAATAACTTTTATAATTCACGAGCATATTTAACATTATTCAGTGGAACTGGTATACATCACTCAGATAGAGGACATCAGATTACAAAAGAATTGTTTGCAAAAGGCTGTACAATACTAGCTTTTGATTTATCTGCAGATGGATCAACAACAGATTCTTGTCAAAACCTTTTAAATCAAGGAGCAGTAAAAATTGAAGCAAGGTTGAGTTCTCCATTAGGTTCAACTTTAACATGCATTGTATTTGCAGAATTTGATGCCAGTATAGAAATTGACAAAAATCGTAATGTTTACTTAAACATATAAAAGGATGATTAGCATTTTGTTGTCCCATCATTATACAATGAGTTGTGTACTAGTAGACTTGTCGTTCTGTACGGAAGACACCAATACAATATTTGTAAAAAATCTTGCTGTGGCTGGAATAAAAGAAAAATGTAAAACAATTGTAAAAGAATTAAAGTATAAATTTCCTGTCAGAGATTTATAAAGAACAGATATTGAGAATTACTCTTTTGGGCATATCGATAACGAAAAAATAACTAATAACTTAATAAATTTGCTTGAAAATTTCGATATAGTCTTAACTAATGGAAAACTTAAAGTAGAATTCTTGAAAACATATGTAAAAGGAAATACACGTCTAATTGATATTTCTCGTTTACAAGATAATGAACACACTTCAGATTTCAAAGGTGCTGAAATGTAATAATTTGACGAATAAAATATTTAGTGGTGTTTATGCTCTTGATCTATTACCAAACCAAGTTTCAAAACCTAGTATTTTGGTGGTAAATACTGATACTTCTAATGAAAAAGGAACACATTAGTTAGCAATATTTGTTCCAGTTAAAGGATGTGCAGAATATTTTGATTCATTTGGAATTCCGCCATTTCACAATGAGATTATTAAATTTCTACAAAATCAATCGAAATGTTTTGTTTTCAACAATAAGCGTTTACAAAGTAATTTAACATCTGTTTGCGGATATTATTGTTGTGTATAACTATGGATGCGAAGTTCCCGTAAAAGCATAAAATATTTTCTTAATTTATTCGACACATTATCCCCACTACAAAATGACAGAAAAATAGAAAAAATGTTTCGAAAAATTTTTAAAAAATGTAAGAGAAAAACTATAAATACAAAATTCTAAAATAGAATTCATCAGTTAAAACAAAAGCAAACGAGGAAGAGTGTGGTAGAGTAGACTGTGTCAACTCTGGGATACCCGTATGACCGTTTTATAAACATTATATCATTTATAAACATTAATTACTTTTGACAAAATTTCAAACATAGAGCTTTACTAGCAGATTTACCCGGCGTTGCCCGGAAGCTTGCAAATTGTAAAAACGCAAGCTTCAGCCAGTTTTTTGAAATACTACTTTGCTTATAAATGAAGCCACAAAAAAAATATTTGTGGAGTTCCGTTTACCCATCGTGGCCCAACAGCTTTTTATAGGTTTTTTCGTTGCTTTGTTATATATATTAGAAATGATTTAACCGATTAACTTCAAATTTTGTATATTTGTTCTTCTTTGAAAATGAAGTTCAATTTACTAACAGACTTGGAAGTTGTTAACCCCTGTCGACCCGACGATTGTTCAAAAAAAAATTTGTAAGTAAATTACGTCCAATTTCTGAAAGTAGGTACAACTTCTTTGAATTAGGGGAATGCTTAAAAAAATGTTTTGTCGAGTTCTTTTAACCGATAGCGAAACAAAAACTTTAAAAAACAGTTTAAACGAATATTTCTAATTTTTCTATACATGGTGCTTCTTGAGAAATTGGTGCTCCTTGACGATAGAGTTGAGGATGTTAGGTTCCCGGCGAATAATGTTAACTGAATTAAAATGACTATTGGACAAATGGGGATACTAAGTTTGCCATTATGTCATTATACTATATATACTATGTCAATAGTAGTTATCTTGAATTGCCAACGTTTGAATAAAATATAGTCGATGGTTTAGAAAAGATTTAAAAATTTGCTTTTCAACTTATATTTTGTTTAGCACTCACCTGAAAGTTGTAATACGCTCTTCCTCGTTTTTTTTATGATTTGATGAGAGAAATGTAGGCTTATTTTTTGGAAAAACTGTTTTAAAATACTATGTTTTTAAGCATTATATATAAAAAATTGAATTTTTTGATTTTTAGATTTCATTTGAAGAAAACTGAAAATTTCATTGAATCTTTGTTCAAAACGCACAAACAGGTCAAAACCAAATTAACCATGTGGGTTTTAATTAAAATGTTGGTACAAAATTTTCAATAAAATACTTTTAATCGTATAAGAAAATAAAATTTAGAGAAAACTTCATGGCGTCGTCGTGGAAAACGGGTTAATCGAATTAACTAAAACTTTTTGCAGCCTCTCTTTAGACTGCAAAATCAACCTGTAAAATTGGACACAAATCGAAAACACAAAATTTTTTGAAAGTCCGCCAGGCCGAAATGGGTATAATTATTCCAACCAAATTTATACAACTAATTGCGGTTGCTAAGAGAAACATTTGTGCAAAATTTCAAGTCAATTTGTCAAACGGTTTTGACTCGAAATCAAAAAACATTGAAAAAGCTTCTTTGCGCCCTCATGCCCAAACGGGTTAACCGAACTCAACAAAAATTTGTGCCAGACTCTATCGTCGACTGCGAAACCACCTTGTAAAATTGGACACAAATCGGAAATACAAATTTTTTTGAAAGCCCGCCACGTCGAAATGGGTTAAATTATTCCAACCAAATTTATACAACTAATTGCGGTTGCTAAGAAGAACATTTGTGCAAAATTTCAAGTCAATCGGTCAAACTGTTTTGACTCGACATCAAAAACATTGAAAAAGCTTCATTGGGCCCTCGTGCCCAAACGGGTTAACCGAACCCAACAAAAATTTGTGCCAGCCTCTCTTTTTGACTGCAAAACCACCCTGTAAAATTGGACACAAATCGGAAACAAATAATTTTTTGGAAGCCCGCCGGTCCGAAATGGGTTAATATTTTCAAACCATCTTTATACAACTAATTCCGTTTGCTAAGGGGAAGATTTGTGCAAAATTTAAAGTCAATCGGTCACACTGTTTCGGCTCGACATCAAAAACATTGAAAAAGTTTCATTGCGCCCTTGTGCCCAAACGGGTTAACCGAACCCAACAAAAATTTGTGCCAGCCACTCTTTTTGACTGCAAAACCAACCTGTAAAATTGGACACAAATCGGAAACACAAAATTTTTTGGAAGCCCGCCGGGCCGAAAGGGGTTAATTTATTCCAACCAACTTTATACCATTAATTCCGTTTAATAAGAAGAACATTCGTGCAAAATTTCAAGTTAATCGGTCAAACCGTTTCGACTCGACATCAAAAAAACGAAAAAGCTTAAAACGGCTCTGGAGCCGCAACCTGTTGACTTATAAAAATGCGACATAGCCTATGTCACCCCCCGGGCTCCCAGAATTATTCCTTTAAAATTTTGTGACAATCGGACCAGTGGTTTTCACGTGAATCCTGGACAAACAAACAAACAAACAAACAAATAAACAAACAAACAAACAAATAAACAAACAAATTTTCTTCTTTATATATTAGATTAGGTGTAGTGTAATGCTCATATAAAAGAAGGAGTTGTATGGCAGCAACTCGAACCCTTTGCAGTAGACCAACCTAATTTTGCAGTAACTTTGGCCAGTACACTAAACTATTTTTGGCAAAATTTCAGACACCCAGCATTAATAGGTATAGAGTAATGCTCATATAAAACAGGAAGTTGTATGGCAGCTACTCGAACTCACTGCAACAGACCAACCAAATTTTGCAGAAACTTTGGCCATAAAACTAAACTACTTTTGCCAAAATTTCAGACACGTAGCTGTAATAGGTACAGAGAAATACTCATATAAAAAAAGAAGTTGTATGGCAGCCACCCGAACCCATGGACCAAAATGGCTGGATTTAAATAGCGATGACGGCTATTGCAAAAAAACGAATTTGCGAAAATTTCAAGATTCTAGCTCCTTTAGTTTTTGAGTTATCGTGCGGACGGACGGACAGACGGACGGACGGACGGATGGACGGACGGACATAGCTAAATCGATTTTTTTTTCGATTCTGATCCGATCCATACACTTGAGTCTATATCTACCCGCCCTCCTTCTCTGCGTCACAAACGTAATGGGAAATTTATTATACCCTTTGCCTATATAGTCATACGGGTATAAAAAGGAAATGGAGCAACCTACAAATTCAGAAGTATTTGAAACACAAAAAGGTGAGCCACATCAGAACCTTTTATTAAGTTATATTTATTTTTTGGATCAAAAACAAAAAATTAAAATTCAAATTGCATTTAATATTGAAAATTTCGCTGCATCAATAATTTTCCAACGACAAAACAAAGTCATAAGCGAAATGAATTATTTGGAATGGTATACATTTTATCACGATTTTAAAAAAAAACAGTCCAACCAAATTAAATTCGAAAGGATTTTCGCTAACATTTAATTATGCTGAGCGCACTAGAAAACTTAAATTGCAGCTAGATGAGTACAGCCGTTTTTGTCTTATGTTAGATTTTATACAAGCAGTGATGTCATATAACAATGGAGCTGAACTAAATGTACGAGAATATGTATTCAAATATTTTGAGAGATGTATCGCAAAGAATAAACTAAGATTGGAACAAGAAGATTTTTACATTCCAATGAATTTACACATAGCTCAGTGTAACTATTCCAGACTATTTTATGAAATACCTATGTTTTTGTCAGAAAAAATATCTTGGTCAATAATAAATAAAACAAATATTTTTTAAAAACAATTATTTTCTTTTATTAAGTACATATATAAGTTCATACAGTTTTTAACAGCGCATCTCAAATGATTTTCATTATGTTGAGGGCAAATATAGTTATATAATTCCTTATATTGCGAAGAGATGGAATTTTATTATCTAAATTAACGACATCTACTGATCTTGGAACAAATTTATCTAAAAATTCCTTTTTCTTACACCCTTTTACATAAATGACATCAAATGAAACAAAATAATCATTTACGATATTTTTAATTTCTAAATATTCTATAATTCTGTCATTCCAGTCAAGACCATTAATTGCATTTTTGTTGTATTTGTTTTGTTGTTTAGCATCTTCATTTAACTCCTCAAGTGAATGGAGCGCTTTAAATACAAACAATCTTGGGATGAGGGAGCCTTCAGCTACAAAAGCGAATTCTTTCAAAAAATATTGTTTATTATTACCAATAACAAATTGCAAATCAGCTACTGCCTTGATGGTAATTTTGTTCTTACTATGCCTAAAAAATAATTTAAAACCTTTATTTCTACCTAATACGAATCATCTCTCAGATGCCTGCGAAGCCCCGAAAATCAATTTACGATAATTTAGGCCCACCTGCCGCACAGCCCACGACCGCACAGCCCACGACCGCACAGCCCACGACCGCACAGCCCATGACCGCACAGCCCACTACCGTACAGACCCCGCCGTGCGAGGGGTTCGCAGCGTTTGGAAACATAGGAAACAAATGCCGTACACTTGTTGCTTATTTTTCTTTTATCGAGTACTATAAATATATACTCGTATACATTTAATTGATTCTCCAATAAAAGCTTTGAAAAAAAAAAATTGTAATTACAAAAATTAATTTCCATTTCATTATGCACTTTAATGCAAGTGTGTTGCATGTTAATAGATTAAGAAATACGTGTGATGAATTCAAATTTTTACCTTTAGAGTATTATTAATTTTCTAATGATGCTAAAAAAAAAAAAAAAAAAAAAAAGTATAAAAGAAGATTTTGATTTTTAATTTGCCATTTGTATCTTTTAAATATTGCCTAACAATAAAATCAATTTAAAGAACCAAATGGAAGACTTTTTAGTAAAAGAACCTTTTGAAAATGTTATTGGGAAGTGTGACTAATTTTACATGAGCCCTTGGACTTAAAAATAACTCCAGGAAAGAATGAAATATTAAGTGTCGGACCAGTAGAAACAGTAAAACATCAGACAAAATCAACAATACCCCAGAAAAAAAATCTTTATTGTTATGATAAAATGCCAACAGAGATTGATCTAATCTGTACTTCATCAACCTCTCCAAAACAAAAAGACCTATTTTGTTACGAAAGCATGCCAACAGAGGACAAATTAGAAATTAAGTCACAAAGAGCTATAAAGTTGTAAAATATTCAATTAAAAAAAAACATTATAATATTTTAAAAAAAATTTTTCTTTATTTTAAAATAATTGTATATACAACGTTTTATTTCAGGAATTTTTCTTGCGAATTAATTTCTGTTACCGGAATCAGCTCAAAGATGGCCATGTTAAACTTTTTTTCATTTCTTCCCATAAATTTCAAATAGAATGATTCATCGTTCAGCTTTTTCAAATCTTCATCTGTTTTAACTTTTTTTGTTATTCGATCCGGCAACCAAATTGTTTCTTCCTGAGTCAAAGGATTTTTTAATGTACACAGAAGAGCTCGGCCTCCCATCGAGACATGTATCAATTTAAATTCTTGCACGTCGTACAGGAAATCGATAATTAAAATGTCTATTTTGTGACATGCAGTGTAATCACCTTTTGCACTTGTTACTATATCGTTAATAAAATCCTTAAATTAAAAAAAATTAAAATTTTTTTTTTTAGTATAAAAATATTATTTTTAATTTTAATTTAAAATATCTGATTTTTACTAACCATGTTGTATTGTTGGTTTGAATATTACTTTAGAAAACTGTTTAGCTTAATGATGAAAAACTGTTAAATTATTATGTATTATAACCATTTTTTTATTACGAATTTTTATTTTAATTTATGTCAAGAACATTGTTAGAATTTCTTTGTTAAAGCTTTTGTTTCTATTAAAAAAGTCATTATTGTTTGTTAACTTGTATATAAATAGATGTAAATTGAAGTAAATAATTTAAACAACAAAAACACTTTTGACAAAGAGGGAGTAACAAGTGATTTTAATTTAAGAATGGCCAAGAAACTTATTTTAAAAAAATTCATTAAAGAAGGTCCAAAATTTGAAGTAATAAACGAAAGAAACCAGTATTCTAATCGGTTCAGAGTATTATCGCGTAAAATAACTTTTAAAATAAAACCGGCACCAGATAACAAAGATTTATTGTATTGGTTTAAAGATGCAATTAACGAAATTGTAGAATATTCACTACTGAACGTTAACGCTGATGATCTTGTTGGAATAACATTTTTTGGACAAAATTTCCAAGAACGTACACCTGGTTGGATTAGCTATAAACCAGCAAACACCGTCAAGTTTGAAGATATATGGGAGCTAAAAAAAAAAAAAAAAAAAAAAAGTATAAAAGAAGATTTTGATTTTTAATTTGCCATTTGTATCTTTTAAATATTGCCTAACAATAAAATCAATTTAAAGAACCAAATGGAAGACTTTTTAGTAAAAGAACCTTTTGAAAATGTTATTGGGAAGTGTGACTAATTTTACATGAGCCCTTGGACTTAAAAATAACTCCAGGAAAGAATGAAATATTAAGTGTCGGACCAGTAGAAACAGTAAAACATCAGACAAAATCAACAATACCCCAGAAAAAAAATCTTTATTGTTATGATAAAATGCCAACAGAGATTGATCTAATCTGTACTTCATCAACCTCTCCAAAACAAAAAGACCTATTTTGTTACGAAAGCATGCCAACAGAGGACAAATTAGAAATTAAGTCACAAAGAGCTATAAAGTTGTAAAATATTCAATTAAAAAAAAACATTATAATATTTTAAAAAAAATTTTTCTTTATTTTAAAATAATTGTATATACAACGTTTTATTTCAGGAATTTTTCTTGCGAATTAATTTCTGTTACCGGAATCAGCTCAAAGATGGCCATGTTAAACTTTTTTTCATTTCTTCCCATAAATTTCAAATAGAATGATTCATCGTTCAGCTTTTTCAAATCTTCATCTGTTTTAACTTTTTTTGTTATTCGATCCGGCAACCAAATTGTTGTTTCTTCCTGAGTCAAAGGATTTTTTAATGTACACAGAAGAGCTCGGCCTCCCATCGAGACATGTATCAATTTAAATTCTTGCACGTCGTACAGGAAATCGATAATTAAAATGTCTATTTTGTGACATGCAGTGTAATCACCTTTTGCACTTGTTACTATATCGTTAATAAAATCCTTAAATTAAAAAAAATTAAAATTTTTTTTTTTAGTATAAAAATATTATTTTTAATTTTAATTTAAAATATCTGATTTTTACTAACCATGTTGTATTGTTGGTTTGAATATTACTTTAGAAAACTGTTTAGCTTAATGATGAAAAACTGTTAAATTATTATGTATTATAACCATTTTTTTATTACGAATTTTTATTTTAATTTATGTCAAGAACATTGTTAGAATTTCTTTGTTAAAGCTTTTGTTTCTATTAAAAAAGTCATTATTGTTTGTTAACTTGTATATAAATAGATGTAAATTGAAGTAAATAATTTAAACAACAAAAACACTTTTGACAAAGAGGGAGTAACAAGTGATTTTAATTTAAGAATGGCCAAGAAACTTATTTTAAAAAAATTCATTAAAGAAGGTCCAAAATTTGAAGTAATAAACGAAAGAAACCAGTATTCTAATCGGTTCAGAGTATTATCGCGTAAAATAACTTTTAAAATAAAACCGGCACCAGATAACAAAGATTTATTGTATTGGTTTAAAGATGCAATTAACGAAATTGTAGAATATTCACTACTGAACGTTAACGCTGATGATCTTGTTGGAATAACATTTTTTGGACAAAATTTCCAAGAACGTACACCTGGTTGGATTAGCTATAAACCAGCAAACACCGTCAAGTTTGAAGATATATGGGAGCTAATTTATAAGATTTTTCAAGGTAATTCTGAGGGATTGAGCACTGATTCGTTTGAACTTACTACTACCATAGTTAATTTGCCCACAGGGTGTGGAAGAACTAAAAAATATTTTACATTCAAAGAAGAATGCTTGAAACGAAATGGAATTGTGACAATTAACAACAGGGACAATCTTTGTTAGTATCGTGCTATTGTTGTTGGCAAAGCTTTCGCCGACAAAGACGTCAATTACCAAAAAATAAGAAAAAATTATCTAAACATGCAAACGAATTTAGCGAATGAGCTAGTAGAAAAAATACAAATAGATAAAACAAAGAGTGCGGGAATTCCAGAATTAAAAAAAATACAAGATCATTTCGGGGATGAGTACAACATTGTAGTCTACAGCTATGGCGACAAAAAAAAAATTATCTTTGATGGAAGAAATGATGGCAAGAGAATTAATCTTTTTTATCACAATAACCATTACAATCTAATTGTTTCACTTACATCAGTTTTTTGTATGAGTTATTATTGTGAGAAATGTAATGTAGGATATAGCAATAAAAAATATCATAGATGTATTGGTATTTGTATTTATTGTCAGCAATCTCCTGCATGTGATAAAATACCTTTAAATGTTTTGTGTATTATATGCAAACGAACTTTCAGAGGAGAAAAGTGCTTTAAAAACCATTCTAAAAATATATGCTCAGAAGTTCATAAATGTTTAAAATGCTTCAAAATATATTCAGTTAAGCCTTATTTACACAAATGTGATACTGTATTTTGCAAACACTGTAAAAAATTGTGGAAAGAAATAATTTTTGCTTCATTAATGTTGACATAAGAAAACCAGATTTTAACGACTTTGTTTTTATATTTTATGATTTAGAAACAATGCAAGAAAGAACAATATATCAAAAGCAAAATCAGGACGTTAAATTACACGAACCAAACCTGTGTGTTCTATCCACAAGATGTCATCACTGCATAAACGAATCTAAGTTGTTCTTTTGCTTAAATTGTGGTTATAGAACAAAGGTTTTTAAAACAAAAGTAATTTCAAGTTTTGTTGATTATATTTTAAAAATTGCAAAACAATTCAAAAAAGTTACAGTTTTGGCTCATAATGGACAAAGCTTTGATCATCAATTCATTTTAAACGAGGTATTGATTAAAAGTAATTTAGAACCAAAATTAATCATGAGAGGTACAAAAATTATTCAAATGCAAATAAATAACATAAAGTTTTTAGATTCGTTAAATTATTTGCCTATGACTTAACTTATTAGTTATTAGTCATTAGTCTTAACTTATTTGTTGACCTATACACTGCACGCGCTTTAATTAATTTTATTTTAATAGTTTATTACTTATTAATTATTAATTTCCGCAGTGCAATTATATTTTCGTTAATATAATAAATAAAATCACTAAAAAAAAAAAAATATAAATAAAAATTAAGTTAACTAATTCTTTCTTTTAAACTGTGTTATTACATTATTGAATTTTTTTATTAAAAGTGATACTTAAATTTTAAAAGCATTTAATTTAATTTGCCTTGTAGTTTTTTTTTTATATTGATAATATTTCCAAACTTTTTTTTTGTGCCAACTGTATCATATTACATCATTGAAATTATTTTTTTTATTAAGTGATACTTAATTTTAAAGGCATTTAATTTAATTTTTAAACATTTTAAAAACTTTTTTGAACATTTTTTTCGTTTATTTCTGCTGAATTCATAACTTTTTGGTTTTTTGTTAAGTTAAATTTAAAAATAAACTTTATTATGGAATTCAAATGTAATCTTGCTAATTGTACAATTTCTGATAACAAATCTAATTTTGTGGTTTGTAAAGCGTTCTGCAAACGTAAGTTACATGGTGTTTGTATTGGAGCCAGTAGGGATTGGTACCACCCTTCTTTACAAAATTGGTTTATATGTGATGACTGTCAGCATCATGAATCAGTTTTAAGACATATGTTCGACAACCTTAGTAAGTCCATAGCTGATATGAACAATAGGAATACCGGCTTATTAAATAAAGCTATTTTGGTAATTGATTCAAATCGCAATTCATTCAACGATATGGCTAAATCATTTGATTTATTATGTAACACAATGGCGGAGAAATCTACCGGTTCTAATCATACATCAAACAATGAGATTAACGACTTAAAAACTGAGTTATTAACTGAAATTTCTGCTCAATTTACTAAAAATTTTGAGAATATTTCCAAGTCGTTAGAAGCTGGTTCTAGCAGTGCTTCATCAATTTTTGCAGTTCCTAAAAATTTTGAACGTATGGAAGCAGCTGTTATTAAGCATATTAATACGGTTCACCAGGACTATGCCAGCACTGATGTTGATATGTTACATAATTTTTGTACCGAACTGCATAAATCTAGATCACTAGCTCAAAATTCCGAATATAGCAGTAAAATACAAACTTTTGATAAGGCAATTCAAGTTGATACACTACTTGATTCTCCTACAAATTGCGTTAAAAGCGTGCAAACAGATTTTGCAATTTTACATAAATTTGGGACCCAATGGACTAATGATGAATGGAGTGGAAGAATCACTAAGCTAATGGATTGTAATAAATCATCAATCGTCAAAGATAGTAACTATTCGTCTACTTTTGTAAAGGGCGTTCCTTGCTCGTTTGATGAAATTAAGTTAACTCAATTTATAAAAGAAGAATTTAACATTGGTTCGGTAGTGTGTATTAATTTAACACCTAACCGTATAAAGAAGAACAAAAAGAAATATTTATGCTTTCTTATCTCTGGTTCTGTTTATTCTATGAGAATTTTACAACATCCAAGCAACGTCAATATATGGAATAAAATTGGTGCAGCTATTGAATTAAGTAAGCCTCAGGTCAATGGTAACCTAAACAAAAATATGGAAACAGTTTTACAAGACACTAATACAGGTTATACAATAAGAAATTCTAAATTAAATTACAAATCCTCTTTAAACAGTAAATCTAATTTAACAAATTTACTTGATTTATCTTTTCCTATACCTCCTACTAATTTTTCTAAATCAATTGATATTTCAAATACTAAAACACTAATTAATCCTAACAAATCTGATATTATTGCACAAACTGATACTAATACTATTCCTATTTCGAATATTAATATAAAATATAATTCTAAAAACATCATTTCTAGTAATTCAAATGATCTTACCAAATCAGGTATTAATATAAAAAATAATTCTAAAAACATAATTTCTAGTAATTCAAATGATCTTACCAAATCAGGTAATAACAAACAAATTAGCGATTCTTATCTAAAAAATAAATTTACAAAATTCAAAAAGTCTGTATCAAATAAATTTAATAAATACCAAAATTTTGTTCAAGGTGAAACTATCATGCCCCAAAGTAAACCTTCTAGTTTAACTGTAGCAAAATCTTCTTCTAATAAAATTAATAGATCAACTTCTTTATCTTTACATCCTGAATCACAAGCTAATCCCTTATTAGCTAATTCTGAGGATATATTATTATCTAACTCAAATACAACTCCACCAATTTTAGATCCTCTTTTACCGCCTGTTGTAAAACTTACTCAAAAACTCTTCATGAAAGTAAAAATAACAGTAGGTACGTTTTAGCTAGACTAAGGGACAGTAAAATTTATGATAATGTTAGACTTTACCTTGCATATCTTCACGATAAATCAAATGATGTTTGTATTGGTGGTAAAACAAACACATCGCTTAAAATAGATATTCAACAGGAAGGACTTCCTACTGATATTAAGGACTTACGTAATATTTTTGTAAAATATCATGAAACATATAATATTTCAGCTGAACATGCTCTAACCGACTTGAAATCTTTTGCCTCACATATCTCATCTAATAGAATTAACTATCTGCAACGTGTGAGAGAAAATCATGATAAGTACTTTCGTTCCCTTCCAAGCGAGAAAAAGTCTAGTTAATATTAGTCTTGCGGAACCCACTAATCCTAATAATAAATCTTTTAAATTAACTATTTATTATCAAAATGTAAGAGGTCTACGCACAAAAACTAAAAAAGTTTTCTTAAATTCTACTGCTTTAGATTTTGATCTATTCGTTTTAACAGAAACCGGGCTAACTTCTTCAATGAATAATTTTGAAATTTTCTCTTCTTCTTACACTGTTTATAGGAAAGATAGATATGATTGTCGTTTATCTTATAATGTTCCTAAAGGTGTTGGTGTATTGATAGCTGTTAAAAATACTTTTTGTTCATCGCAATTGTTACTTTCTCAATGTGATCCTACCGATTTTATCGAAGTAATTGCTGTTAAAATTGAACTACAACTAAAAAATGTTATTATTATAAATTGTTATATTCCTCCAGGATCTAGTATCGAAGTGTATACTAAATATATTTTAGAAATTGATTCACTAGTCAGTAAACTTAATGTTAATGATGATGTAATTCTCTGTGGTGACTTTAATCTTCCTAACATTAAATGGGTTCCGCACGATGAGGATTCCTACTTCATTCCATACGAATTAGTTAGTAATACGGAGTGCTTTGTAATTGACTCTTTTAATTCTTTTAATTTTCAACAAGTATCTTCAATCTGTAATAATCGTGGTAGACAGTTAGATCTTTTATTTACGACTAAATGGATGAATTTTGCTATTATTAACTGTCCATTTGAACTAGTTGAAATTGATGAGCATCATCCTCCAATTTGTTCGTCTCTCTGTTTTCTCATACCTCCAATTATTGATTCTGAACTTTCTTATCGTTTTAACTTTCATAAAGCCAATTTTGTTGCTATTAATAATTATTTAAGTTGTTATGATTTCTCATTTTTAACCTCTTCTAATTTAAATGATGCAGTTAATCATTTCTATAAAATTGTTCATTCTATTATTTCACAATATGTTCCGTTAGTTGTAGACAATAGTTATAAATCCAGTCCGCCATGGTTTGCTAAAAGTCTTAAAAAATTAAAAAATAGAAAAAATAAAGCCTGGCGTAAATTTATTAAAAGCAATAATAATTATGACTTTAATGTTTTCATAAATTTATTTAATGAATTTAAAACAATGTCTGATAATTTATATTCTAATTATGTGCAAAACATGTCTATAAATATTAAAAATAATCCAAAACTCTTTTGGAAATTTGTTAATTCCAAAAGAAAAAGTGATCAATATCCAATGTGTATGAATTATAAAAATTCTAGTAGTATAGATTCTAATGTTATTTCAGAATTTTTCCGTGATTTCTTCTCAAGTAGTTATTCTTTGCCCGCTTTCTCGTTAAATGAAGATAACTTTTTGCATTTATCTAACTTTCCTAATACTACTCTGGGTAATATTCATATTGACTCTAATTTGGTATTTAACTATTTGACAAAACTTGATTTTAACACTGGTCCTGGGATTGACGGCATCCCTAACATATTTTTAAATAAATGCTCATCTTCATTATCTGGTCCTCTTTCTTCTTTATTTAATTCTTCTTTAGCTTCTGGTATCTTCCCTTCTATTTGGAAAACTGCCATAATTAGGCCAGTTCATAAAAAAAATCTTAAAAATGATGTTACTAACTATCGTCCAATTGCTAAACTTTCTTCTATACCTAAGCTTTTTGACCTAATTGTATTTGATTCTATTTATGATCATTGTACTTGTTTTTTATCGCCTTTCCAACATGGCTTTGTAAAGCTTAAATCAACCGTTACTAATCTTGTTGAATCTACATCTACATTTATTGATAATATGGAAGATGGCTTCCAAACAGATGTAATATATACAGATTTTAGCAAAGCCTTTGATCTTCTTCCACATAATGTTATTATTTTTAAGCTAAATAAATTAGGATTTCCGACTTATTTTATAGATTGGATTAATTCTTACCTCTCTGATCGTAGATATAGTGTTTCTTTTAGACCCTCGAAATCTTCTGAGTTTGCAGCTTCCACAGGGGTGCCTCAAGGTAGCCATCTTGGACATTTACTTTTCATTATTTTTATTAATGATGTTTCTTCTTTAATAATTAATAGTCACTTTAAAATTTATGCCGATGACATGAAACTTTTCAAAAAAATTGTAAATTTGGAGGATGCATTAGCCCTACAAGCTGATCTTAATCGTTTTTAAAATTGGTGTTCCAACAATAATATCCTACTCAATGTTACCAAATGTGCTTCAATCAGTTTTACACGCCGCTTACGTCCAATTTCTTATGTATATTCTTTTAATAATCAAATCATTTCAAAAGTCACTTCAATTAAAGATTTAGGGGTACTCTTTGATAGTAAACTTTCATTTCAACTTCATTATTCTGATATATTAAATAAAGCCAATTCTATGCCCGATTTTATTAAACGTTGGGCAAGAGAATTTGAAGACCCTTATGTATTAAAATCTCTTTATACCTGCCTGGTTAGACCTAATTTAGAATTTGCCAGTCAAGTTTGGTGTCCATATAAATAGAATTGAATCGGTTCAGAAAAAATTTCTCAGGTATGCTTTACGTCTTCTTCCTTGGGAGGACCCTTTTAGATTACCTCCTTATGAACATAGAATAAATTTAATACATCTCAATACACTTGAAAAGCGCCGTAAAGTTGCAGATATTGTATTTCTAATTGAATTATTTAAAGGTAACATTTGTTCTTCTCAACTACTCGCTAAACTTAATTTTTCTTCGCATTCTAGATTAAGATCTGCTAATTTGTTTAATTTACAGTTTCACCGAGCTAACTATGGTAAATATGAACCAATTAATAGAATGATGTCTCTCTGTAATATATATAAATCCCATATTAACTTTTCCCAAACTAAACAATCATTAAAAAATAACTTGTATTTGTGTTCTTGAAATTTTTGGACCTACATTCTTTGACCTTTGTCTTCTTAATTGAAGCTTTTTTGTTTTTTTTTTAAATATAATTAGTATAATTTTTAACTTTTTTACACACTTTTTTTTTTCTTAAAAATTTTTTTTATGTAAAATTAATTATTAAATTATTAATTTCTATAATCTTTACTTTCTTTTTTGTTTTTTTTAATGTTTAATTTTAGTTTATTAATTTAATGTAAATTTTGTAACTTGCTTGAATTAAGCTCGGAATAAATAAATAAATGACACATGCTGAACTCCCGAAAGCTTTTGAATTGTCTGTTAATGTTAAAAAAGGTCATTTTCCACATTTATTCAACACTACAGAAAACGCTAATTACATTGGATCTTTGCCTGCAGTAAAATATTATGGTATCGATTCAATGACAGAAAATGATCGTAAAGAGTTTCTCACTTGGTATGAAGAAAATAAACATAATGAATTTAATATGCAAATCGAATTAGAAGAGTATTGCAAAAATGACGTATATATTTTAGCGGAAGCTTGTTTAAAATTTAGAAATATCATGTTACAAGAAGGCAATGTGTGCCCTTTCATCGAAGCCACAACTATAGCATCAGCATGCAATTTGATTTTCCGCAGAAACTTTTTAAAACTATATACTATTGGTTTAATACCAAAAAATGGCTACAGACTTGCAGATATACAATCAAAAATTGCTCTTCAATGGTTAATTTGAGAAGAAGATCAGAGAAGTATAAATATTTGTCATGCTGGTAAACAAAGGGAAGCAATTATAAATGGCATAAAAGTAGATGGATTATGTTTACAAACAAAACAAGTTTTTGAATTTCACGGTTGTTATTATCATGGACACCCAAAATGTTTTCGGTATAGGCGCAACGAACCGATAGGTAGTTTTAAATATGATACAATGGATGCTAGATTTGAATCTACAATTACAAAAACAGAGCGATTAAAATCATTTGGATATGAAGTGATTGAAATGTGGGAGTGTGATTTTAGACAACAGATAAATGAAAAAGAGGAAATGTCATATTTATTTTACCATTCGATTTTAAAAAATATTCCTTTAAATCCCAGAGATGCTTTTTATGGAGGACGAACTGGAAATGCAGTTTTGCATTACAAACCTAAAGAAGGTGAAAAAATTAAATATATTGATATTTGTTCATTATATCCCTTTGTGTGCAAATATGGTAAATTTCCTGTAGGACATCCTGAAGTTATAGTTGGACACGAAAACTGCTCTCAACTTGATTTGAATAAAATCGATGGATTAATTAAGTGTGACATTCTTCCACCTTATGCTTTATTTCATCCAGTTCTTCCAATAAAGCAAAATAATAAACTAATGTTCAGTGTTTGCTTTACCTGTAGTTTAGAAAGCAATCAAGATGAATGTACGCATTCTGAAGAACAAAGAACACTTACAGGAACTTGGGTTATAGATGAGGTAATAAAAGCTATCGAAAAAGATTATAAAATAGTTCAAATACATGAAATCTGGAGTTATAAAGTACAGCAGTATGATAAAACTTTAAACAAAACCGGATTATTTACTGAAATGATGGATAAATTTTTAAAAATAGAACAAGAAGCTTCAGATTGGCCAAAAGAATGTGTTTGCGAACAGTCAAAACAAAAATATGTACAAGACTTTTTTGACCAAGAAAATATTCAATTAAATGCAGAAAAGATGTGCCAAAATGCAGGTTTGCGTCAGTTTGCAAAAATCATATTAAATTCGTTTTGGGGAAAATTTGGACAGAAAGAAAATCAACCAAAAACAATAATAATTAGAGATCCGTCAGAATTTTATAATTTGATAACAGATTCTAGTAAAGATGTTGTACATGTTTTGATTATTAACTCTGAAACACTTGTAGTTAATTGGAAATACAAAAATGAAGATATAGATTTACTGCCTACTGTTAACGTATGTATAGCTTGTTATACAACAGCACAAGCTCGTCTAAAATTATATAGTTATCTTGAAAACTTAGAAGAACGTGTTTTATATTATGATACAGACTCGGTAATATATGTTTCCAAAGAAGGCGAATACGAACCTCCTACTGGAAACTTTATTGGAGATATGACAGATGAACTTGAGTCTTTCGGAGTAGGAAGTTACATTACAGAAAGTGGACGGCCTAAAAATTACAGTTATAAGATATTTTCTACAAAAACTCAAACTGAAACGGCTATTTGTAAAGTGAAAGGGATAAGACTAAATTACGATTCTTCAAAAATAGTGAATTTCGAAAAAATTAAAGAAATGATTTTATCAAATGATAAGGAGAGTATATGCATCTTATCAAAAAATTTTAGAAGAACAGCAGAACATCAAGTTATTACTGTACCTGAAATAAAAAGATATAAAGTAAAAGCTGAAAAAAGAAATTTAATAAAGATTATTCATCTGTACCTTATGGTTTTATAAAGAGAAAATAGATTTTAAAAAAAAACTGTTAAGTAAAAAAAACTGCTGTGAAAACCTTTAAAATTATAAATTGAAACAATTTTGTTAAAATTAATATTTTTCTTTTATTTCAATTAAAATATATAACTTTTTTTTACTCCTATTATTTTTAAAACTCTCAATTTAAAAAAAAAAAAAAAAAAAAAAAAAAATCTATAAAGTAAAAAGAACCTATAAAAACCTTTTAAATTATAAAATAAAAAAAATAATGATTAATTTTTAATACTTTTTTATTCTTTCTAAAATTTTACATATTTTTTGTTTTTTTATTATTTCTGGAATGTTTCCGTAACTCTGCCGATTTTATAATCTTTTGATTTCTTTTCTCCATACAGGTGATGCGATCATTGTTCCTTTGTTTTCTCATTATTGATAGTTTTCCATTGCCGTAATACTCGATCCTGTATTTATTTTATTCTACTGTCTTTATCGAATATATAAAAAATTTGAGTATATCGAATTCGAAAGACAGTAGAAGACTTGGAAGATCGAAAGTGAACATTATTTTAAATTTATGTTGTCCCTGTCTCACGATTATGTATTGATATACAGCTTCCTCGAAATTCAAAGTAATATAACCGTGATTTAAATTTAACAATATCTATACTAAAGTTTCACATAACATTCCTGCATAATACAAAGTAATTTTCAAAGACCATAGAATGTCTATTTTAATTTTATTAAATTCACTTAATTGTTGGCGAAATGCCCAGAAAATAAATTATTAATTACATTTACTTGAGTCTGAAAATCACTTGCATTTTCAAATAACACAAAGTAATACAAAGTAATTTTTAATTTTCTTGGCACTTTGTCAACGCAAGGTCAACTGGCGCTTTGTCAACGCAAAGTCATCTAGACGGGCCACATGCAAAAAAATTGAATACGATCCAGGAAACATTAATAGAGATAATTTAAAATACGACATGTTCATACCGGACAAAGACAAATTTGTTAATAAAAACTATTGGTGATTGAATGTTCTTTGAAATTAAGAAATTGCTTTCTAGTTTAGGTTTTAAGTAGGCTAAGTAGGTTAAGTTAAGTTAAGCGAATTTTATTAAAACAAACAGATTTAATAATGATTTTTTTTTTTTTAACTTTTTGAATTATGTACTGTAAATATAATAAATGAAGGAATTTAAATATATAGATTAAGTAAAATTAAATTTACATAAATTAACAATAAAAAATATGATTATTTTAAATGTTAATAATACTTGAAATTAAGCCGTTTTGTAAAATTTTTTTAGGTTGTACTAAGATAACAAAAAAAATAAATTAAAGTTTAAAACAAAAAAAAAAAAATAAAGGTAAGTTTTGTCTATCTATTATTTACAAAAGCTTTTCCGGAAAACTAATTATGTATGTACAACACGTATCACAGTTCATTGAACTTGTATGCCAATCACGTAACTTGTATCCGGAAACTAATTATGGATCATGCCAAACACGTAACTTGCATCCGGAAACTAATTATGGAAGCGTGCCAAACATATGCATAAATATTGCTATCTCTTTCTCGCACAGAATTCCCACGCTCAGGTGCCATATATACTACTATTATTGTAAAGTTTGGATATTAAAAATGAACTTTAATAAATGTGAAACCATATTATTTCGTAATACAAAATAATTGATTGTATTACGAAATAATATTAATAAATATTAGGTTGATAAAACAAGTTCAGACATTAGAAAAAATTGGAAAAATTTCTCTATAAAATCTCCAAATTTAACTCTCAAAAACAGTAAAGTTGTCAAATATCTCGGAGTTCATTTACATTGTAATTTGAACTTCATCGAGCATATAAAATATACAGTTCTTAAAGGTAACAAAGCATTTATGGCTGCCAAAAACCGGTTCTATAACAAAAACATAATCAATCGGGTTAAAATAATATGTTACCAAACATTAATAAGGCCAACACTTACATATGGTGCACCCATATGGTACAACATAAGTGGAAGCCTAATGGAAAAAATTCGTAAGTTTGAAAGAAAGTGTATAAGAGTATGTATTAACAAACACCGAAAGCCTGAAACCGACTACAAGCTTTTTTATTCCAATAAATACTTGTACAAGGAATCCCAAATCATAAGAATCGATAATTTTATTTTAAAATTAGTTCGAGATGAGAATGGTTTAATATCACATATATTTTACCACAATGAGGAGTACATTAAAAAGGCTCTGCTCATTGGCTTTACAGCCCCCGAGCATTTCATCTTTTTAGATAAAAATGGTTTCATTCAAAACCAATCGCATATCCCTATATTATTTCACTATAATAGACGGGCCACATGCAAAAAAATTGAATACGATCCAGGAAACATTAATAGAGATAATTTAAAATACGACATGTTCATACCGGACAAAGACAAATTTGTTAATAAAAACTATTGGTGATTGAATGTTCTTTGAAATTAAGAAATTGCTTTCTAGTTTAGGTTTTAAGTAGGCTAAGTAGGTTAAGTAGGTTAAGTTAAGTTAAGCGAATTTTATTAAAACAAACAGATTTAATAATGATTTTTTTTTTGTTAACTTTTTGCATTATGTACTGTAAATATAATAAATGAAGGAATTTAAATATATACTTAGATTAAGTAAAATTAAATTTACATAAATTAACAATAAAAAATATGATTATTTTAAATGTTAATAATACTTGAAATTAAGCCGTTTTGTAAAATTTTTTTAGGTTGTACTAAGATAACAAAAAAAATAAATTAAAGTTTAAAACAAAAAAAAAAAAAAAGGTAAGTTTTGTCTATTGTATATTACAGTATAGTATGTTAAGGAGGGAACTCATAATAATAAGATTCTCCCACTTTTGAAGTCCTAAAAATATGCAATTAGATTAATATGTAAAAAAGAGCGATTAACATCGTGTGTTACTTTGTTTAGTGAATTAAAAATACATCCAATAACAAATTTTTTCTTTTATAAAACACTGATACTAACTATAATTTAAGCATATTAACAATTGCAACTAAGTTTCAGTACCACGTTTTAAAAAAGTAAATTCTTCACATTTTTATAAAATAATTGTTCCTCGCAAAAGGAGCAAAAAAAAAAAAGTTATGAAGATATTAACAATTTTTTTTAAGATTTTAGAGTAATTAATAATTTCTACGTATATTTCATGCAAATAATGCACCATATCTTGACTTAATTCTTTTTGATTTATTATATGGGTAGAACTCCGCCAATGCCGGTCCCAAGCCCGGATGAGAAAGGAGGAGGGGGAGGAGTACCAACCTCGTTAAAAAACCTAGGTTCAGCTGGCCCGGCTGATAGCACCTTGTGAGGGCTCCTGGCGAGGGTTACACGTGAAAAGCGGTCAACGGTTGATGCGGCGGAAGAGAATACCTAAATATTCCAACGGCGTAGCAGGCGGAAGAACCAAATAAATACCGCAGCGTCTGTACTTCAAAGAAGCGGCTGCCAAAGGCGACTGTACTCCATGTTAGGAGCGGCCTTCACTCTAGCGATGAGTCTGGTCATCCCGAAAGGAAAGTAGCACCTGCCAGACCCAACTTTTGGCTTATAACCAATCGATGGAACGCTACAAACCGAAAGATTGATGAATAAACATGGTTTTAAAAACGAAAGGAAACAAGTCTCCAAGAGGTAATCAGAGAAACACTGAGAACCCTCCCGCACAAGCGGCATGCACATCGGATTTGGAGGTGCAGAATTCATGTAATTTCAACAATATTTCATCTATAAATGAAACCAAAGCAAAAACACCTTTATTTGGTATGAAGTACAGTACAAAAATTGGTACTTGGAATGTGCGAACACTTTTTGAAACGGGGAAACTACATCAAGCAGCCCGAGAGTTAAATAAATTTAAATTGGATATTCTGGGTATGAGCGAATGCAGATGGAATGGCTCAGGCGAACACCAACTGGCCAGTGGCGAAATATTTTTGTATTCCGGTCGCGCAGAAAACGATATTCACCGAGATGGAGTTGGATTTCTACTTAACAAGAAGGCTTCCAAAGCACTAATTGAATGGAAACCTGTAAGTGAAAGAGTTATATACATCAAACTACAAGGTAGAGCTAGGAACATCGTTATGGTACAAGTATATGCCCCAACCGAAGTTTCCAGTAAAGAAGCTAAAGAGGATTTTTACCATCAACTATCAACAACGTTGTCTGAAATCAAGAAGAAAAATATAGTTATTCTTATGGGTGATTTCAACGCCAAAGTAGGAGCAGACAATAAAGGGCTGGAAAATGTTATGGGTAAACACGGAATCGGATCTATGAACGAAAATGGAGAATATTTGATCGAAACATGTATGACGTCAGAACTCGTCATTGGTGGGACACTCTTTGTTCATAAACCATGTCACAAGGCCACCTGGGTGTCCCCCGATAATAAAACTGAAAATCAAATAGATCATATATGTATCAATAAACTTTGGAGAAGTAGTCTATTAGATGTACGAGCTAAAAGAGGTGCAGACATTGGATCTGACCATCACCTTGTAGTAGCCAAAATTCGTATCAAAATAGCTGGAATTGTACAAAAAGCCAAAACTATACCAAAGAAGTTTGACTTAGGAAAATTAAAAGATCCAGCAGTGAATAGTGCTTTCACATCAGAATTAAACAAATGCTACGATGAAACTAATAACCCACAACAAATGACTATCGAAGAAAACTGGAATGCTTTTAAATCAATAATGTTAACAACAAGTGAAAAAATCCTAGGTCATAGACCAAAAGAGAAAAAAGAATGGTTATCGGAAGTTACCTGGAAATTAATAGAAGAAAGAAAAAATGCAAAGCATATTAAAAACAACGCCAAAACACGGAAACAAAAAGAAAATGCTGTTAAAATCTATAGTAAATATAACACTGAAGTGAAAAAGTCCTGCAGAAGAGACAAGCGAAATTGGGTAAACGAACTAGCTAACCAAGCCGAAAAAGCAGCTGCAACAAATAATATTAAGCTACTATACGATACCAATCGTAAACTATCAGGAGCTAAATTAAGTAATAACCGTCCAATACTAAGTAAAAATGGAATTAGTATCACAAATCGAAAAGAACAGTTGCAAAGATGGCATGAACACTTCAGTGAGTGCTACAAATCTCACAGTCAACTGGCATTCTCTGAAAATAATAATGAAATATTAACAGCAGCACAAAGGGGATCCAATTTAAATACATACCCCCCCAATATTGAAGAAATAAAAACTGCAGTGAAAACGATGAAATCCAATAAATCACCAGGTTTTGATCAAATTACCGCAGAAATGTTAAAGGCAGACCCAAATCTAACAGCACGTATGCTACATCCAATTTTTCAAAAAATATGGCAAACAGAGTCGGTACCTAAAGATTGGCTTGAAGGAATTTTGATAAAATTACCTAAAAAAGGTAACCTGTCTATCTGTGATAACTATAGAGGGATAACACTACTATCTATTCCATCGAAAGTTCTCTCAAAAATACTGTTGAACAGAATCAACACTAAACTAGATGAAACAATCCGAAAACAGCAATCTGGATTTCGCCCTAATAGATCATGCGTGGATCAAATCAATACACTTCGAATAATCATAGAACAGGTGAATGAATGGCAATCCACATTAAAACTAGTTTTCGTAGACTTCAAGTCTGCATTTGATACTATACATCAAGAATATATATGGGACTCGCTTAAAATTAGAGGAGTGCCAATGAAGTTGATACGGCTTATCCGAGCACAGTACGAAGGATTTAAATGCAGGATTCTACATCAAGGTCAACTATCTGAGCCGATAAATATTGATTGTGGAGTCAGACAGGGTTGCCTGCTGTCACCAATTCTATTTTTAATTGTGCTCGATGACATACTAAGTGCTGCCATTGACGATTTAAACAGAGGCATATTTTGGAATTTCGGGGAACATCTAGAAGATCTTGACTATGCGGACGATATATGCCTACTATCAACTAGAAATATCGATCTGCAGGAAAAATTGAACGATTTGGCACAAGAGTCTGAACTGCGCGGACTAAAAGTCAATGTAAAGAAAACAAAAGCAATGAAAGTAAACTCACCTAATGTAAACAATTTGATGTTATATGATGAAGAAATATCTAACGTTACCAACTTTTGTTACCTTGGTAGCGTAATAACGCCTGAGGGAGGAGCAAAAGCAGATATGACCGCTAGAATAAATAAAGCTAAACAAGTGTTTGCACAACTTCGAAAAACCTGGAAGTCTGCAATCATCTCTAAGGAAACAAAAATTAAAATATTTAATTCAAACGTCAAATCTGTTCTGTTATACGGTTGCGAAACGTGGTTAGTAACGGAGGAACTTACCAGCAAAATTCAAAGCTTCGTTAACACATGTCTCCGTCGAATACTGAAAATATGGTGGCCAAACAGAATTAGGAACGAGGAATTACATGCCAGATGCAATCAAGTACCTATAGCAGAGGAGATTTTAACAAGAAAATGGAAATGGATTGGTCATACACTCAGAAAAGATCAGTCCGAAATCTGCAGGCAAGCGCTTGATTGGAACCCGCAAGGTGCAAGAAAACGCGGGCGTCCGAAAAACTCGTGGAAAAGAACAATTCACGCCGAAATTACCAAATCAAGAAAAACATGGGGTGAAATAAAAATGATCGCACAGAACCGTACTGAATGGAAGGATTTTGTTAAGGCTCTTTGCTCCACTAGGAGCTATAGAAATTAGTAGTATATGGGTAGCCTTACCTCTTAAATTTGCACTACTTATATTAGTTAAAAAAAAATAAAAAATTAATAAATAATAATTAGAAACAAGTAAAGAAACAGGAAGTCGGTGCAACTGGCTTAGTAAAACCTGGGTGTAGGGTTCAAGTTTAACAAGAGTTCTATTAATTATGCTTTGAATCTAAAAATAATAAAAGAGAGTTATTTTTATAAGCTTTACAAAAATATGTCGCTTATATGTATAGGGATGCGGCTGTCCCAAGCAAAAACACAGTAATTGATTCAAGTATACTTTCGAGAAATTAAGCAAAACACTAAATTTTGAAGCCTCACAACATCTTTTAAAAATTTGTGGTCTATGTAATTTTTTCTTATAAATTGAATGAGTATGCTTCTTTTTAATAAGATTTCGATTCGATTACTGTTAATTTTGGGTAATTCCGAAAAGCTTTTTTGTTTTAAATGGGTATTATTGAAAATTTAAGCGAAGAAACACAGTATTTGAATTTACTGTGTTTTTAAAGTAAAGCAAGTATTAATTTAATAATTAAATCTCAAAACAAAAACACAGTAGGTATTGCCTTTTACACTAAACAAAAAAATTTCATTTGAAAATACAAATTAAAACTAGACAAAAATAATTCATCTGAAAATAAAAACTTAACAAAAATAATTCAGTCTTATCTACTAAGAAATTATAAAAAATAATTAATTATAAAAAATGTAATTTAGATTAATTTGTACAAAATATTATGTAATTTGTTATTCTTCCACGTTATTGGTGTCAAAAGTAACTAAGTCTTTTGATGTTTCAGACTCATTTAGATTATTCCAAAATGAGCGCCTATTAACTGGCATTAATTGAACAAGCTCTTTGATTATTGTTTCCTTTTTTTTTCTGCACACCACGGTGTTCGATTAAGCATGGAACGTTGTTTATATTTTCTTTTTTCTTTAGAAAGTCCAGTAACTTGAAATTTTCATCGAAATCGTTTTTATATTCAATTGTTCGGCATCCTTTTGTAAATTTTACTTCCACCAAATTGCACAATTTAAAATTTGTCATGGAATCTTCAATATTTTTCTTTTTCATTAAAGACCGTTTACCTGACTTCCATTGATGAAACTGTTCCAATTTTAAAATTTGTAAATTTTTACGTGAACTTTCTATTACCTCGCATAGCTCTTGGAAATCATAAATATTTCGCTTCCTGCCTATTTTTTTTTCAATGTTCCCATGTACTCCATCAGCACTCATATGGGTTTGACCTTTAGTAAGGAATTTAAAGCGAACTTCATCTGGACCGTTTGGTTGGTTTACAATATTAACCAGCGCAGACAAAATCACCCAGTTTTTGTTTTGCGCTGTACAATTTATTACATTAAAAATAGAGTAGAAAAAATAGAGTACAAAAAACAAGTAAACATTGAAAAAAGAGAATTAAAAAAAAACAATTTAATTTTGTTAGTTACTGTGTTTTTGCTTGGGACAGTCGCTTTGTGATTACACAAGACCGAACTATTTTTCACTTTTAAAACACAGTAAGTACAAACACCAAATTAGAACACAGTAACTCATTGCAATTACTGTGTTTTAATTTGGGATTTGTTTGTTACTGTGTTTTGAACTAGGAATCGTGATGTAAACAATGCACTTACTGTGTTTTGGAAGCATCATTTTTACTCACTGAGGATTCAGATCGTAAAAGTGACAATGTACAATGTTAGGAAACAACATAGTAAGTCCATTTTTGCTCTTAACTCGAATTTGATCATATTGTTAGTTACTGTGTTTTTGCTTGGTACAGCTGTGCTATACGGTACTGAAATTAACTGTTATGTAAAACTCAGTTTTTGAAAAATTTTTCACCACATATATCCTAAGCTGTTCAAGCTAGAGTCTTAAAATTTTGGAAGTAGTTAGATCTTCGCAAATTAGTAGGAGTCGGTTAACAAAACTTTTTTTTATCACGCCCTTCAAAAATTGAAATTTTGCTATTTTTAAACACTTATAAACCGGAGGGGTCGGGGAGCTCGAAAATCATCATAAGTTTATTCAGTAAAAATTTTGGAAACTTTCGACATTGAAGGACTATTAGGACTTAAAAACTTCCTTTTTTTTATAAATCAGAAATTTATTCACCAATGTATGTTTTTCCAACATTAAACGTTAACATTGAAACTCCTACTTATATTTCACACTTCTTAAAAGGTTTTCTTGAGTGCATTGGAATTATATTCTAAGTGTAGATTTCACCAATAATGAATTGATAAAATAACTAAATTATAATAATATATTATACTATAATATTTATTTTTTCAATAAAAAAAAAAGAAAAAATACTTAGTATTAAACACTATATAATTTTGAATTATATAATAGTTGATATATGTTCTTTAGCCCTTAGACCCATTAAAAGGTCCAGAATCCGAACCAATGGGCTGATCTCGTCCATATGCAATCTCTATCGTACTTTCAGTACTAGTGACCTACAGACAAAATATCATCAAGATAGCCCCATTAGCTATTGATTTATTGTGTTGTTTAGATATACCCTCTTTAGCCCTTGAAACGACAAAAAGATCCAGAGCCCGAACCCACGGTTCAATTTCGCCTATATACAGTCACCGCCTATTACTAGTTATCTCTTGTAGCAAACTGGAGGATTCTATCTTTATTCTAAGTCTCTTTTTTATTAATTTCGATGAGAAGCTTTTAAACCTTGTAAGGTTCAAGATGGGTGCCTGGACCACCACTCCAATTGAGCACAAATTTTGGGGACACGCAGAAAATAATAAACATCCTTTTATCAAAACTTAAGCTTCTACATTTTTTCCAACTTACTATCTTTATTAATTTCGAAGAAATGCTAAAATGTCTTCGGAATTGTATGGGTAGACCCCGAGCCGCTAATCGAATCGGTGCCAAATTCAAACTACACTAAGGAAATTGGAAGAGACCTACTTATACATAATTTGGAGTTTTTATCTTCATTAGTTTCGGAAATGTTCTCGTTTGGCCTCAATTCGATCAATAGCTTCAAGGATCCAAACTACGGAGGTATCTCAGCGATAATCAAACGCAACCGTAGTTTCATTACGAGTAACCTTCAGTACAAATTTTATCAAGGCAGCGTCATTAATTGTCGAGTTATCGTGATTTCTAATATATGTTTCTTAGCCCTTAGACCGGTCAAAAGTTTCAGAATACATGGACCGATCTCGCCCATATGCAATCTCCGCTGTACTTTCAGAACTAGTAACCTACAGTTAAAACTTCGTCAAGGTGATCACAAATATATATACTTTTCCATACCTAGCTCGCTTCCTTTTGGTAATTAGAAACACCATTCCAAAATTAATATACCAAAAAATATATATAGGGTATAAAAAAAAACAAGTAACGAAACAGTCAATCGATGCAACTGTCGATGCATAACTCATTTTAAAAACAAAACAGCTTTTATCTGTTTGATCGTAAGACATAGCTAATCAAATTAACTTTATAATACTAAAACCATTTTCTAATTATTTTATCTAGGTATTCAAAAATATTAAAAATTCATCTATTTGAAAATATTAAAAAACAAAAAAACCTTAAAATAAATGTATTTATCAAATGCAAATACAAATTTACAGATTTAAAATTTTTTATATAATTTAATAAAATTTTACACACATGCAGCAATTACTTCTTTTGAGGATTATTAATTTTTGCTGTAATGTATTTACTGTTGAATAATTTAGTACCCTTGATTAGTTATTTTAATTTTTAATTTTATTCTCTTAATTTATTTATTTTTTTAATATTATACATAAATCAATTTTTAATATTTTAATTTTTTAATTTGAAAAATTCCGCTTTAAAAAACCTTTATTCCAATTCATTCAAAATTTTACAGGCACAAAGGAAATTAGAAAAAACTGTATTCGATCAAAAGCTTCTAAAATCCTAAACAATTGTCCGATCTCGACCGTTAGTAATCCCCGGCATACTTTCATTACTAGTAACCTAGAATTTGAATTTCATCAAAATGCGTCCTTAGTTTTGATTTATCTTTCTTTTTGAATATATGTTCATTAGCCCTTCAACTGATCAAATGTTCCAGAAACCGAACCCATGGTCCGATTTCGACTATATCCAGTCCCTGCTTGCTGAAATGCTGACAGTTCTTCTTTCAGATAGTCTTAATCCAGCAATTTACTTTTATATTAATGAAAATTTTCAACATTTTAAGCTTAAAAGTTTTCAAACATTAAAAGAACTGTTTCTTATACCAGCAATTTACTTTTGTATTAACACAGTAAGAAATTCCCAAGATCTACCTTCAATTTTTTATTTTCTAGATTTTAGGGGGCTAGTACTACTTTAATAAAAGTATATATTGAAAAAGATAACTAATCCTAATTTACTAAAATATCCCCTTTAGTAAATTTATCTAAATTAATTTAAATTTTATAACAGAAGACAAAAATATCATTAACAAGCGATGAAAAAAACCAAGGGTTTTTAAAAAAGCACATTTTTAGAATAATATAGTGTTTCATACTAAGTATTTTATCGGAATATAATGTTCAAGCTTCAATATTAACGTTTAATTAAGGAAATATATACGTTGGTGACTAAGTTACTGCTTACTTATAAAAACAGTGAATTTTTTATTTTAAAATTCTAATAGACCTTCAATGGGGATTTGGGGTTGCCAAATTTCTCAAGGACCTAACTTCATCAAACCTGCACCCCCCTCCCTCACTATTTTTGTAGGTTCTAAGAATTAAATTGTGAATTCCACAAAAATTTGGAATTCTACTTAGAATTATACTATCTAAGCAAAAATGGGTAAAACTAAGAGACATTTTCTTCAATTTAAGGAACCGCTTTTAAATTTAAGAAAAACCTTTAACATATGTAGAAATATAATGTTGGACCTTTAAATTTTGTATGTTAATAAAAAACAAAATTGGACAGGTATTCAAGTTACAGGTGCTTAAAAATTGCAAAATTAAAATTTTCGAACCCTTATAGCTCCTTAACAGAGGGAGGAAAAAATTTTGTTGACGGCCTCCTACTGATTTTAGAGGAACTAACTTATCTCAAAATTGCAAGACCCTAGCTTGTACCGTTTAGAAGATATGTCTGGCCAAAAATTTTGCAAAAATTGGGTTTTGCATAATTGTAAATTTTAGTACCGAATGACAACCCTGAACACTTGCCTTTTAAATATTTATAAAGTATATAAAACCAGCTATCTTTTGCCGTTTTCAGATTGAATGTTGAAATACACTCAACAAAACTCTTGTTATAACAATTTAAAAATACGGCCTTTTTCAAATTTCCGTAACGGGTGGGGCTACAGAAAAAATTCTTCTACGAAATTATTTTTTTTGTAATATCTACCCGTGGTTAAAATTTCTTTACTCTATTTCAAACGGTGTAAAAGTTTTGTAAACATACGGACGGAAGGACGGACAGAGTGAAGCTATATAGGCACATTTTTACAAAATTTTTTGAAAATGTGCTAAAAAGCATTATAAGTACCTACTTGATAAAATCTTTATCTAACAATCTAGTTTGTTAAACAAAATTGTTTTATATTTATTAGGTATCTTTAAGTGTGAATACATTTTTGTACATTGTACATATATAATGTATGCTTGTAAATACCTAGTTCTTTGTTTATGGTCTTTTATAATATTTGTGCATGCATATACATACATATGCTCATAATAATATGACAATAACATGGTTGAAAATCTTAATAGAAATATTAATGTCATTACTAAAAATTATTCACTTAAATATTTTTTGTTTACATTTACAGATTATTATCTTACTTATTATCTAATACAAAATCATTTCATAACCTTTACATTTTGTATTACAATTCTAATATACACAAACAGAAGGGTAAACAAAAACAAATGACTGATAAATTTTTGTTGTTGCATTTTAAAATTTTGAAGAATAAGTTACGTATTTTACTTTTTCTACGTTTCGTATTTTATAAAATCTTTGGATCATGGGTTCAAAATCGCTTTATGGTGAAATTTTTTTTTTAATTTTAATCTAAATTTTTTTTTTATTTAAGTACTTACCTACTTGTAAATTTTAAATTAATAAACCAAAAATGTATGGACTGACTTAAAAAAAATCCTAAAAATTTTTTATATGAAACTGATCGTCTATACCTATAATTATTTGGTCTATGTTTTTAAATTATCAAGTGAAGTATTTTTTTTTTTTATTTTTGTTTTTATTTTATTTTATTTTCAATAGTTGAGATTTTTCTCGTTAATAGGCTTTATAATACAATTTTTTTTTTTTTTGTTTTTTATTATTAACATAATTTAGTAGCGCAGAAAGTGAAGCAAAATATAGTAACAATCAATAATAGCTAATAACGATGAAAAATTAAAAATTTAAAAAAATTAAAAAATTAAAAATTAAATGAATTTTTAATGAAGTAAAAAATAAAAAACCAAACAAAAAAATCCAGTTCAAAAAAAATATATACATATATAAAGATCTAGAAAACGACAAAACAAAAAATAAAAAGTGAAACATGAAAAATGAAGATTCAAAAAAAAAAAAAAAAAAATTAAAACTAAAATAAATTAAGATTATATTAAGAATTATATGTTGTATAATTTTCTAGGTATTTCGATGTAATTTGCCTTTTTAGTTTTGTTCTAGTTAATTCTTTCTGTATATCTGAAAGATTGTTGTATAACTTGATACCAATATGTAATGATGTTGCTGACCCATATTTTGTGGTTCTTATTGTGTTCAGATGAATGTTATTTCTATACCTCGTATTTAATGGATGTCGATCCCTTCCTTTTGTTAGAATTGTATTGGAGTGTATATTTGATTTTTCTATATCATGGATATATAAGATTAAAGTTAGTTTTATTATATCTTCGATTTTAATTATTTTATTAATCTTATGAATATGTTCAGTGTTTTTTAAATAATTGTATTGATATAAGTTTTTTATTGCTCTGTTCTATATTACTTGTAGATCATTAATTTGCTGTTTAGTTGCAGTTCCCCAAATTTTTATTCCATATATTAAGTGACAGCTTGTTTCTCAATTTTGTGATATGATGTTTCCAGCTAAGGATTGTGTCTAACCAGACTCCCAGATACTTAAATTCTGGATCATGTTCCAATTTATCATTGTTGTATGTGACGTTTTTGTTCTTTGGTACCAATAACCATAACTTTAGTTTTTTTTTGTGTTTAATGTGAGCTTGTGTAAGTCCATCCATCTTTTTAGTACATTGAGATCTTCATTTGTGTTGTTTTCTAGCATTTTGATTTCTACTGCATCATATAATAAGCAGATATCATCAGCAAATAAATAAATCTGACCTTTAGTCGCGAGGTTTTGTATTTCATTTATGTATACTGTGAATAGAATTGGTCCTAAAATACTTCCTAATCGGCCTAAAATAATAGTTAAATCTATGAAGAGTAGTGATACTAGCTTTTTTGATCTTTTAGTTTTTGTATCTGAGTGACCATATCGAAAAGTGCAGTTTCAGTGCTCGATTTTTTTTTAAATCCATATTGCTTTTTGGACATAGGAACACATTTTTCTAAATATTTTACAAATTGTTCATTCGCAACTTTTTCTATTATTTTAGATACAATTGATGTTATACAGATTGGTCTGTAGTTATCAAATTCATTCTTGTTTCCATTTTTATAAATTGGAACTATTTTCCCTGTTTTTATTCTGTCAAGCATTTTACCTTCGGATAATGATTTGTTAATTAATACTCTTAGTGGATTTGCTAATCAATCTTTGCACGTTTTAATCATGTTGACTGAAATACCATCCATTCTGTTGACTGAATTATTTAGACTATAAATTATATTTAATACCTATAATCTATTAATTTCATTAAAAGTAAAAGTTTCTCCTGTGATATTGGCTGTATAAAAAATTTTTTCTGCGCACGATTTTGCTAATTTTTCACCCGCTTTTGCAAAGTGCTCATTTAATTCATTAGCTTTCTTTATAACCTCTTCCGATGATAAGTCCTTAAATAGAGTCACGCTAATTTTGTTTGTTTTTTTCCCATCATAGATAATTTCAGAAATACAATCCCATGTTTTTGCAGAATTATTTATTATGGTATTGAATTTATACCCATAATATTCTTTTTTTTAATTCTTCGCAAGTTTGTGGCTCTATTTCTATAATATTTATATTCTTTTTCTATGTGTTTGTTGCTCGGATTTTCACTAATTTTGAGTGCCAAAACTATTTTGCGTTGATGACCATTATGAGCTGTTCATCTATCTAAGGTTTTGATTTTCTATTTTGCGATTTTTGCTTTATTTTCCTTGTTGATTCATTTATTTTTTGTCCTAATTTTCCCATAAAGTCTGCCACCATTTCTTCCATATTTTTTGTTGTATCTAAAATAATAGGATTAACAAAATTTTTTTGTCAAGCTCCCTGTTTAGGAGCTATAAGGGCTCGAAAATTTAAATTTTGCTATTTTTAAGCACCTGTAACTTGAATACCTGTCCAATTTTTTTTTTATTAATATGCAAAATTTAAAGGCCCAACATTATATTTTAACATATGTTAAAGGTTTTTCTTAAATTTAAAAGTGGTTCCTTAAATTGAAGAAAGTGTCTCTCAGTTTTACCCATTTTTGCTTAGATTGTATAATTCTAAATAAAATTCCAAATTTTTGTGGAATTCACAATTTAATTCCTTGATCCTAAAAACATGGAGGAAGGCGGAGGGGGGGAGGTAAATGAAGTTAGATCCATGAGAAACTTGGCAACCTTATCCATTGAAGGGCTATAATAACTTTAAAATAAAAACTTTACTGTTAGCAGTAAATTTTATAAGTAAGCAGTAACTATTTCCAAGTAAATATTTCCAAAGTTGAACTCAGTATGTAATACAATATAATTTTGAAAATGTGCTTTTTTAAAAACCCTTGGTTTTTTTTCATTACTTGTTTTTGTTTATTTTTTGTTTCATACTGAGTTTCAATTAATATTACATTGTGGTCCAGTATGTCAATATTTACGTGAGAGAGATTTATTTTCTCATTTATATTATTTGTAAAAAAATGGTCCAAGCATGTATTTGATATATATCTTGTTGCAGTGCTTCCATTGCAGTTCAAGTAATTATTCATTAACATGAAATCTTTATATTTATTGACAACTGAATTTGATTCTAATATATTGATATTAAAATCGCCAGTTATATAAGTGTTCTTCTGAGCTGTTACTTCAATACTTTTTTCTAATAATTCCATGAATATATTAACACTATCATTCAATTCGGTCGGTGCTCTGTATATATTTATAATATTATCTATTTTTTTATTTTTTGTTATTCTAACACTCACAAAACTGTCGTTATTATCGCTATATATAAAGACCTGTGTAAATGATAATTTTTTATTTACAAAAATTGCACAGCCACCACCTGTTTTATTTGGTCTACAGCTGTAAATGGAATTGAAATCAAAAATATTATAGTATTCTTTATCATTTTCTTTGAGCCATGTTTCTGTCATACATATTACATCGATATTTGTGTCAAGTGTTTTAAGCATAACCTCAATTTCATCAATTTTGTTTTTTAAACTTCTTGTATTTAAGTACAATATTTTAAGTGAATCCTCATTATTTCAAAAACAAATGACTGATAAATTTTTGTTGTTGCATTTTAAAATTTTGAAGAATAAGTTACGTATTTTACTTTTTCTACGTTTCGTATTTTATAAAATCTTTGGATCATGGGTTCAAAATCGCTTTATGGTGAAATTTTTTTTTTAATTTTAATCTAAATTTTTTTTTTATTTAAGTACTTACCTACTTGTAAATTTTAAATTAATAAACCAAAAATGTATGGACTGACTTAAAAAAAATCCTAAAAATTTTTTATATGAAACTGATCGTCTATACCTATAATTATTTGGTCTATGTTTTTAAATTATCAAGTGAAGTATTTTTTTTTTTTATTTTTGTTTTTATTTTATTTTATTTTCAATAGTTGAGATTTTTCTCGTTAATAGGCTTTATAATACAATTTTTTTTTTTTTTGTTTTTTATTATTAACATAATTTAGTAGCGCAGAAAGTGAAGCAAAATATAGTAACAATCAATAATAGCTAATAACGATGAAAAATTAAAAATTTAAAAAAATTAAAAAATTAAAAATTAAATGAATTTTTAATGAAGTAAAAAATAAAAAACCAAACAAAAAAATCCAGTTCAAAAAAAATATATACATATATAAAGATCTAGAAAACGACAAAACAAAAAATAAAAAGTGAAACATGAAAAATGAAGATTCAAAAAAAAAAAAAAAAAAATTAAAACTAAAATAAATTAAGATTATATTAAGAATTATATGTTGTATAATTTTCTAGGTATTTCGATGTAATTTGCCTTTTTAGTTTTGTTCTAGTTAATTCTTTCTGTATATCTGAAAGATTGTTGTATAACTTGATACCAATATGTAATGATGTTGCTGACCCATATTTTGTGGTTCTTATTGTGTTCAGATGAATGTTATTTCTATACCTCGTATTTAATGGATGTCGATCCCTTCCTTTTGTTAGAATTGTATTGGAGTGTATATTTGATTTTTCTATATCATGGATATATAAGATTAAAGTTAGTTTTATTATATCTTCGATTTTAATTATTTTATTAATCTTATGAATATGTTCAGTGTTTTTTAAATAATTGTATTGATATAAGTTTTTTATTGCTCTGTTCTATATTACTTGTAGATCATTAATTTGCTGTTTAGTTGCAGTTCCCCAAATTTTTATTCCATATATTAAGTGACAGCTTGTTTCTCAATTTTGTGATATGATGTTTCCAGCTAAGGATTGTGTCTAACCAGACTCCCAGATACTTAAATTCTGGATCATGTTCCAATTTATCATTGTTGTATGTGACGTTTTTGTTCTTTGGTACCAATAACCATAACTTTAGTTTTTTTTTGTGTTTAATGTGAGCTTGTGTAAGTCCATCCATCTTTTTAGTACATTGAGATCTTCATTTGTGTTGTTTTCTAGCATTTTGATTTCTACTGCATCATATAATAAGCAGATATCATCAGCAAATAAATAAATCTGACCTTTAGTCGCGAGGTTTTGTATTTCATTTATGTATACTGTGAATAGAATTGGTCCTAAAATACTTCCTAATCGGCCTAAAATAATAGTTAAATCTATGAAGAGTAGTGATACTAGCTTTTTTGATCTTTTAGTTTTTGTATCTGAGTGACCATATCGAAAAGTGCAGTTTCAGTGCTCGATTTTTTTTTAAATCCATATTGCTTTTTGGACATAGGAACACATTTTTCTAAATATTTTACAAATTGTTCATTCGCAACTTTTTCTATTATTTTAGATACAATTGATGTTATACAGATTGGTCTGTAGTTATCAAATTCATTCTTGTTTCCATTTTTATAAATTGGAACTATTTTCCCTGTTTTTATTCTGTCAAGCATTTTACCTTCGGATAATGATTTGTTAATTAATACTCTTAGTGGATTTGCTAATCAATCTTTGCACGTTTTAATCATGTTGACTGAAATACCATCCATTCTGTTGACTGAATTATTTAGACTATAAATTATATTTAATACCTATAATCTATTAATTTCATTAAAAGTAAAAGTTTCTCCTGTGATATTGGCTGTATAAAAAATTTTTTCTGCGCACGATTTTGCTAATTTTTCACCCGCTTTTGCAAAGTGCTCATTTAATTCATTAGCTTTCTTTATAACCTCTTCCGATGATAAGTCCTTAAATAGAGTCACGCTAATTTTGTTTGTTTTTTTCCCATCATAGATAATTTCAGAAATACAATCCCATGTTTTTGCAGAATTATTTATTATGGTATTGAATTTATACCCATAATATTCTTTTTTTTAATTCTTCGCAAGTTTGTGGCTCTATTTCTATAATATTTATATTCTTTTTCTATGTGTTTGTTGCTCGGATTTTCACTAATTTTGAGTGCCAAAACTATTTTGCGTTGATGACCATTATGAGCTGTTCATCTATCTAAGGTTTTGATTTTCTATTTTGCGATTTTTGCTTTATTTTCCTTGTTGATTCATTTATTTTTTGTCCTAATTTTCCCATAAAGTCTGCCACCATTTCTTCCATATTTTTTGTTGTATCTAAAATAATAGGATTAACAAAATTTTTTTGTCAAGCTCCCTGTTTAGGAGCTATAAGGGCTCGAAAATTTAAATTTTGCTATTTTTAAGCACCTGTAACTTGAATACCTGTCCAATTTTTTTTTTATTAATATGCAAAATTTAAAGGCCCAACATTATATTTTAACATATGTTAAAGGTTTTTCTTAAATTTAAAAGTGGTTCCTTAAATTGAAGAAAGTGTCTCTCAGTTTTACCCATTTTTGCTTAGATTGTATAATTCTAAATAAAATTCCAAATTTTTGTGGAATTCACAATTTAATTCCTTGATCCTAAAAACATGGAGGAAGGCGGAGGGGGGGAGGTAAATGAAGTTAGATCCATGAGAAACTTGGCAACCTTATCCATTGAAGGGCTATAATAACTTTAAAATAAAAACTTTACTGTTAGCAGTAAATTTTATAAGTAAGCAGTAACTATTTCCAAGTAAATATTTCCAAAGTTGAACTCAGTATGTAATACAATATAATTTTGAAAATGTGCTTTTTTAAAAACCCTTGGTTTTTTTTCATTACTTGTTTTTGTTTATTTTTTGTTTCATACTGAGTTTCAATTAATATTACATTGTGGTCCAGTATGTCAATATTTACGTGAGAGAGATTTATTTTCTCATTTATATTATTTGTAAAAAAATGGTCAAAGCATGTATTTGATATATATCTTGTTGCAGTGCTTCCATTGCAGTTCAAGTAATTATTCATTAACATGAAATCTTTATATTTATTGACAACTGAATTTGATTCTAATATATTGATATTAAAATCGCCAGTTATATAAGTGTTCTTCTGAGCTGTTACTTCAATACTTTTTTCTAATAATTCCATGAATATATTAACACTATCATTCAATTCGGTCGGTGCTCTGTATATATTTATAATATTATCTATTTTTTTATTTTTTGTTATTCTAACACTCACAAAACTGTCGTTATTATCGCTATATATAAAGACCTGTGTAAATGATAATTTTTTATTTACAAAAATTGCACAGCCACCACCTGTTTTATTTGGTCTACAGCTGTAAATGGAATTGAAATCAAAAATATTATAGTATTCTTTATCATTTTCTTTAAGCCATGTTTCTGTCATACATATTACATCGATATTTGTGTCAAGTGTTTTAAGCATAACCTCAATTTCATCAATTTTGTTTTTTAAACTTCTTGTATTTAAGTACAATATTTTAAGTGAATCCTCATTATTTCTATTCGTGTTTTTACTTATATCTTCTAGTGTAGCATATATTATGTTGCTTGGGTTAAACGATGACAAGAAATTTATATCAGTTTGTGAGTTCATCAAAAGTTTTTAGATTTTTTACATATATGATTTTCCCAGTGGTTGACTTTCTAATTAAAATCTAGCCATTTTGAACCCAATCAAATTTGATTATATTTTCTCTTTTTAAATCTCGTGCTTTTTTTAGAAGTAAATTATTGAAAGTTGTTAGTCGTTCATTTATATATACCGCTTGTTCTGTATCATCTTCAAAGATTTTACCAGTATTTAAGAAATTGTTTTTGCGTTTTTCTTGTTTACATTTAGTTAGTAGGTTATCTCTCTCACTTTTTTTCATAAATTTAATGATTATTTTTGGTGGAATTGCAGTTCTAGTTAAGAAAACTTCATCTTCATAATAAATGCGATATGCCTCTTTGATTTAGAGGTGATCAATGTTTAGTTCCAATATTTTGGAAATTTTAATAGCGATATCCATTAAATTTTCATTTTCTCTTGTTGGGACTCCACAAATTTGAACAGAATGATTCAGGTTTGATTGATGTTTCTTTTTAAAATGTTTCCCTCCAGTAAAATAAGTTTTGATTTTAGTATTTCAACTTCATTTTGTAAGTTTATGTTTTCCTTTGTTAAATTTTCTGTTATTATTTTGTAATCATCAAGTTATATTCACTTTCTGGATTTTGAACTATATTTCCAATTGTACTTAAATTATGTGAATTTTTGTTTTCCACATTACTTATAAAAGAATTTGTGCTACGTCAGTGGTCGCGCTCGGCCTTACATGTTTTACAAAACCAAAGTAGCCTTTGCTTCTCTATTTCGTTAAATTTTTGGGTTGATTTGATACTCCAGTACAATATTTATGAAATGAATTTTTACAATTTCCATCACAAATTAAAAAATTATTTCCAATTAATTTACAAATTTTGTTGCACTTTCCACAAATACTTGTTTCACTATCAGACGCCATTTTGATTCCTACTACGTAACTAGCTTTCAAACTTTTGGTGACGCAAGTGCTAACCCTATTTTCTATGTAATGCCCGTTTGAAGATGGAGTAATTTTTTATATGATGGTAATTCTTTTTTTTTTTGACGTTTAAATTTTATTTACAAGCAAACAACAAGTTTAGTTAAATATTTAATTAAAGTTTAATAGTTTATTAGAAGTTAAATAGTTAATTATTAATTATTTATATTATTATTTTAATTAATTTTGAATCCAAGTATTAAGATTTTATTGAATATTGAATTATTAATGTGTTGTTTATTAAATTGTTATTTGTTCAAAATAAAATAGTTTATAATTGCAAAAATGTGAAAATCCAAATATACAAAATATGTATTTAAAAGTTTCTAAATATAAAAAATTTTAAAACATTTATACATATGTAGAAAATAATTTTTAAATTTGTGTTTAAAAACGATAATGTAAATAAAATTATTAAAAAAAAAAGAAACTTATATTTTTGTATACAAAATTTCTATATTATAATTTTTTCCTTCACCATGTACATACATATATATAGGTTAGGTACCTATTTGAAATAGTTACACTAAATTTCTTTTTGCAGTTTTTGTTTATTTGTTATTCATATGTTCACTCAAAGAAAATTTTAAAATAAAAAGCTATTGTATTATTTATCAATTATAACTAATTATGCATTTAATAGTTTATTTGAATGTTCCCGCGTATTCCGTATTCTTACGTGAAAATAAAAAAACAAATTTTAAATAAAATTTTGAATAATGATTTAATTTATGCTTAAATTATTTACACAAAAGTTTTCGCGATATTTAAATGATTTTACAAATAAAAGAATTTTTAATAATTTTTAACTATAATTTTCATTAAAAATTTTTTTTTTGTTTTAAGAGTTATAAAACAACCGATCAATTTGACGTTTCGATTTGGCTCACTTTCCTCTTTTGATCGAAATTTTAATTTTCTTTATTATTAACATTTTTATTTTAGTTCTTAAAGTTACAAATTTTTAAAGAAACTATTTAAATAAATTAATTTTATTTGTAATTTTTTTTATTATTTCTGTTGAATTTAAAAAAAAAAACAAAAAAATGTTTATCTTTAAATAAGGATCGAACTCAGATCTATTTGCACCCTAAGCAACTTTGCTAACCACTGAATCATACAATTCTTATAAATTTTTGTTCAGATTTCTAATATAAATGTATCACTAACTGAAAGAATGAAAAATAAAGCCATAAACACAGGCTAGTTCATATAAAAGTTTAAGCGATAAAAATAATAATAATAGCAATAATAGTAGCAACAATAACCAAGACAATAGTAATAATAACGACAATAGTCTTCTAGAAACCCTAAATAAAAATATGTTGATAATGTTAAAAAAGCAAGATTCTCTCGAAAAAGAAATTAAATATTTATATGATACATTTAAAATACCATATAAAAATTAAATATGTCATGTTTAGGAAATAATATTAATCTTGAAATAATTGCGATTAATGTTAACTCACTTGTCTCTTATAGCAAAAGATTTTCTCTTATGCATTTCGTAGAAGAGACAAAGGCAGATATATTTTGTCTTTGTGAAACTAAAATACAAAATAAACATTACCTTCATTTAAACGGTTATAATATCGTACGTAAAGATTATTGTAACCAAAGAATGGGGGGAACAGCAATTTGTATAAAAAATAATATACAATACAATATAATCGAAAAAAATACTTTTGACACATTTCAATGCATAGAAACATGTGTCATAAATATAAATTTAAGGAATTCAAAAAAACTATTTGTAATTGCTATATATGCTTCCCACAGAAATCAGAATAAATTTATAGAAGAGTTTCAGAAAATATTTGAGTTATTAAACTTGGCTGATATTAATCATTATTATATAATTGCTGGGGATTTCAATGCGAAACATATTTCTTGGCAAAATGATAATAATAACAACCGAGGAGTTGCATTGAATAATTGGTTGGGTGCAAACAAAATACAATATAAATGTAATTTGTTAGCACCAGATTTACCAACTTATCCTAGATGTTACTCGTACATAGATTTAGCGATAATAGATGTAAGACTAGAATCTGCGCACGATAGGTTATTGACATTACCATACGATAGTGATCACAAAGCAATTTATGCCAACGTGTCGGTTTTAAATCAAAATATGACAACCGAAAATCAAACTCAATCCAGAAAAAAGTATTTATTCCATAAAACTAATTGGAATAAATTTAAAAGAAAGCTGGATTACAATTTTGACAAAGAGTACCAAACTTTAAACGAACTTATAACAGACACAACTAGTATCGCAATAGACAAAATAGATTACCACCTAAACAAAATCAACAAAATAATAACACAAACTATAGACGAAACCATACCAATAGCGAAATTTACAAGCTATTCAAACCGATACACTTCAACAAAGCTTAAAAACCTATTGAAACACAAAAGTAAATTACTTAACGATATACATACAATTCACAAAAGAAACTTAAGATTTACACCACAAGAACTGACCACACTGAAAAGCCTTTTAAAAAATATACAAATTTTAATTAAGGAGGAAATAAATATTCAAATAAACAAGTATTGGCATAACAGAATTAAAAACATTACCCCAAAGGACAATAGAAACATGTTCCCTGAAATTAATAAACTTTTCAGGAAAAGACACAACTGTAACATAAAAAAAATTCACATAGACCATAGCGACTTAAATGTATTGTTAAATAACAATATTGACTTTACAAAACTGAGTAAAACTCACAGGAACGAATTTATACTGAACAAGGAAAATGACATATGCAAAGTACTTGGCGCACATCTAGAAAAAACTCACAACGTCACTTTACCCACTAACAGTAATTTTCACAAAAAAGTACAAGACAAAATAAATAATTTGAGACAGTTAGACAAAGAACAGAAACAAAGGAATTAAACACTTTTTTCATTTGACAGTACAAACAATTCCTCAAATATCTTAAATAATAACAACTATTTAACAGACTTTAACGAAATATATTTAAAACTAAAAAAACTTAAAAACAAAACCTCATCTGGCATAGATGGCATTCCCAATGTGGTATTAAAGAACTTATCGGTAAAAGTCATAGAAAAATATGTTATTTTATTTAACAATGCATTAAACTACTGTTATTTTCCCAAAACATGGAAAATGGCAAAAGTGATTAAGATAAAAAAACCGGGTAAAAACCCAACAGATCCAAATAATTATAGACCAATAAGCCTTCTGCCAAATATCGGCAAGGTTTTCGAATCTATAATTAACGATAAAATAACAAAAATAGTAAATGATAACCAGTTGTTACCTGAAAACCAATTTGGTTTTAGGCATAAACATAGTACTACACATGCTATAAATAAATTAACATCCGATGTTTGCTGGTACATAAATAAAAAGGAAGGCGTGGGTGCTTGCCTTATAGATTTAGAAAAAGCGTTTAATAGTGTTTGGATCGATGGTCTAATATATAAATTATTAAAGTACAGATTTCCAATCCACTTAGTTCGATTAATAATGGATATGATATCCAACAATAAATTTACAATAGCCAATAACTCAAATATAGAAAATGAATTTGTGATTAATAGTGGCTTACAACAAGGTACTGTTAATTCACCAATTCTTTTCTCAATATACATAACAGAACTATTAGAGCTACTTACAAACATGAAGGGCTCAAATTTTTCAATAGCTTTTGCTGATGATTTGATTATTTATGCGGCTGGTAATAATGTCGCAGAAATAACAAGAAATGTTCAGAAACAGTTTAATCTTACCAATGATTATTGCAAAGTATGGTTACTAAAAATGAACATAGATAAATGTGAAGCAATTCTTTTTAGGAATACTGTCGATAAAACCAGCAGTAATATTAAAAAATTTTGGAAAAACTTCCAAATAAAAGCTTCAAACTTCAAACAGCAGAAAAAAATCTGTCAAATACTTAGGTGTAGTTTTGAATCAACATCTTAATTTCATTGACAATACTAAAAGAATTATAGAAGAAGGAACAAAAGCATTTATGGCATCCAAAAAACTTTTCTATAACAAAATTATCGATGAAAGAGTAAAAATTTTAGCTTACCAAGCTCTCATTAGACCTGTTATATCATATGCTGGACCCATTTGGTTCAACATAAGTGCAAGTCTAATGGAGAAATTAAGAAAATTTGAACGTAAATGCATAAGAGCCTGCGTAAATCTACATAGGAAACCTGAAACGGATTACAAACATTTTTATTCCAATAAATGCTTGTACCGTAAAGCTAATATTGTAAGATTCGATAATTTTTTGATAAAATTAATTCGTAATCACTTCGAAAGATCTCTCAATACAAAAGAAAATGGCCTTATATCACATATATATTACCATAATGATGAGTATATTAAAAATACCTTAAAAACGGGATATATAGCACCCGAACATTTTATTTATCTGGATTCAAAAGGTTATATTCAAAACCACGAACATGTCCGCCTATTATATCACTATAATAGACGGGCTACATGTAAGTGTATCGAATATAATCCTCATAACATAGAGGCAAATACATTTAAATATGACATGTTTATCCCCGAAAGGGATAAAAAAATTCAAAATAGTCACATTTGGTGGCTAAATAATCAAACATATTAAATAGATATTAAATCTAACATTAGCATAGGTTTTAGGGTAAGTTTTAGGTTTAGTTTTAAGGCTAGGTTAAGTTAGTTCTAAGTTTTTATCAAAATAAAAAATAAGTAATTTTAGGTTTTTTTAAATTTTTCCTTGAATATAATAAAATTAAATGAATTTTCCATATGAAAAAAGAAAAAAATGATGCATAAAAATAAATAATTAAGAAGATTTTTGAACTAAAAAAATGAACCACAGGTTCAAGATTTAGTTTTAAGATATTTTAATTTAAAATTAGTTTTGTAAGGCTTTTTTCTAATGTAAAATAAAATGAAATAAAATAAAAATAAAAAGTTAAAAAAAAAAAAAAAAAAAAAAAGTTCATATAAAAGTATATAATTAGTAAGAATTTTAAATATTTTTAAATAGAAAAATTAATTAGATATTGTTTTTAGCTTTATAAAGTTAATTTCGTTAGCTATTTCTTACAATCAAACTAATATAAGCTTTTATGATTTTAAAATGATTTATTGATTTTTTATTAAATTTGAACCAAGTAGGTGGGTATTTCTAAGTGGGTTGCACAGACTTCTGTTTCTTTACTTGTTTTAAACTGATGTTATAATATTTTATTTAAAATAATCGTTTAATTATGGTAGGATAAATTAATTGGCAAGGTATACATAAAGTTTCATTTAAAATTAGAAAAGAATTAATAAATATTAAAAAAATTGTGCTAATTTGTTTAAAAATAAAATGTTTAAAAAAATTAGATATACAAAACACTACAAATAAGAAATTTAGCTTTAGTAGGTACAGTAATGTACTGTACCAATATTTACAATAATGTAAATTAGGTACAGTAAAACGGTTTGACCGATTGACTTGAAATTTTGCACAAATGTTCCACTTAGCTACCGGAATTTGTTGTTTAAATTTGGCCGGAATGTGGCGGGACCCTAAAAAGAATTGTGTTTCCGATTTGTGCCCAATTATACAGGGTGGTTTCGCAGTCGAAAAGAGAGTTTGGCACAAATTAACAGATGGGTGGCACAGTGGTTGAGTGCCGACCTTTCATGCGGAAGGGCCCGGGTTCGAATTCAAGTGAAAGTGAAAAAAAACTTTTCTGGTTTTCGACTCGACTCAGTTACCATTCGCCATTGGGTTCAAATTAATGGCATAATCAATAATTAATAATTATAAATCTTTAATAAAAAATACCTTAATATAAAAATATAAACAAATGCAAAATATAAACAAATAATTTAAATAAATAATATAACTCGCAGATATAGAATACCATATAAGTAAAATATAAAATATTACAATAGGGTTCGAATTCGCCGGACTCCTCTTAGCCTCTTAGCAGCCGGAATTTGTTGCATAAATTTGGCTGGAATGAATTAACCCATTTCGGCCTGGCGGGCTTCCAAAAAAAATTGTGTTTCCGATTTGTGTCCAATTTTACACTTTGATTTTGCAGTCCAAAGGAGGCTGCAAAAAGTTTAAGTTAATTTCGATTAACCCGCTTTTCGCGACGACGCCATAAGGTTTTCTATAAATTTGATTTGCTTAAACGGTTAAAAAATTTTATTGGAAATTTTGTATCACCATTTTAATTATAAAAACCCACAGGGTTAATTTGGTTTTGACCTGTTTACGCGTTTTGCACAAAGATTCAATGAAATTTTCAAAGTTTTGGTATTAACGCAAGTTTACCTTTATTCCAAAAGCTTACTTAATTAATGATACTATTTTTTTTGCTCTCAAATAGTCTCAAATAGTGCAAAAGCTAAATGAGATAACATTAATAATAATAAAAATGAAGCTAATAAAGAATCCGAATAATAATATCTTTAAATTTAAATAACGTAACATTTTCATTCTCTACATTTTTTCCTAAGTCTTTGTTTTTTATCTACTTTGCAGTTGTTGTTTTTAAAAAAAGATTTCAGTGTAAAATTGCAGTTTTCTTCAAATAAAGTCTAAAAATCAAAAAAATTCAATTTCGTATATATTATTCTTAAATTTATAGTATTTGAAAACAGTTTTTTTAAGAAAGAAGCCTACATTTCATTCATAAAATCATAAACAAACGAAGAAGATCGTAGTAGAACTTTCAGGTAAGTACAAAACAAAATATACGTTAAAAAGGAAATTTTTAAACCTTTTCTAAACCATCGACTATATTTTATTCAAATGCTGACAATTCAAGTAAACTACTATTTACTTAGTATAATGACATAATAGCAAATTTAGTATACCCTTTTGACCGTTCAATGGAGTTTTATTTTAACTTGATGTTATTGAAAAAAGTTAACACAAGAATGGTGTACATGTTAATTTTAAAATGTAATAAAGCAATTTTTTAAAAAGAGTTTTTTAGGGATTATTCTAGCAATTTTTCAAAAAATTTATCAAACTTCAGTTGGAACTTTTCATAATTATTAAATAATAACAATAACAAGCAAGGAAAAAAACCAAGGGTTTTTAAAAAGCACATTTTCAAAATTATATACAGATTCTCATTGAATATTTCATCATCTATTTTTATAAAAATATATGTTAAAATTAATGATAATATTAATTTAGTTATTTTATTAATTTATTTATTATGTGACTAATAGGGAAATACTTAGAATATAACCCAAATGCACTCAAGGAAACCTGTTAATAAGTGCGGAAAATAATGTTGCGGCTTCAATGTTAAAGTTTAATTTTGGAAAAAACTTGCACTGGTTATATAAACATAAAAGTTTTAATTTTTAAGACCTAGTAGCCCTTCAATGGAGAAGGTTCCTAAATTTTTTCTTAGTAAACTTATGATGGATCTGCCCACCTCCCTCCTGTTCTCCCCCTTAAATTTTTTTCGGGGAAATCAATTGTGAACTACACCAAAATTTGGAATTTTACTTAAAATATTATTATCTAAGCAAAAATAGTTAAAACTAAGAGACAATATCTTCAATTTATAGAAACACTTTCAAATTTAAGAAAAACCTTTAACATATGTTGAAACATAATGCTGCAGCTGTAAACTTTGTATATTTGTAAAAAAAAATTTGAACAGGTTTTCAAGTTACAGGTGTTTAAAAATAGCAAAATTTAAATTTTCGAGCCCCTAGAGCTCCTAAACAGAGACGTGACAAAAAAATTTTGTTAACTGACTCCTACTAATTTCTAAAGGTTTATGTTTTCCTAAAATTTCAAGACCCTAGCTTGAACCGTTTAGAAGATATGTGGGACAACAATTTTTCAAAAATTGAGTTTGGCATAATGGTAAATTTTAGTACCGTACGGCAACCCTATACGGTACTAAAATTTACTAAATCCTAAACTTTATATTTTTGTGAAGCCCATAAAAGCAGCTCTCTTCTCCCATTTTTAGATTGAAAATGAATTGAGCGGAACTCTTGTTATTCTAATTTAAATATAGCGAAATTTTCGGGGGTTGTAACTTCGGCACCTTTCAATATTAAGAAAAACCTTTGACACATGTTGAAATATAATTATAGATCTTTCAATTTACCATATTACTAAAAAAAAATTTCAACAGGTATTCAAGTCACACGTGTTTGAAAATACCAAAATTTCAATTTCCGAGCCCTTATAGCTCCTAAACGTGGGGCTTGACTAAAAAATTTTGTTAACCGATTCCAACTAATTTCTAAGGACCTAAGTTCTCCCAAAATTTGAAGACCCTAGCTTGTACCGTTTAGAAGAAATGTGTGGCAGTTTTGCATAATTGTATATTTTAGTGCTGTATGGCAACCCTAAATATTTGCCCTTAATTATTAAAGCTTATAAAACCAGGTCTCTTTTTCCGTTTTCAGAATAGAAATATACCCAACAGAACTCTTGCAATATCAATTTAAAAATAGGGCTTTTTCCAAGTTTGAGGGGCTGTAGCTCCGTAACGGGTGGGGCTACAGAAATAAATTCTTTTACGAAATTATTTCTTTCGTAGTATCTACCCGTGGTTAAGATTTCTTAACTGTACTTCAAACGGTGTAAAAGTTTTTGTAAACATACGAACAGACGGACGGACAGACAGAGTGAAAATATATGGGCACATTTTTACAAATTTTTTTGATAATGTGCTAAAAATTCAAGGAGCACCAAATTGTCAAGAAGCAGAAGAAAAACGTACAGAAAAATTAGATATTATCGTTCAAACTGTTTTTTAAAGTTTTTGTTTCGCAATCGGTTAAAAGAACTCGACAAAACATTTTATTTAACATTCCCCTAATTCAAAGAAGTTTTACCTACTTTCAAAAATTGGAAGTAATTTACTTACAAAGATTTTTTTTTGAGTAATCGTTGGAATGATAATTATACACATGTACGCATACAAAATTAACATACAAGTGGTCAAACCGTTTCTGATTAAGTCTGTTTATAAATTCCAAGTTTGTTAATAGATTGAAATCCATTCTCAAAGAGGAACACATATACAATTTTTGAAGTCAATCGGTTAAACCATTTATAATTTATAGCAAGGTAACGAAAAAACTTATAAAAAGCTGTTGGGCCGCAACGGGTTAACGGAACTCCACAAATATTTTGAGAGGCTTTCTTTTTAACCAAAGCAGTACTTCGAAAAATAGGCTGAAACTTGGTCTTTTGCAAATTGCAACCTCCTGGGAAACGCTGGGTAAATCTGCTAGTCTACTATATAAAGAAGAAAATTTGTGTTTTTGTTTGTTTGTCCAGGATTCACGTGAAAACCACTGCTCAGATTGTCACAAAATTTTAAAGGAATAATTCTGAGAGCCCGAGGGTGACTTAGGCTATATCAGAGCCGTTTTAAGCTTTTCCGTTTTTTTTTATGTCGAGTCAAAACGGTTTGACTGATTGACTTGAAGTTTTGCATAAATGTTCCTCTTAGCAATAGGAATTAGTTATATAAATTTGGATGGAATAAATTTGTCTATTTCGGCCTGGCGGGCTTCCCAAAAATTTTGTTTTTCCGATATGTTTCCAATTTTTACAGGGTGATTTTACAGTCGAAAAAAAGCTTGCACAAATTTTGGTTGAGTTTGGTTGACCCGTTTGGGCACGAGGGTGAAATGAAGCTTTTTAAATTTTTTTGGATTAATATTTTTAGGATTCATCGAACATTAATCCGTTTTCCACGACGACGCCAGGAAGTTTTCTATAGATTTTATTATGCCCTACACCTATAGAATAGGTAAAAGGGTATATTAACCTTGGTATGGTGTTTGTAACCACTTAAAGGAAGCGAGCTAGATATGAAAAGTATATATATTTGTGATCAGCGTGACCTCCTAAGTCGATATAGCCATGTCCGTCCGTCCATCATAAAACTAAAAAAATAATGGAGCTATTTTGATGAAATTTGAACTGTAGGTTACTAGGACTGAAAGTACGGCTAGGATTGAAAATGGGCGAAATCGGCCCATGGGTTCGGATTCTGGACCTTTTAATCTGTCCAAGGGTTAACGAACATATATAAAAAATCATGACAACTCAACAACTAATGACGCAGTCTTCGTCACATTTGTGCTGTAGGTTACTAGTAATAAGACTATCGCGGGGATTGCGTACGATCGAGATTGAACCATGGTTTCGGAATCGAGAAGTTTTTGATCGAATTTAGGTCAAAGGAGCATAATTCCGAAACCAATGAAGATAGAACCACCACATTTAATATCAGGTTGTCCCTTTATATTTCCTTAGTATCCTTGAAATTTGGGCTCCATTGGAGTTGTGGGTCAGGGACCAGCAACACATTTCCGAAGACCTTAAAGCATATCTTTAAAATTAATAAAGGTAGTAACTTTAATCAAATTTAGAAGTTTCAAATTTGTCACATGGGTGCTCTTTACTATTTCCTACGCGTCCCCCAAATTTTGGATCAATCAGACTAATGGTTCAGTATCCCTCTTCGACTCCCCAAGGTTTAAAAGCTTATCATCGAAATTAATAAAAATAGTAACTTAAAATTAAGATAGAACAATTGTGTACAAGGGTTAACTAGTATTGAAAGTATGACGGGGACTACATATGGACAAAACCGTACCATGGTTTGGGGTTTTGGAACCTTTGAAAATTTCAAGGGCTAACGAACATATATCTTAAAAACAGTATAACTCAAAAAATAATTCCGCTATTTTGATAAAATTTAAACTCTAGGTTACTAGTAATGAAAGTACCATAGGAATTGGTTCTGGTCGAGTTTGATATTTTAAATAACAGTATTTCTATTCAATCTCTTAATAATAACTTTAGACTTAACGCTAATGTTCGGCAAACTAGAAATACAAGATTTTTAATGGATTATCAACATAATACAGAGTATGGTAAAAATGAACCCATCAATAGATGTTGCATTACTTTCAACAAAATTAGTCATCTTTATTCTACATCTATATTCAAAGCTACTTTTAAACACACTTTACATAAACATTTTTTTAATTTAATGACCTCAGACAATTAATTCTTACATAAGCAATATTTTTCTTTTAAAATATGATATAATTAAAACATTACACACAGCACACTTACTGTATTGCATTAAAATACAAAAAAATTGCTAATTATGTTTTGTTTTTTTTTTTAATTTTTGTGCATTCTGTAATTTGTTTTTATAAATACTTAGTCATAAGTCATAATAATAACATATCAAATTACTTTTTAATATGCTACAAAAATTAATATTTATTCTATTCATTATATACACGCTTGTATGTATGTACATAATTTTGTATATAAAATTAGTGTTTTTTTTTTTTAAGAAGCAAGATAAGCATTTTTTTTTTTTTGTTTAAGTCATTATATTGTATAATTTTAAATATAAGTAATAATTTTTAATTTTTAAGAATTTGTTTTTGTAACGACCTTGTTTTGGTTTGTAAAATAAAATAAAATAATTTACTTACAAAAATTTTTTTTTTGAGTAATCGTAGGAATGATAATTATACCCATGTACGCATACAAAATTTACATTCAAGTGGTCAAACCGTTTCTGATTAAGTCTGTTTATAGAGTCTGATTAAGTCTGTTTATAAATTCCAAGTCTGTTAATAGATTGAAATCCATTCTCAAAGAGGAACACATATACAATTTTAGAAGTCAATCGTTTAAACCATTTATAATTTATAGCAAGGTAACGAAAAAAACCTATAAAAAGCTGTTGGGCCGCAACGGGTTAACGGAACTCCACAAATATTTTTTTAGACTTTCTTTTTAACCAAAGCAGTACTTCGAAAAATAGGCTGAAACTTGCTCTTTTGCAAATTTCACGCTCCCGGGCAACGTCGGGTAAATCTGCTAGTCTACTATATAAAGAAGAAAATTTGTTTTTTTGTTTATTTGTCCAGGATTCACGTGAAAACCACTGATCAGATTGTCACTAAATTGTAAAGGAATAATTCTGAGAGCCCAGGGGTGACATAGGCCATGTCACATTTTTGTAAGTCAACAGGTTGCGGCTCCAGAGCCGTTTTGAGCTTTTTCGTTTTTTTTATGTCGAGTCAAAACGGTTTGACTGATTGACTTGAAGTTTTGCATAAATGTTCCTCTTAGAAACCGGAATTAGTTATATAAATTTGGTTGGAATAAATTTGCCCATTTCGGTCAAATGAATTGAATTTAACGGTCACGCTGTTAAAAGTTAAGGCTTATGACTCTAATATTATGCGCTGACTTTATGGGTAAAAGTAATTCATTTTCGGTTGTAACTCACAGCTCAATCAAACTATTACATGCGCCGACTTATGTCTTTCTTTTTTAGTTCAAATGTTCAATGAACAAGGAGATTGAAACTTTTTTAAAATTTTTTTTTTGTTTTTGTTTTTTTTTTTGTATAGTATATTGTAACCAAATATACAGTAGTTTTCATTTATAACGAACTCTGTTAAATTTTAATTATAATAAATAGTATACCTTTCATTTCGAACAAAACTCATTTTTTTTTCACTGGAATTTTAGAGAGATAAAGAAAAAAAAAAACTAAAACAAAAAAAAAATTTTACAAAAGTTTCAATCTCGTTGTTCATTGAACATTTGAACTAAAAAAGAAAGACATAAGTCGGCGCATGTAATTGTTTACTTTTACCCATAAAGTCAGCGCATTATATTAGAGTCATAGGCCTTAACTTTTAACAGCGTGACCGTTAAATTCAATTCATTTGACCGAAATGGGCAAATTTATTCCAACCAAATTTATATAACTAATTCCGGTTGCTAAGAGGAACATTTATGCAAAACTTCAAGTCAATCAGTCAAACCGTTTTGACTCGACATAAAAAAAACGAAAAAGCTCAAAACGGCTCTGGAGCCGCAACCTGTTGACTTACAAAAATGTGACATAGCCTATGTCACCACTGGGCTCTCAGAATTATTCTTTTACAATTTAGTGACAATCTGACCAGTGGTTTTCACGTGAATCCTGGACAAATAAACAAAAAAACAAATTTTCTTCCTTATATAGTAGACTAGCAGATTTACCCGACTTTGCCCGGGAGCGTGCAATTTGCAAAAGAGCAAGTTTCAGCCTATTTTTCGAAGTACTGCTTTGGTTAAAAAGAAAGCCTAAAAAAATATTTGTGGAGTTCCGTTAACCCGTTGCGGCCCAACAGCTTTTTATAGGTTTTTTCGTTACCTTGCTATAAATTATAAATGGTTTAACCGATTGACTTCAAAAATTGTATATGTGTTCCTCTTTGAGAATGGATTTCAATCTATTAACAGACTTGGAATTTATAAACAGACTTAATCAGACTCTATAAACAGACTTAATCAGAAACGGTTTGACCACTTGAATGTAAATTTTGTATGCGTACATGTGTATAATTATCATTCCTACGATTACTTAAAAAAAAAATTTTTGTAAGTAAATTATTTTATTTTATTTTACAAACCATAACAAGGTCGTTACAAAAAAAAATTCTTAAAAATTAAAAATTATTACTTATATTTAAAATTATACAATATAATGACTTAAACAAAAAAAAAAAAAATGCTTATTCTTGCTTCTTAAAAAAAAAAAACACTAATTTTATATACAAAATTATGTACATACATACAAGCGTGTATATAATGAATAGAATAAATATTAATTTTTGTAGCATATTAAAAAGTAATTTGATATGTTATTATTATGACTTATGACTAAGTATTTATAAAAACAAATTACAGAATGCACAAAAATTAAAAAAAAAAACAAAACATAATTAGCAATATTTTTGTATTTTAATGCAATACAGTAAGTGTGCTGTGTGTAATGTTTTAATTATATCATATTTTAAAAGAAAAATATTGCTTATGTAAGAATTAATTGTCTGAGGTCATTAAATTAAAAAAATGTTTATGTAAAGTGTGTTTAAAAGTAGCTTTGAATATAGATGTAGAATAAAGATGACTAATTTTGTTGAAAGTAATGCAACATCTATTGATGGGTTCATTTTTACCATACTCTGTATTATGTTGATAATCCATTAAAAATCTTGTATTTCTAGTTTGCCGAACATTAGCGTTAAGTCTAAAGTTATTATTAAGAGATTGAATAGAAATACTGTTATTTAAAATATCAAACTCGACCAGAACCAATTCCTATGGTACTTTCATTACTAGTAACCTAGAGTTTAAATTTTATCTAAATAGCGGAATTATTTTTTGAGTTATTCTGTTTTTAAGATATATGTTCGTTAGCCCTTGAAATTTTCAAAGGTTCCAAAACCCCAAACCGTGGTACGGTTTTGTCCATATGTAGTCCCCGTCATACTTTCAATACTAGTTAACCCTTGTACACAATTGTTCTATCTTAATTTTAAGTTACTATTTTTATTAATTTCGATGATAAGCTTAAACCTTGGGGGGTCGAAGAGGGATACTGAACCATTACTCTGATTGATCCAAAATTTGGGGGACGCGTAGGAAATAGTAAAGAGCACCCATGTGACAAATTTGAAACTTCTAAATTTGATTAAAGTTACTACCTTTATTAATTTTAAAGATATGCTTTAAGGTCTTCGGAAATATGTTGCTGGTCCCTGACCCACAACTCCAATGGAGCCTAAATTTCAAGGACAATAAAGTAATAGGAAGGGACACCCTGATACCAAATTTGGAGGTTCTATCTTCATTGGTTTCGGAATTATGCTCGTTTGGCCTAATTCGATCAAAAAGTTCTAGGTTCCGAAACCATGGTTCAATCTCGATCGTATGTAATCCCCGCGATAGTCTTATTACTAGTAACCTACAGCACAAATGTGACGAAGACTGCGTCATTAGTTGTTGAGTTGTCATGATTTTTTATATATGTTCGTTAACCCTTGGACCGATTAAAAGGTCCAGAATCCGAACCCATGTGCCGATTTCGGCCATTTTCAATCCTAGCCATACTTTCAGTTCTAGTAACCTACAGTTCAAATTTCATCAAAATAGCTCCATTATTTTTTTAGTTTTATGATGGACGGACGGACATGGCTATATCGACTTAGGAGGTCACGCTGATCACAAATATATATACTTTTCCATATCTAGCTCGCTTCCTTTAGGTGGTTACAAACACCATACCAAGGTTAATATACCCTTTTACCTATTCTATAGGTGTAGGGCATAATAATATTTTTTTTTTTCTTTATCTTTCTGAAATTCCAGTGAAAAAAAAATGAGTTCTGTTGGAAATGAAAGGAATACTATTTATTATAATTAAAATTTAACAGAGTTCGTTATAAATGAAAACTACTGTATAAACCAAATATACAGTAGTTTTCATTTATAACGAACTCTGTTCAATTTTAATTATAATAAACGTAACACTTTTTGCCAATGAATTAAATTTTACCTAAAAATGTCAGTTGTTTATTACATACATATTTCTTTTTATACCCTACACCTATAGAATAGGTAAAGGGGTATATTAACTTTGGTATGGTGTTTGTAACCACCTAAAGGAAGCGAGCTAGATATGGAAAAGTATATATATTTGTGATCAGCGTGACCGCCTTAGTCGATATAGCCATGTCCGTCCGTCCGTCCGTCCGTCCGTCCGTAGGCACGATAACTCAAAAAATAATGGAGCTATCTTGATGAAATTTTAACTGTAGGTTACTAGGACTGAAAGTACGGCGGGGATTGCATATGGGCGAAATCGGCCCATGGGTTCGGATTTTGGACTTTTTAATCGATCGAAGGGCTAACGAACATATATAAAAAATCACGATAACTCAACAACTAATGACGCTATCTTCATCAAATTTGTGCTGTAGGTTACTAGTAATGAAACTACTTCGGGGATTGCGTAAGGTCGGGATTGGACCATGGGTTCGGAACCTAGAACTTTTTGATCGAATTTAGGCCAAACGAGCATAATTCCGAAACCAATGTAGATGGAACCTCCAAATTTAGTATCAGGGTGTCCCTTCCTATTTCCTAAGTGTCTTGGGAATTTGGGCCCCATCGGAGTAGTGGGTCGGGGACCAGCCACACATTTCCGAAGACCTTAAAGCATATCTTTAAAATTAATAAAGATAACAACTTGAAAAAATGTAGAAGCTTCCAATTTGCCACAAGGGTGTTCTTTACTATCTCTTACGTGTTCCCTTAATTTGGGATCAATTGGAGAGGTGGTTCATTACCCCTCTCAGACCTTCCAAGTTTTAAAAGCTTATAATCGAAATTACTAAAAATAGTTACTTAAAATTAAGATAGACCGTCCAAATTGTGTACAAGGGTTAACTAGTACTATAAGTAAAGCGCGGGCTGTATAAGGGCGAAATCAGCCCATGGGTTCGGATTCTGGACCTTTTAGTCGGTGTCAGGGATAACGAACATATATTAAAAATCACGATAACTCAACAACTAATGAGTCTATCTTGATTCTATCATGAGTGATTACGTACGGTGAGGAATGGACAATGGGTTCGGAACTGAGAACTTTTTGATCGAATTTAGGCCAAACTAGCGTAATTCCGAAACCAATGAAGATATAACCTCCAAATTTGGTATCAGGGTGTCCCTTCCTATTGCGTAAGTGTCTTTGAAATTTGGGCCCCATTGGACTAGTGGGTCGGGGACCAGCCACTCAGATCCGAGGACCTTAAAGCATATTTTCGAAATTAATAAAAATAGTAACTTGAAACAAATGTAGAAGCTTCAAATTTGGCCCAGGGTGTTCTTTACTATTTCTTCCGTGCCCCCTTAATTTGGGATCATTTGGAGTGGTGGTTTAGGACCTCTCTTAGAACACCAAATGTGTAAAAGCTTATCATCGAAATTAATAAAACTAGTAACTTAAAATTAAGATAGAACGTTCCAATTGTATACAAGGGTTAACTAGTATTGAAAGTATAACGGGACTGCATATGGGCGAAATCGTACCATGGTTTCGGGTTCTGGAACCCTTGACAAGTTCAAGGACTAAAAAACATATATCTTAAAAACACCATAACTCAAAAAATAATGCCGGTATTTTGATGAAATTTAAACTCTAGGTTACTAATAATGAAAGTACCATGCGAATTGGTTCTGGTCGAGTTTAATTTCAAAGCCAAAGAATATATTTCCTATGTCCTATGTGTCTCCGAAATCTAGACTAAATTGTAGTGGTTCAGCTATGTTCAAAGGTACTTGCTGCATTTATGTAAAATTTATTTGAATATTTAAATGAATTATATGAAAAGTTCAAAATTTGTAATTGTATTTTAGAAGTACATTTATTGCATATTTTGCGTTTATAAGCTTTTCTATTAGGTATATAAACTAACCATTTAAAATAATTGCAATTTTTAAAAATTTGGATTAGTAAATATATTATGCTTTGATTATCTTTTTATCACAAAATTTAATAATTAGAATTTTTCCATTTTGTAATTGAATTGGAATAAATATATTTTCATTTATTTCAAGTTTGTTTGTTATACCCTACACCTATAGAATAGGTAAAGGGGTATATTAACTTTGGTATGGTGTTTGTAACCACCTAAAGGAAGCGAGCTAGATATGGAAAAGTATATATATTTGTGATCAGCGTGACCGCCTTAGTCGATATAGCCATGTCCCTCCGTCCGTCCGTCCGTCCGACCGTCCGTCCGTAGGCACGATAACTCAAAAAATAATGGAGCTATCTTGATGAAATTTTAACTGTAGGTTACTAGGACTGAAAGTACGGCGGGGATTGCATATGGGCGAAATCGGCCCATGGGTTCGGATTCTGGACCTTTTAATCGGTTTCAGGGCTAACGAACAAATATAAAAAATCACGATAACTCAACAACTAATGACGCTATCTTCATCAAATTTGTGCTGTAGGTTACTAGTAATGAAACTACTTCGGGAATCGCGTAAGGTCGGGATTGGACCATGGGTTCGGAACCTAGAACTTTTTGATCGAATTTAGGCCAAACGAGCATAATTCCGAAACCAATGAAGATAGAACCTCCAAATTTAGTATCAGGGTGTCCCTTCCTATTTCCTAAGTGTCTTGTGAATTTGGGTCCCATTGGAGTAGTGGGTCGGGGACCAGCCACACATTTCCGAAGACCTTAAAGCATATCTTTAAAATTAATAAAGATAACAACTTGAAAAAATGTAGAAGCTTCCAATTTGCCACAAGGGTGTTCTTTACTATCTCTTGCGTGTTCCCCTAATTTGGGATCAATTGGAGTGGTGGTTCTGTACCCCTCTCAGACCTCCCAAGTTTTAAAGGCTTATAATCGAAATTACTAAAAATAGTTGCTTAAAATTAGGATAGACCGTTCAAATTGTGTACAAGGGTTAACTAGTACTATAAGTACAGCGCGGACTATATAAGGGCGAAATCAGCCCAACGGTTCGGATTCCGGACCTTTTAATCGATGTCAGGGCTAAGGAACATATATAAAAAATCACGATAACTCAACAACTAATGAGGCTATCTTCATTAAATTTGTGCTGTAGGTTATTGGCAGCGAAACTACGGCGGTGATTACTTATGGTGAGGATTGGACAGTGGGTTCGGAACTTAGAACTTTTTGATCGAATTTAGGCCAAACGAGCATAATTCCGAAACCAATGAAGATAGAACCTCCAAATTTGGTATCAGGGTGTCCCTTCCTATTTCGTAAGTGTCTTTGAAATTTGGGCCCCATTGGAGTAGTGGATCGGGGACCAGCCACTCAGTTCTTAGGCCCTTAAAGCATATTTTCGAAATTAATAAAGATAGTAACTTGAAACAAATGTAGAAGCTTCCAATTTGCCACAAGGGTGTTCTTTACTATTTCTTGCGTGCCCCCCTAATTTGGGATCAATTGGAGTGGTGGTTCAGAACCTCTCTTAGACCCCCCAATGTGTAAAAGCTTATCATCGAAATTAATAAAACTAGTAAATTAAAATTAAGATAGAGCGTTCCAATTGTGTACAAGGGTTAACTAGTGTTGAAAGTATGACGGGACTGCATATGGGCGAAAACGTACCATAATTTCGGGTCCTGGAACCCTTGAAAAGTTCAAGGACTAACAAACATATATCTTACAAACACCATAACTCAAAAAATAATGCCGGTATTTTGATGAAATTTAACAGTAGGTTACTAGTAATGAAAGTACCATGGGAATTGGTTGTGGTCGAGTTTAATTTCGAAGCCAAAGAATATATTTCCTATGTCCTATGTGTCTCCGAAATCTAGACTTAATTGTAGTGGTTCAGCTATGTTCAAAGGTACTTGCTGCATTTATGTAAAATTTATTTTTATATTTAAATGCATATAATTCAAAAGGTGTAAATTTTTAATTGTATTTTAGAAATACATTTATTGCATATTTTGCGTTTATAAGCTTTTCTATTAGGTATATAAACTAACCATTTAAAATAATTGCAATTTTTAAAAATTTGGATTATTAAATATATTATGCTTTGATTATCTTTTTATCACAAAATTTAATAATTAGAATTTTTTCATTTTGTAATTAAATTGGAATAAATATATTTTCATTTATTTCAAGTTTGTTTGTTTTTTAATATTTTTAAATAGATAAATTAGTAAGAATTTGTAGTATTTTTTAATAGATAGGGTAATTAGAAAATGTTTTTAGTATTATACAGTTAATTTGGTTAGCTATGTCTTACGATCAAATTAATAGCAGCTTCTATGGTGTTAAAATGACTTATGGATATGTCCTTAAATTTGAACCAAATAGGTGTAGGGTATTTCTAAGTCGGTTGCACCGACTGACTGTTTCTTTACTTGTTTTTAAACTTATTATATCTAATAATGTTGCTTGGTGATTATTTTAGTATTTTTATATATATTTTTGAATACAAAAAAAAATCATAATAACGCATCAAAAATACAAAAAAAAATTCATTGGAAGAAAAATCAGTATACATAGGGGTGAGGCTGACACATCAAATAAAAATTTAGCAAATGAGTTCACAATGCCCATTCTGGAATTAGCACATTCTACAATGTTCAATTCTTATACTAATTTTTCAAAATTCACAGCATTCTTTTAAAACGACATTTGTATATTTCGACGAATATTTTCTGTCTCTTCATGGTCGTTATAAGCGAGCTTTACTGTATGTATTTTTTGCTTGTTATAAAAAGTTATTGCTACTTCGTATATTGTTGTTACTTTTTTTGTGAAGGTTTTTGTAATAATAAAATAACCCATTTTTGAAATATATTCTGTAGTTGCCATTACGTTTGAGAGAGTTATAACAAAAGTTGTTATAAAATATATTTGTAAAAAATTAAAAATCTTTCTTAAAAAAATAATTTGTAATTTAAATGATTTGTTCCTTAGGGCCTAACCAAAATCAACGGTGTATAATTGCTAACAAAAAGTTGTAAATTAGTAGTTAAGTACATGATATTACATGAGAATAACTTACAGTACCTCGAATTTTTGAAATTGACAAAGCATATAAAAATGTTATTGTTTTTTCTTATGTTGTTATTGTTCTAAAAATAAAATATTTAAAAATAATATTGTTTTTAAAAATACCTATATATTTTTTTTAAAAATACATTACATATATTCAAAATAATTGAGATACCTATAATATGTTTGCAGAAACAAAAAAATATCATTTCTTAAGAAAAATTATGTGTTCTTTAGGGATCAACCAGAATAAATGCGTACAGCGTGCAGTTTTTGTCAAAAATTTTTGAAAGAAGTAGTTATGTTATGTACTATACTTCGGAATTTAAAACTTTAAAATTTTACAAAGCGTATAAAAATATTGTAATTGTTTTTTTCTGATGTTACTACGATTAAGTTTTCAAAATAAAATATTTTAAAATAATATTTTTTTTTAAAAAAAAACATACATTCAAAATAATTGAAAATACCTATAATATGTTCGCAAAAAAAACTGAAAAGTAATCTTCAACTTAAATAAAAGTTGACGTATAATTTCTGTCAAAAAATTTACAAATAAATAGGTACATGAATTTACATGAGAGCAACCAAAATACGCGTAACGCGATGTACTGTAATCGGATTTTTAAAATTTACAAATTGACAAATGGTTTTTCTTATATTTCTAAGATTATGTTTTAAAAATATTTTATATTGAAAAAAATTTAAAATATACCTATTATATGAAATTAATAAAATTTTTGTACGAAATTAAAATATTCAAATAAATGTTTTTGTGTGTACGCGCGAGTTACATCCTTAACACATAATGATAAAACAATTAAAGAAGTAATAGAATATTTAGAATCAGGAAGATAATTTTAATAAAACATGTCTTAACAAAATATTTTGTTATCAAGTAAATAATAATAATCAATATTAACAGACAAAATAAAACATGTCTTAACAAAATATTTTGTTATCAGGTAAATAATAATAATCAATACTAACAGACAAATTAAAACATGTCTTAAATAAGAAAGTTACAATCAGGTAAACAATAGATAGTAAACAAATCAAGTCATGTTTTAATAAGATAATTATTATATTGAGACAAGGAAATTACTTTCTTTGTTTTTAAAGAAATAAATAAAATAGATTAAGATTTATATTATGTATTTAAGACAAAGAAATATCTTTGTATAAGTTAAGAATTAAATAAAATATTGTAAATAATAACCAATATAAATATTGGTAACTAATTAAAAAAAGAAGTCAGTCTAAACCAAATTGTTGAACTTGAATAATCTAAAATAGTTGTAAAATTAAATTTAAGATTTAAAATTTAAATTTCAATAAAATTAAAACATCTATTTAAAAAAATAAATTATTGTGTTTTTTTTATTAATAACTAATTAATAAATAAAATTGGCGCAGTGGGTAGGATATCTCTCCAAAGAGTTGATATCTAGTGAAACGAATCTAAATATATATAATAAAATTTAAAATAAAAAAAAAAAATTTTTTTTTTTATTTATAAAAACACGATTAAACTAAAAATCAGTTAATCAAAAGTGTTACAAAATTTTTTTTTATATATAAAAACACGATTAAACTAAAAATCAGTTAATCAAAAGTGTTACAAAAATTTTTTTTATATATAAAAACACGATTAAACTAAAAATCAGTTAATCAAAAGTGTTATAAAAATTTTTTTTATAAAAACACGATTAAACTAAAAATCAGTTAATCAAAAGTGTTACAAAAATTTTTTTTTATATATAAAAACACGATTAAACTAAAAATCAGTTAATCAAAAGTGTTACAAATTTTGTAACTACAAATATAATAATATAATATTATATGACACAAAGAAACAGTTTATTTGATAAAAATAGAAATATAAATAACAAAAATAACATGTCAGAAATCGAAAATTTAAAACAGTTAGTCTTGGAATTTCAAGAAAAACATAAAAATGAAATACTCAGAATGCAGGAAAAATTTCAACAACAAGAACAACAACATCTATTACAACTTCAACAACAAGAACAACAACATCAATTACAACTTCAACAAATAAATCAGCTACAACAACCACAGTCGATACAGCAACAACAATTAGACTCAATATTCAAGTTAACACCAGAACAATGTATCAACCATTTCCGATATCTAAAACCATTCAACGGTGTAGGCGAATTCACGCTACAAGAATTCATCAAAGCAACAGAAAAAGCTATTGAATTATGCAACAAAAATGTATGTCTGGAAGCATATTGCCAAGAAATAGTAATAAATGAAAAAATACAAGGTGATGCCAAACGATGCATACAACGCTTAGGACAACAATTAACATGGAATATAGTAAAGGCAGAATTAAAACAACACTTCAGACCCAGAGTAGATTATGCAGAGTTAATTAACAAATGCAGAAGCTTACGGTTATTTATTAGTATTAAAGGTAAACCAAGAAAATTTGTTTTTGATAACGAATTTAGAAATGAAGTTAAAGAATATTTAAAAAACCAAGGAATAGACTTTCATTCCACAAAACCAAACAGCCATACTGGGAATTCAGACATAGAAAGGTTCCATAATACAATTACAGAGAAAATAAGAACTCTTAATTTAGAAAATAAAATAAACATTCGCGACCAAATGTTAGAGGCAGTAAAAATTTATAACAATACCTTTCACTCTACGATAAAAACAACTCCACAAAAAGCACAAAATAGAGAAACTTCCATCGAAGAACTTATAAAAAACATTAACGCAACAAAAAAGAGAATATTAGACAAACAAAATAGAAATAGAGAAGAATATATTAAGGAGGGATACGTTAAAAACTATAAAGCCGTTAGACATAAAAACGAACCGAAATACAGAAAATTGAAATTAGACAATATTCATATAGAAAATATTAAAAGACCTCTTAAATTTTCAGGCAATCATGAAGATAATGACATTGATATGGCTTCTATCATATCTCCCGAGCAGCCAACAAACAATGACAATACACAAAATTGACAGCCAAACAGGTTATACGATTATAAAATTAGATCAAATTGAATTACCAAATAATTTTGAGACAATACTTCACATCATAGACCCAAATGAAATAAATAAAGTTATAGACGAATTAGAAGAAACACTTAATCTACTAACACATGAATACAATCATAGAAAAATTATTTTGAAAGAAATAGACAATATAAGAAACATGGTTCATACAATGTTACCATATAAACAGAAAAGAGGACTAATTAATATAGGTGGTACAATTATAAAATGGGTTTTTGGCACTATGGACAATGAAGACAGACAAAGAATAGAAGAACACATACTAACTATTGACAAAAATAACCACAATTTAATAAAAAATATGAACCAGCAAATTAAAATAAATGATAATTTCAATAAATCTTTTATAATGATACAAGAAGCAATTAAAAATGATAGACAACAAATGAATCTTCTATACAAACTAGAAAGAAAAACTTTTTCATTCAATCTAATAAATGAACAATTATTTAAACTAAATATTATTAAGGAAAAAGTTAAACAAATCCAAGATAATATTGCTTCAGCTAGATTAAATTTACTACATCCAAATATATTATCAAAAGAAGAAATAATAAAATATAATATAGATTTTAAGAAATTAAATCAAATACGATTAGGACTAGCCAAACATATAAACGGAATAATAATTTTTGCTATAAAAATACCAATCGACTATGTAATATTAAATAAAAAAGTAATTATACCTATAAACAATGAAAATAATACCTTAATCAAAGAAAAAATAGAATATACATTAGAATTAAATAATAGTTATTACAAATTCAGTTCATCACAATCATTTAAAGAACTGGAAAAATCAGAAAATTGTATTTTTAAAAATAATTGTAAACTAATAACTAATTATTAAAGCAAGATAATAAATATCGATGAAAATTCTCTAATTATACAAAATGCTGTAAAATTCGAAATGAATAGTAACTGTGATGAAAGACAATTTACCCTAAATGGAAACTATTTTGTAAATTTTTTTAATTGTAATATTAACATTGATAATAAAAAGTTTTCAAATACAGAATATCACTATATAGAAAAATTTGTAATACCAAATTTAAATAAAACAAAATCTGAAATTAGCTTAAGTTTTGATGACATAGTATTAAAAACTAAAGAGAATATTCAAGAAATTAACGAATTAAGATATCATAAACACATCAATTATTTTGGAATAACAGGAATTTTAATTATCCTAATTATCTGCTTTGTATTAATAAGTATTAAAATACAATTCATTATGAAAACTCAGGAGAGTTTCCAAACTAAGAGGGGAGGAGTTACATCCTTAACACATAATGATAAAACAATTAAAGAAGTAATAGAATATTTAGAATCAGGAAGATAATTTTAATAAAACATGTCTTAACAAAATATTTTGTAATCAAGTAAATAATAATAATCAATATTAACAGACAAAATAAAACATGTCTTAACAAAATATTTTGTTATCAGGTAAATAATAATAATCAATACTAACAGACAAATTAAAACATGTCTTAAATAAGAAAGTTACAATCAGGTAAACAATAGATAGTAAACAAATCAAGTCATGTTTTAATAAGATAATTATTATATTGAGACAAGGAAATTACTTTCTTTGTTTTTAAAGAAATAAATAAAATAGATTAAGATTTATATTATGTATTTAAGACAAAGAAATATCTTTGTATAAGTTAAGAATTAAATAAAATATTGTAAATAATAACCAATATAAATATTGGTAACTAATTAAAAAAAGAAGTCAGTCTAAACCAAATTGTTGAACTTGAATAATCTAAAATAGTTGTAAAATTAAATTTAAGATTTAAAATTTAAATTTCAATAAAATTAAAACATCTATTTAAAAAAATAAATTATTGTGTTTTTTTTATTAATAACTAATTAACAAATAAAATTCGCGTATCAATTTACGGATACATAGGTAGACATATAGACGTACTGCCGTATAAAAATTGTACGTTTATTACGTTTATTTAATTATAAAAATTGTACGTCGTATGCTTTAATTTAGATAAAATAAATATTTAATTATCTACTCTTTGTCAAGAGGCGGTGTGGTGTAGCTGTAAAAAGAGTAGTTTACTCCTAGACAAATAGGTATAATATAAAGTAAAGTAAGGAATTCAGAACCATTTTTTGTATATGTACATACTTTTTTGAAAAATTTCAGATTTTATTATTGAAATGTAGTGCTTATTTGCCTATGTAGCTACTAAATTTAAAAATGGAATAAGGGGAGGAAAAATTTATCAATTTTTTAATTGATTAGTTATTTTTTTATAATATCTTAGTAGATATGTTAGGTATAAATCTTAAAATTGTGATTTTAAAAAAAATCTCGACTTCTGTCAACTTAACTATTATTTTGTATTTTGGCAGCTTCAATATAATATAATACTAAGTACTTAACTTATTTACTTATGAATTATGATAGGTATGTTAAATTTTGTTGTACATATTATGCTCTATGAATAAACTTTTTAATTAGGATACAGAATACATACAACATAGTTCAAATCGTACTAAAATGTTTAGAAAAAAGTACAGTTTTCTAAATGTAGGACAGCATTAACTTGAATTTTGGCTACTTGACTTCAGTAAATATGTATACATATTTATTTGTTTAGAAAAATCATCAAATTTTCAGAACATTATATATTAGAACACTATTTATATTTAGAATGTAAATCCCTTTTTTTGTGCAATAAATGTACAAAATTATACTCTCTTTTTAGAGCGCGTTAAGCTACAGAAATAAAATTCAAAAATACTTAAAAAGGTTTTTATAATTGAAAAAATTATAAATTTTTTTTAAAGAAAATTGCAAACGCAAGAATTGTTGACACATTGTTGCCATACATTTTATTATGTATAGGAAAAAACGAGGAAGATTATAGTTACCCTTGTCAACTTTTAGATACCCGTGCGTGTATTAAATAAATAAGAAATTCTTATATTGCAATTGAACTGTTTGACAGAAAATTCAAAATATATGTTTTTTTATATTTAATTACAAAAAAAATTAATAAAAAAAAAATGAATTAAAAAAAAAGATGAATTTAAAAAAAAAATATGCTCTCAACGAGATTCGAACCCACACTTATCAACTAAAATGTCGACGTCTTAACCACTAAGCCATCGACTTTATATTCATCTCAATTTTTTTTTTTAATTATTATAGTTGCGATGGTATCAATTGTTTGTTTAGAAAAAATGTATTAAAAAAAATAAATAATTTATAAATGAGAATTTTAAGATGAATTTAAAAAAAAAAAAACTTTGCCCCAGCCAGGAATCGAACCGAAACGTTTCGACAAGTAGTCCCATGTCCTATCCACTATACCATAGAACAATTAATAATTTGTCTACAAAACGAGTTTTTATTTATCTCATTATTTTTTTTTAAATAATTGTAGTTGCCATGGTATCAATTGTTTGTTTTAAATAACAGTTTTAAATAATCGTAGTTGCTAGGGTATCAATTGTTTGTTTTAAATAACAGTTTTGAATTTTTTTTATAGAAATATTAAAAAAAATTAATAATTTGTAATATAAATGAGAGTCTTCTGTCAAATTTTCTATAAAATAAAATTTTTTCAAACATAAAATAAATACATATATTTTATTAAAAAAAAAATAGATAAAAAAAAATGAATTTAAAAAAAAAAAAAAATCTTCCTTAGCCTGAATTCGAACCGAGACATTTTTGTTACAAGTAACATGTCCTAACCACTACACCATGAATCGATTAATAATTTAACAACAACTTGTTTGTTTTTATATTTGGTTTCTATTTCGTTATTAATTTAGAAAATACTCATAAAATATCAAAAAATTTGTATGGCAGCTACCCGAAGCCTTTCTCCGATTTTAACCAAAAACAATAGGGAACCTACAAATTGTCTAAAAATTACTTTGTGAAAGTTTCAGAACTCTAGCTCTTATAGTTTTTGAGTTATCGTGCTGACGGACGGACGGACACACATAGCAAATCGATTCACTTTTCGATGCTGATTTGATACGTACCCTTGACACTATATCTAGCTCTTATATTTCGATGCGTTACAAACGGAGGAGTAATTTTAATATACCCGATGTTCATATATGTATGCACGAGTATAAAAATTAGTTTCGTGTAATATTAGTCTAATATAAATTATACACAAAACGGATTTTTTATGTAAATTTAAAAGCACAAAAGAATCGAATTTCGGGCAAAGGGCGATACTAGTTTAAATTTAAATAACATAACATTTTCCTACATTTTTTCGAAAGCCTTTGTTTTTTATCTACTTTGCAGTTGTTGGTTTTTTTAAAATACATTTCAGTGTGAAATTGCAGTTTTCTTCAAGTGAAATCTAAAAATCAAAAAATTCAATTTCGTATATATTATACTTAAATACAAAGTATTTTAAAATAGTTTTTACAAAAAAAAAGCCTACTTTTCTCTCATAAAATCATAAAAAAACGAGGAAGAGAGTAGTAGAATTTTCAGGTAAGTACAAAACAAAATATAAATTGGAAAGCAGATATTTAAACCTTTTCTAAACCATCGGCTATGTTTTATTAAAACGGTGGTAATTCAAGAAAACTACTATTGACATAGTATAATGACAAAATGGTAAAACTATTATACCCTTTTGACCTATGTCAAACGGCTTATAGTTATTTTAATTCAGTTCACATTATACGCCGGAAACCCAACATCCTCAACTCTATCGTCAAGCACCACTAAATTACCAAGATGCACCACGTAAAGAAAAATTAGAGATTATCGCTTTTTTTGTGTGAGGAGGTTAAAAGAACACTACAAAACATATTTTTTTAAGCATTCGCCTAATTCAAAGAAGTTTTACCTACTTTCAAAAATGGGACAAAATTTACTCACAAAATTAGTTGTATAAATTTGGTTATAATAAATTGACCCATTTCGGCCTGGCGGGCTTCCAAAAAATTTTGTGTTTCCGATTTGTGTCCAATTTTACAGTATGATTTTGCAGTCGAACAGAGAGGCTAAAACAAATCTTTGTTGAGTTCGATTAACCCGTTTGGGCACGAGGTCCCAATGAAGCTTTTTCAATGTTTTTTATGTTGGATCAAAACGGTCTGAGCGATTGACATGAAATTTTGCACAACTGGGATTAGTTGTATAAATAGCAACTGGGATTAGTTGTATAAATTTGGTTGGAATAAATATACCAGCATTTTAATTATAAAAGCCCACAGGGTTAATTTGGTTTTGACCTGTTTACGCGTTTTACACAAAGATTCAAGGAAATCTTCAAATTTTTGGTATTAACGCAAGTTAACTTTTATTCCAAAAGCTCACTTATTTAATAAGACTAATTTTTTTGCTCTCCATAAATAGTCTCAAATAGTGTTTTGCTAAACGAGATAATATTAATAATAATAAAAATAAAGCTAATAAAGATTCCGAATAATAATATCTTAAAATTTAAATAACATAACATTTTCCTTCTCTACATTTTTGCGTAAGTCTTTGTTTTTAACTAATTTGCAGTTGTTGTTCTTTAAACTTTTATTCAAAAATTGGTAATTCAAGTAAACTACTATTGACTTAGTATAATATTACAACGGCAAATTTAGTATATGCTTTTGACCTATAGTCAAACGGGTATAATAATTCTTTTATGTGAACTGTTATCCGGCGCACGTTGCCTCGCCACTCAATTGGGTTTTAATTTAAGTTGATGTAATTGAAAAAAGTTAACACAGAAATTACACATGTTGTACATGTTAATTTTAAAATGTAATAAAGAAATTTTTTTAAAACGCTTTTTTTTTTAATTATTCTTGCAATTTTTCAACAAATTTATCAAAATTCACTTGAAACTTTTCATAATTATTAAATAATAATAATAACAATTTTAATTCAGTTAACATTATTCGCCGGAAACCCACCATCCTCAAATCTATCGTCAAGGAGCACCATATTATCAAGAAGTACCACGTACAGAAAAATTTGAGATTAACGTTTAAACTGTTTTACAAACTGTTTTTTAAAGTTTTTGTTTCGCAATCGGTTAAAAGAACTCGACAAAACATGTTTTTAAACATTCTCCTAATTCAAAGAAGTTTAACCTACTTTCAAAGATTGGACGTAATTTACTTACAAATTTTTTTTTAACAATCATCGGGTCGGCACGGGTTAACAAATTCCAAGTCTGTTAATAGAATAAATTCCATTCTCAAAGAGGAACACATATACAAAATTTTAAGTCAATCGGTTAAATCATTTCTAATTTATAGCAAAGCTACGAAAAAACCTTGAAAAAGCTGTTGGGCCAAAATGGGTTAAAGGAACTCCACAATTATTTTTTAAAGCTTTCTTTTTAACTAAAGTAGTCCTTCAAAAAATTGACTGAAACTTGTTTTTTTACAATTTGCACGTAGTAGAAAGAACAAAATTTTTTTGTCCAGGATTCACGTGAAAACCACTGGTCCGATTGTCACAATATTTTGAAGGAATAATTTTGAAAGCCCGCGGGGTTACATGGACTGTGCCATATTTTTAAAAGTCAACAGGTTGCGGCTCCAGAGCCGTTTTAAGCTTTTCGATTTTTTGTTGTCGATTCAAAACGAATTGCCCGATTCACTTAACCTTTTCTACAATTGTTCCTCTTAGCAACCGGAAATAGTTGTATAAATTTGGTTGCAATAAATTAACCTATCTCGACCTGGCGGGCTTCCAAAAACTTTTGTGTTTCCGATTTGTGTCCAATTTCACAGGATGATTTTGCAATCGAATAGAGAGGGTGGCACAAATTTTTGTTGGGTTTTGGTAACTCGTTTGGGCATGAGGGCCCAATGAAGCTTTTTCAATGTCGATTCAAAACGGTTTGATCGATTGACCTGAAATTGAGCACAAATATTCCTCTTAGCAACCAGAATTTGTTGTATAACTTAAACTTTTTGCAGTCCAAAAGAGGCTGCAAAAAGTTTAAGTTAATTTCGATTAACCCGCTTTTCGCGACGACGCCATCAGGTTTTCTATAAATTTGATTTGCTTAAACGGTTAAAAAATTTTATTGGAAATTTTGTATCACCATTTTAATTATAAAAACCCACAGGGTTAATTTGGTTTTGACCTGTTTACGCGTTTTGCACAAAGATTCAAGGAAATTTTCAAATTTTTGGTATTAACGCAAGTTAACTTTTATTCCAAAAGCTCACTTAATTGATAAGACAAATTTTTTTCCTCTCAAATAGTCTCAAATAGTGCAAAAGCTAAATGAGATAATATTAATAATAAAAATAAAGCTAATAAAGAATCCGAATAATAATATCTTTAAATTTAAATAAAGTAACATTTTCCTTCTCTGTATTTTTTCGTAAGTCTTTTTTTTTATCTACTTTGCAGTTGTTGTTTTTTAAAAAATGATTTCGGTTAAAAATTGCAGTTTTCTTCAAATAAAATCAACAAAACAAAAAAATTCAATTTTGTACATATTATGCTTAAATACAAAGTATTTTAAAACAGTTTTTCCAAAAAAGAAGCCTACATTTCTCTCATAAAAGCATGAAAAATCAAGGATGACCGTAATAGAACTTTCAGGTAAGTACTGAACAAAATATAAGTTGAAAAGCAGATTTTTAAACCTTTTTTAAACCATCGCCTATATTTTAGTCAAACGTTGGTAGTTCAAGAAAACTATTATTGACATAGTATAATGACATAATGTAAATTTAGTATACCCTTTTGAACTATAGTCATTTTATTTCAGTTAACATTATTCGCCGGAAACCCACCATCCTCAACTCTATCGTCAAGGAGTACCAAATTGTCAATGAGCGACACGTATAGAAAAATTAGAGATAATCGTTCAAACTGTTTTTTAAAGTTTTTGTTTCGCAATCGGTTAAAAGAACTCGACACAACATTTTCGTAAGCCCTAAATTCAAAGAAGTCTTACCTACTTTCAAAAACTGGACGTAATTTACTTTCAAATTTTTTTGTGAACAAACGTCAGGTCGACATGCGTTAGCAAATTCCAAGTCTCTTAATAGAGTGAACTTCATATTCAAAGTGGAACACATATACAAAATTTGAAGACAATTGGTTAAATAATTTTTATATATATAGCAAAGCAACGAAAAAACCTATAAAAAGCTGTTAGGTCACAATGGGTTAACGGAACTCCACATATATTTTTTTGAGGCTTTCTTTTACACCCTGCCGAAAATTGGCCGAACCTTGCTTTTTTACAATTTGCAACCTCCCGGGCAACGCCGGGTTAAACTGATAGTCTAATATATAAAGGGAAAGTTTGTGTGTTTGTTGGTTTGTATAAATTTGGTTTGAATAAATTAACCATTTTTGGTATGGCGTGCTTCCAAAAAATTTTGTGTTTCTGATTTGTGTCCAATTTGAGAGGGTGATTTTGCAGTCGAAAAGAGAGGCTGACGCAAATTTTTGTTGAGTTCGGTTAACCTGTTTGGGCACGAGGGCGCAATGAAGCTTTTTCAATGTTTTTGATGTCGAGTCAAAACGGTTTAATCGATTGACTTGAAATTTTGAACAAATTTTCCTCTTAGCAGCCGGAATTAGTTGTATAAATTTGGATGGAATGAATTAACCCATTGCGGCCTGGCGGGCTTACAAAAATTTTTGTGTTTCCGATTTGTGTCCAATTTTACAGGTTGATTTTGCAGTCCAAAAGAGAGGATGCAAAAAGTTTTAGGTAAGCTCGGTTAACCCGTTTTCCACCCCGACGCCATGAAGTTTACTATAAATTTTATTTGCTTAAACGATTGAAATATATTTATTGAAAATTTTGTACCAGCATTTTAATTACAAAAACCCACAGGTTTAATTTGGTTTTGACCTGTTTACGCGTTTTGAACAAATATTCAATGAAATTTTAAATTTTTGGTATTAACGCAAGTTAACCTTTATTCCAAAAGCTCACTTTATTAATAAGAATAATTTTTTTGCTCTCCTTAATAATATTAAAATTAATTAAAATTAAGCGAATAAAGAATCCGAATAATAATATCTTTAAAATTAAATAACATAACATTTTCCTTCTCTACATTTTCTCGTAAATCTATGTTTTTTTTTTTTTGCAGTTGTTGTTTTTTAAAAATAGATTTCAGTGTAAAATTGCAGTTTTCTTCATATAAAATCTAAAAATCAAAAAATTCAATTCCGTATAGGCTTAAATACACATTATCTTAAAATAATTTTTCCAAAATAGAAGCCTACATTTCTCTCATAAAATTATAAAAAAACGAGGAAAGGCGTAGTAGCACTTTCAGGTAAGTACAAAACACAATATAAGTTGAAAAGCAGATTTTAAACCTTTATTTTTATATTTTTTTTTTGTCTTTATTCAATTCACAATAAAATAACAATTCATATTTAATTTAATAATATAAGTATTTATGTATGGGTAATTCATTATATAAAGTAATAATAATATTTAAATAACATACACTGAAAAAAATTTTGTTTTTTTTTTAGTGACCCTAGCCTTAGCTTTTTGGTCTCGTAATTTTTTAAAATTAGCTTCAAACGTCAGACAATATCAATATAAACGAAACATTATGTATTTTATAGGTTTAGAGATTAAAATCAAATAATTAAAATTAAAATAATTAAAGTTAAAAAAAAATAAATATATAAATCTATTCAATTATCTTTATTTTGCACTAAATTTTATTATTGTTCTCACATTCTTGTGATACTAAAATGAAAGTTTTTATTTTTTTTTTTTTAAATTGTAAGATTTTCAATTATTTTTAATTCGTTAGGTAATTCATTAAAAGATTTTAGACAATTGTACAAACAATTACTTTTTTGCACTTTTGAAAAGTTGTAAATAAAAATTTGCCTTATTCCTAGTGTTGTGACTATGTATATTAATATTCCTATTTAATATAAAATTATGTTTTATTACATTATTAATAATTTTGTACGCCACTATATATAGTTCTTTTTTACAAATATTTGAGAAGCTTAAATATTGCTCTGTCTACAATATTCTTGTTGGAAATCTTGTAGGATAAAAGTGAATTATTTTTCAGCTCTTTTATGTAGGATATCTAGCTTATTTAACGCAAATTGAGTGGATCTACTCCAGATTGGATTAAGGTATGTGATGTTAGATAAAATATACGAAGAATATATAATATAAAGAACTTCCTTAGAGAGTAAATTCCTAAGCCGTCGTAGGATGAAAATGTAAGGGCTAATTTTCATATTAACGTGTTCAACGTACTTTAACCAATTATTTTTGCTATCTAAAATTAATCCCAAATAGTTGAACGTTTTAGTTACCTCCAAATTATAATTTTTGTAAGATACATTAAAATTTCTTAAAATTTTATTCTCAAAAATTGGGATTTTTGTTTTCTTAATATTTAACAAGAGTTTATTCTTATTAAGCCATTCCTCAACGATACAAAGATAATGACTAATTGAAATTTTTAAGGATTCCTCACTGTCTGCAGCATATTTGATTACTGCATCATCAGCATAGAGTTGAACAGCCCCTATTAATAATAACCGAGATATATCGTCAACATATAATTTAAATAAATCCGGGCCTAAGATGGATCCTTGCGGAACTCATTTTTTTACTATTGTAGCGGTACTGATATAATTTTGTATTCGAACACTCTGTTTCCTGTTTTCTAAATACGACTTTAAGAAATTAATCTGATCTTCATTAAATTTGATCATTATAAGCTTATGTAGAAGCACTTGGTGATCAACACAATCGAAAGCTTTCTGGAGGTCCAGGAAAACACAGGCAACATATTTTTTTCGATCTATATTGGTGGTAATAAAATTAGTGAGTTCTAAACAGGCAGCATTAGTGTTAGAGTTTTTTTCGAATCCAAATAGCTCTTTATGCAAAATTGGATTTGTTTGGAGGAAAGAATCTAATCTATTTTTTATTATTATTTCAAAGATTTTTGATAGAGCACTTAAGATTGATATACGACGGTAATTGGATTTGTCTGTTGCAGAACCACTTTTGAAGACTGGAACAGTAATTGACATCTTTAAGGACTCTGGAAAAATTGAATTTTGAAAGGATTTATTTATAAATTTTACTAATATTGGATTTAGATGTAAGGAAAATTTTTTATGAATTTAGTAGATATACCATCATATCCTGCAGCTGCAGATGATTTTAACTTATTAATAGCTGCAGTTACCTCTTCACAGTTAGTTTGCATTATTATTAAATTTTAGTACCGTCTGGTAACCCTAAACATTTGCGTGTAAAAAATTTATAAAGTTTATGAAACCAGCTATCTGAAAACGGCAAATTTCAGATTGAAAATAAATTTAACAGAACTTTTGTTATAACCATTTAAATATAGGGCTTTTTTCAAGTTTGGGGGGCTGTAGCCCCGTAACAGGTGGGGCTACAGAAAAAAATTCTTCTACGAAATTATTTTTTTTGCAAAAACTACCCATGTTTAAAATTTCTTTACTCTATTTCAAGCGGTGTAAAAGTTTTTGTAAACATACGGGCGGACGACGGACGGACAGACGGACGGACAGAGTGAAGCTATATAGGCACATTTTTACAAAATTTTTTGAAAATGTGCTAAAAAGCTAATTGTTTGTTTACTGAATAAAAATTGAATTTTAAAATGATTATGAATAAGTATTATGATTATGTTTATGTTTAATAGTTATTAGAATAATTGTTAGAATGTGACAATAAAGATAAGATATAGTGCAATTACATATATGTTTTGGAATTTTACCTATTTTATTGTAATTATTCATTAATTTGAAAATGTTTTTTAATAAAAAAAATATCATTACTAGAAGATACCTTATACACTTTGCTAATCTTGTTCCGTCGAAGAAAAATTTGATTATTTTTAACCCAAAGAAATTCAAAATTAAGTGAAGCCTTAATTTGCTTTGCCTCATTATAGAGTTTTGACTGCAATGGGGTGAAATGATGTCTAAGAAAAATTTGTTTTCCCTTTTCTGATTGCAATTTCAATTCTTCAGTATAAAGATGAGGATACGTTTTTTTCTTCGTTTGTAAATCATTTTTTATCGTGATAGAGGCTAGTTCCACAATATACAGCGCATCACTTACTCCTTTTTTTTCTTCACTAACATTTTTTTTTTGAGTAATCTTTCTAATGTTTTTGATGTCATCTGCAACAATAGTTGCGCCAATTTTATTTGCGATTTTTATCACAGTGTCAATTGGTGTATCGATTTCTGCTGGTAGTCCAGCTATAACTATGTTATTGGCGTTCTTTTGTTGCTGCGTCTCATCCACTGCGGATTCAAGCCAGGTAATTTTTTGCTCTAGATATGATGATTTATTTTCTGCAGTATGAAGTCGGTTTTTAATATGTTGGTTTTCTTCTAAGAGTTTTTTATTTTGAATTCCAAAATCATCTATCTTAGAATTAAAAAAAACTTAACGACTGATGAATTTCACTAATAAAGTTATTGAGAACTGATCCTAATGTTTTTAGGTACTTAGCCACATTTTCCATTGTGCAATTATTTGTGAAATCAAATTCTAGTAATTTATCAGCCGCCCTAAGATTAGGAAACATATCCACATCATTATTTTTTGTAGCTGATTTATTGCCATCCCCCAGTGTCACTGCGTCATTTCTTTCAAAGTCACTTTCATTACACTGACTTCACCTTCTGGCATTATGACCATGGATACATTGCTTTTTGATGGGCAACTGTCACATTTCCAGAAAGTTTTCCTCTGTTTAACAGCGTTGAAGGACGCAGTTAACATGGAAGAAACTGAGACATACATCAGAGCATTGTATTGCTCTGGAATTGCCGGTGATATTTTTGTTAAAAACTGGACAAATTTTAGACATTATGGTTCACTATTATTTAATTATTTAAGTATTTACAGAAATAAGTAAGTTATAAAAAATTATAAAAAATTATAAAAATTGCAATTATAGTTTTTTTTTTATTTGATTTTTTTTTTTATCTGTTATAAATTATAATTAATGTCTGACGCACTTTTATACAGTGTATAGTAAAAACAAATTATATGTAAGTTTTTCTTATATTTTATTATACCCTACACCTATAGAATAGGTAAAGGGGTATATTAACTTTGGTATGGTGTTTGTAACCACCTAAAGGAAGCGAGCTAGATATGGAAAAGTATATATATTTGTGATCAGCGTGACCGCCTTAGTCGATATAGCCATGTCCGTCCGTCCGTCCGTCCGTCCGTAGGCACGGTAACTCAAAAAATAATGGAGCTATCTTGATGAAATTTTAACTGTAGGTTACTAGGACTGAAAGTACGGCGGGGATTGCATATGGGCAAAATCGGCCCACGGGTTCAGATTCTGAACCTTTTAATCGGTTTCAGGGCTAACGAACAAATATAAAAAATCACGATAACTCAACAACTAATGACGATATCTTCATCAAATTTGTGCTGTAGGTTACTAGTAATGAAACTACTTCGGAAATTGCGTAAGGTCGGGATTGGACCATGGGTTCGGAACCTAGAACTTTTTGATCGAATTTAGGCCAAACGAGCATAATTCCGAAACCAATGAAGATAGAACCTCCAAATTTAGTATCAGGATGTCCCTTCCTATTTCCTAATGTCTTTGAAATTTGGGTCCCATTGGAGTAGTGGGTCGGGGACCAGCCACACATTTCCGAAGACCTTAAAGCATATCTTTAAAATTAATAAAGATAACAACTTGAAAAAATGTAGAAGCTTCCAATTTGCCACAAGGGTGTTCTTTACTATCTCTTGCGTGTTCTCCTAATTTGGGATAAATTGGAGTGGTGGTTCTGTACCCCTCTCAGACCTCCCAAGTTTTAAAGGCTTATAATCGAAATTACTAATAAAAATAGTTACTTAAAATTAGGATAGACCGTTCAAATTGTGTACAAGGGTTAACTAGTACCATAAGTACAGCGCGGACTATATAAGGGCGAAATCAGCCCAACGGTTCGGATCCCGGACCTTTTAATCGATGTCAGGGCTAAGGAACATATATAAAAAATCACGACAACTCAACAACTAATGAGGCTATCTTCATGAAATTTGTGCTGTAGGTTATTGGCAGCGAAACTACGACGGTGATTACGTACGGTGAGGATTGGACAATGGGTTCGGAACTGAGAACTTTTTGATCGAATTTAGGCCAAACGAGCATAATTCCGAAACCAATGAAGATAGAACCTCCAAATTTGGAATCAGGGTGTCCCTTCCTATTTCGTAAGTGTCTTTGAAATTTGGGCCCCATTGGACTAGTGGATCGGGGACCAGCCACTCAGTTCTTAGGACCTTAAAGCATATTTTCGAAATTAATAAAGATAGTAACTTGAAACAAATGTAGAAGCTTGAAATTTGGCCCAGGGTGTTCTTTACTATTTCTTGCGTGCCCCCCTAATTTGGGATCAATTGAAGTGGTGGTTCAGAACTTCTCTTAGACCCCCCAATGTGTAAAAGCTTATCATCGAAATTAATAAAACTAGTAACTTAAAATTAAGATAGAGCGTTCCAATTGTGTACAAGGGTTAACTAGTATTGAAAGTATGACGGGACTGCATATGGGCGAAATCGTACCATAATTTCGGGTTCTGCAACCCTTGAAAAGTTCAAGGACTAACAAACATATATCTTAAAAACACCATAACTGAAACACTAATGCAGGTATTTTGATGAAATTTAACAGTAGGTTACTAGTAATGAAAGTACCATGGGAATTGGTTGTGGTCGAGTTTAATTTCGAAGCCAAAGAATATATTTCCTATGTCCTATGTGTCTCCGAAATCTAGACTTAATTGTAGTGGTTCAGCTATGTTCAAAGGTACTTGCTGCATTTATGTAAAATTTATTTTTATATTCAAATGAATTATATGAAAAGGTCTAAATTTGTAATTGTATTTTAGAAATACATTTATTGCATATTTTGCGTTTATAAGCTTTTCTATTAGGTATATAAACTAACCATTTAAAATAATTGCAATTTTTAAAAATTTGGATTATTAAATATATTATGCTTTGATTATCTTTTTATCACAAAATTTAATAATTAGAATTTTTCATTTTGTAATTGAATTGGAATAAATATATTTTCATTTATTTCAAGTTTTTTTGTTTTTTAATTTTTTTAAATAGATAAATTAGTAAGAATTTGTAGTATTTTTTAATAGATAGTGTAATTAGAAAATGTTTTTAGTATTATAAAGTTAAATTGGTTAGCTATGTCTTACGATCAAATTAATAACAGCTTCTATGGTGTTAAAATGACTTATGGATATGTCCTTAAATTTGAACCAAATAGGTGTAGGGTATTTCTAAGTCGGTTGCACCGACTGACTGTTTCTTTACTTGTTTTTCATATATTTTGATATTATTTTATATATTTTTAACTTATATATATTATTATATATATTATTTTAAATATTTTTAACTTTTTTTATTCGAATGTTATTTTAAATTAATTTTTTAATTTAATTTTATTAGCGCAAAAAAAGAGTTCGACCTTCACGTTTGACGTTTGACGTAAACCTTTTCTAAACCGTCGACTATATTTTATTCAAACGTTGGCAATTCAAGAAAACTACTATTAACATAGTATAATGACATAATGGCAAATTTAGTATACTCTTTTGATCTATAGTCAAAACAAACTTACAATTTTTTTTTTTTTAATGATAGTAGAAATGATAAGTATAATCATGTAAGCATACAAAATTTAAAGTCAATTGGACAAGCCGTTTCTGCTTAAGAGTAAAGTAACGAAAAAATTTGTAAAAACCTGCTTTGCCGCAATGAGTTAATGGAACTCAACAAACCTGTTTTTGAAACTTTGAACAAGCAATATTTCGCAAAATTGGAAGTAATACTCTTCCAAAATTTTTTTTTGTACAATTGTCAATCGGGCAATGGGTTAGCGGAACTCCACAAATATTTTTTTGAGGCTTTCATTTACACCCTGCCAAAAATTGGCCGAAACTAGCTTTTATACAATTTGCAACCTCCCCGGCAACGCCGGGTAAAACTGCTAGTCTAATATATAAAGGAGAAAATTTGTGTGTTTGTTTGTTTGTCCAGGATTCACGTGAAAACCATTGGTTCGATTGTCACCAAATTTTAAAGGAATAATTCTGAGAGTCCGGGGGTGGCAGAGCTTATGTCACAAATTTCTATAAGTCAACAGGTTGCGGCTCCAGAGCCGTTTTAAGCTTCCTCGTTTTGATGTCAAGTTAAAACGGTTTGACCGATTTACTTGAAATTTTGTACAAATTTTCCTCTTAGCAACTGCAATTAGTTGTATAAATTTGGTTTAAATAAATTAACCCATTTCGGCTTGGCGGGTTTCCAAAAAATTTTATGTTTCCGATTTGTGTCCAATTTTACAGGGTGATTTTGCAGTTGCAAAGAGAGGCTGGCACAAATTTTTGTTGAAATCGGTTAACCTGTTTGGGGACGAGGGCGCAATGAAGCTTTTTCAATGTTTTTTTATATCGAGTCAAAAGGGTTTGACCGATTGAATTAAAATTGTGCACAAATGTTCCTCTTAGCAACAGGAATTAGTTGTATAAATTTGGTTGGAATGGTTCAACCCATTTCGGCCTGGGGGGTTCAAAAAGAGGTTGTGTTTTCGATTTGTGTCCAATTTTACAGGTTGATTTTGCAGTCCAGAGAGACTGCAAAAAGTTTTAGTTAGGTTCGATTAACCCGTTTTCGGCGACGACGCCATAAGGTTTTCTAGAAATTTGGTTTGCGTAAACGATTAAAAGAATTTTATTGAAAATATTGTACCAGCCTTTTAATTATAAAAACCCACAGGGTTAATTTGATTTTGACGTGTTTACGCGTTTTGCACAAAGATTCAATGAATATTTCAAATTTTTGGTATTACGGCAAGTTAACCTTTATTCCAAAAGCTCACTTAATTAATAAGACTAATTTTTTTGCTCTCAAATAGTGCAAAAGCTAAATGAGATAATATTAAAATTAATAAAATTTTTTTTTTTTTTTTGTCTTGGGATAAGGATGGTGGAAATCATCGAAAGATACTGAGCGCAACCACAGTTATGTGTGACTTTAACACACTAAAAACACCTGCCCTGTTTTAAAATATTAAAACTAGTCTTAGAGACTAACCATTAATTTTGCGCTAACTTTTTATGATCTACTGGAATTACAGACCTCCGTTAAGGTGACCTGAATTTATCGCTAGTTGGAGGGGCCTAGTTCTTTTAAGCCTTCTATTGACATTTGAAAATAGTAGAAGTTTTGACGCTTCTATGTTTATGTGACCTTCTAAGTGGGTCTTATGTTTTATGGCATATTTTTTTATTTCATCGCTAACAATAGGAATTCCTAGATCCCTATGTAAGTCGGAATTTCGTACGTACCAGGGAGCACTCACCATGTTACGTAGCACTTTGCTTTGAAATGTTTGAATTCTCTGAATATGTGTTCGTTTGGCACACCCCTAAAGTTGTACGCTGTACAACCAGATAGGCCTAATTATTTGGTTATATAACAAAATTTTGTACTCTATTGGCAATTTAGATTATCGACCTAGGAGCCAATACATTTCTCTATATTTTTGTTCTAATTCTATTATTTTCTTTTTGACATGTTCTTTCCATTTTAGCTTGACATCTAATGTCATTCCTAGGTATTTTGCCTTGTTTTCATGAGGAATATCTACCCCATTTAATTGTACGGCTGGGGGATTTGAATAGGTTTATTTGGAAAATTTACTTGCATTGATTTCAGTTCATTTAGTTTAATTTTCCATCTTTTGGTCCAAAGATATAATTTATCACTTGCTTTTTGTAGTTTATTTGTAGCCTCGCCGACATTTGATCCCATTATTGCAGTATCGTCAGCAAAAGTCGCTACAGTTATTTCTTGAAATTGAGGCAAGTCACTAGTATACAGCAAGTATAATATTGGACCCAAGATACTTCCTTGAGGCACACCCGCTTTAATTTCTCTCAGTGTAGAGTACTCTTCATCCTGTTTAATTCTAAACAGTCTATCAGTTAAGTATGATGAGAGTATATCTACATATTTTTTAGGCAATAGTTGCTGCAATTTATAAATTAAGCCTTCGTGCCAAACTTTATCAAATGCTTGTGCTACGTCTAGAAATATTGTAGAGCATATTTGTTTTTCTTCTAGAGCTTTCTCAATTATATCAGTAATTCTATGTACATGGCCAACAGTAGAGTGTTTTTCTCTAAAACCAAATTGATAGTTTGGAATTAGTTTTCTATTTTCTATTATAGGTTTCAACCTTTTTAATAACAGTTTCTCAAAGAGTTTTGACATAATTGGTAACAGAGAGATAGGTCTATAAGATTTTGTTTCGTTTGGAGGCTTTCCTGGCTTAAGTATCATAATTATTTCTGCCACCTTCCGAACGTTAGGTACATAATTTAACCTTAACATAGCATTCATTATATATGTTAACATTGTTATCCCTTTTTTCGGAAGTTGTTTTAGAATGCCTGCAGTAATTAGATCGAAACCTGGTGCTTTTTTTGACTTCAGAGCTTTAATTTCTTCAACCATTTCTATATGAGTTCAATGTAATTAGTTCAATGTCATTTTCTTCTCTTCTGAAATCATTTTCAATGTAGAGGTCTGACTCTATTTCATTGGGCCGAAAGATTTCTTCCAGGTGATCTGCGAATGTTTCGGCTTTTTCTTTATTATTTTTTGCCCATTTACCATCCATTTTCCGAATTGGTGGGACTGGCACTACAGGTTTTTTCAAACTCTTTGTTGCTTTCCACAAAGAGTAATTTCTTTCTTTTTTAGCTGATAAATTCTCAACATATTTTTCATATGATTTGTTTTTTATTTCAAGAAATCTTCTTTTAAGATTCTGCGTTATTCTTTTCAACACAGTTTTATCAGCTGGGTCACGTGTTTCATGCCATCTTCGTCTAGCTCTTCTCTTTAGTTTAATCGCATTTAATATATCTCTAGGATAATTAGGTCCTGCTGTTATGTATTTACATTCTTTTGTATTATTCCATGCAGCATTTTGGACAATTTTATTAAGATTTTCAATTGCTAAATCTATTTCATCTTTAGTTGTTCCCCGGCGGATTGGGGCTTAGAAACATCCGCAGTAAGGAATGCTTGGGGTACGAGTCCTCTAAAATCCAACGAAAATCCAGAAGCGACTGATCCAGAATGGACGGCTCTCTGGTCTGCGTCGGTTCCCCAAAGGGGCGGCAGTTAAAATACCTGGTAGTAGGTGTAAAATACAAAATATAAAAATATAAAATAATGAACACAAATAAAGATAAAAATATGGTAGGGATATCTACCAAAATGTCGGCAGAGACCACGGCTGCCGGCGAGGGCTTGGCTAATTCCACAAAGGGATTAGTTAAGTCGCCAGTGGTTAAAAATGTTTCTACGTTCAACGCAGCCGACCCTTTTAAAAAGGGCGTGGTTTAGTGGGAAGATCACTACCTGTAGTTGAAAATAAAACCAGTGACAAAGCGGGAATCCAGGCTAATGTCACTAGAAATATTACTGGTTCGAATTTAATAAAAATTATGTCTAACGATGACGGTCAGAACAAAACCCCTAGACGTGGGTATTTCAGTAGAGAAACGGTTTCATTTAAGAATAAGTGAACTAGAGAAGATGTGTAGCGACTTAATGAGTCAGATTCACACTCTAACCGAAGAAAATAAAATGCTAAAGAAAAAGCAATTAACTAAAAGTGCTGTAGAATACTGTACAGATGAGAAGAACTAACTCGGGAAACCGAGTGGATTGTAAAACGTACAGGGAAAAAAAGAAAAGCGTGTGTGCTCCTACCAGAAATACACAAAGAAAATAGTGTAGAAAAATTAAATCACTGGTTGATTTGTTGCTCGATAACTTTGAGTTCGTATTGTGGAAATTTCCTGGGAGGTCTATAAACTGGATTGTCGTCTACCGTAATAATCTTCATTCGAACTGCTGATTCTTTTGGAAATTTTGGGGAGTAGTCTTTTATTAAAGCAATTACCTTATTTTGCTCGTTCTTTTCGAGGTGTGTTAGTCCGAAAACTTCTTTTGGTTCCTCCAAGTTTTGGTCCAAACTAATTTTAGTTAAATAGCACGAACGGTCTTTGTCTTCATTACCTCCGCTTATACTCCTTCCTTCGGGCATGTTCTTTTGGATAACAATTTTGCCATTGCTTATATTGACGGTGGCTTGACTCAGTAAATTCATTCCGATTATCATATCGGGTTTCAAACATGATTCTTCCACAGAATGAACTTCTATATTTTCATAAGTTTCACCATTGATCTCTATGGCTGCTTTACATGATCCCTTAGTTTTGATGTTAGAACCTAAGCCATTAATTACTATTGGTGAATTCCTAAAATTATAATTTGGATTAATTAAATTAAAATAACATTCTTTTAACACGCATATGTCGCTTCCAGTATCCATGAGACATTCGAAACCAATATTATTGATTTTAGCCCTAATACGCATATTATTTTTCGGATTTTCTATAAAATGCGTTGATGCATTTTTATTTACACCACTATGTCTATTATAGTCGTTCGCCGGCTCTTCCTTACATTCTGGCCTTTTGTGTCCATATTTGTTGCACCTAAAACATTTCGGGCCGTTACCTTTTCGTGGACAATTATGAGCCTCATGTTCAACTGAGCCGCAATTAAAACAATAACGATGACGAATTTTTCCCCTTCCTTCTATTTTACTTATAGTTATATTTCTCTTATCCAACGTTGGTTTTGAACTTTCACTTTTCGTCATTTTTTCGTATATCAGTAATTTTTCCTTTAATTCAGAGATGGTCTTGGCACCAAAAAGAATCATTTTATTACTAGGTATGTCCTTTATTCCGTCTATAATGTAATTTATTAATGAAGCTTCATCTATTTCAATTTGAGAGGCGATATCGAGCATGCAGTACAAATATTCACGAAGAGATTCCTCATACTTTTTCTTTCTTTGCCGTAACTTAGCGTGAACATCGGCACTGGTGACCCTTGCTTCAAATTCTTTAAGTAGTTCATTCTTCAGAACACGGTAGCAGAAAGGTTTTGCTTCATATTCCACGAATAATTTAGCAGCCCCTGTTAATGACCTTTTACAAAAGACGAATTTCTGTAATTCATTCCATTGAATGATATATCGCATACTGATCGAACTCATCTATCCATTTCCTAACACTAATGGTTTCATCACCATTAAACTTTCTAATCACACTTTCAGCTTCACTAAAATTAATTTTTGTAGCCTGGTTGTTTTGGGAAGAAAAATTAGGAGGTGTTGGCTCGAAATCAACAATCGAGTCGCTGCGCTGTATTGTGCGACGCCTTCTCCCGCTCATTCTGAATAAATTAATAAGCTCTGTTTAAATAATAATTAAATTTAAAAATTAGTTTTTATTTATTTATTTTTCCCCTTTTTTTTTATTTTATTTTTTATTTTTTTTTTTTTCTTTTTTCTTTTAATAAATGTAACAATGTAAATGAGTTAAGCATAAAATTAGTTTTAATACAGTTTAGAATCATTTGTTGGTAAAATATTTAATTTTTCGTAATGAAATTTATTAAAGTTTGTTCTTAATATTTTGTTGAATTTATTTTTAATATAAGTTTATAAGTTTCATACAGAAGATTTCATCGGTTGATGACAATATTTAATTTTCAAAATAATTTTTTATTAGAATTTTTAAGATTGATAACAATATTTAATTTTAAAATTAATTTTTATTAGAATTTTTTAAATTTTTGATACTGTAATTCTCGGTATTTTTGCTTAAATTTATTTTCAATAACCAGTCCATATATACTTTTTTTTTAATAGAAATTCTGTAATTCCTAATAAACAGTATTTAACTATTTTATTTTTTGTAATAAAATTTATGAATTTTTGATTTTTAATTTTTGATTAGGTAGTTCTTGATATATATTTTCTTTAAAGTTTATTTTTAATATCAGATAATTTTTATATACAAGATCTCATCGGTTGATAACAATATTTAATTTTCAAAATAATTTTTTTTTTTTAGAATTTTTAAATTTTTGTATATTGTAGTTCTCGGTATTTTTGCTAAAATTTATTTTCAATAATAAGTCCATATATATTTTTTTTTTAATAGAAATTCTGTAATTTTTAATAAGCAATATTTAACTATTTAATTTTTAGTAATAGAATTTATAAAAGTTTTAGTTTTTGATTGAGTAATTCTTGATATATATATTTTTTTTAAGTTGTTAATTCGGTAATTCTAAGTAACATCCTAAAGTGATTTAAATATTAATTCATTTCAATTGCTTATATTTCTTACTTCTTTTAACAAAATTGATTTTTCGTTATGCAAAAGTTATTAATAACTTTAATTTTAACCACACTGAAATCTTTGACTCGGCCTACGTAAATTGTAACTTAGCATTAAAATATATGTACCCTTTTATCATTTTTATATATTTTAAATATATTATTAAATATAAAAACATCTGTTCACCAACATAAATTTTTTTTTTAAGAAATTTAATAAGTTTGCTGTTTTTTACTTCTTTTTACTTCTTTTTACTTTTTGCTCTTGAGTCAGCGTGCACATCCCGGTTGAGCCCCCATATGGTTTCACTAAAATTAAAAGCAAAATATTTAATGAAATATATATGAAATATATACATATTCAACATATTCAATTAATAAATTGAAAATTAGTTAAATTAGCCAAATTAGTTATTAAATATTAATTAATAAATATAATACAACTTCTCCTTCTCCGAATCCTTAATTGTTTGTATCCACGTCCACGGTTTTTTCAAGAAGATAAAGAATCCGGAAATAATCTTCATTTTATATTTCGTTTTAGTAGTATTAGTAGTAGAACATATTATATTTTGTAATAGATTAATTTCGAAATGCATAAGAGTGGATTTCCATTTATTACATTCCACATACATATATGACATCGGTTATATTAAAACTACTCCTCCGTTTGTAATGCATCGATCTACATGAGCTAGATATAGTGTCAAGGGTACGTATCGGAGCAACATCGAAAAATAAGAAAAGTAAAACAAAAATGATGGGGTAGGGTGAGTCAAATTTTTTTTAATTATTTTACCTTTTTATAATTATTTTGTAATTTATGTAATAGCATAAAGGAATTAATTTTCGGTTTATTTTATATTATAGATCATATTGGGTATGCACGGGTGTCTAAAAATTGACAGGAGCAACCATAATCTTTCTCTTTAAATTTAAAAGTTGACATTATTTTATATACATTCAAATTTTAAATTGGTATTAGTTCTTAAATTTGCCGCTGCAATTTAATATCATTAAAATTGGTTAATTGGTTAACAGTTTGAAAAGTCCTGATTTGAGTTTTTACTAATACACACTTCCTTACCTTACGTGTGAGTAGATATAATACATATGTTCTAGCGCAGGAAGTGACGTCACATAGCAATAATGACGTCACATAACAATAATGACGTCACATAACAATATTTACTATAATTAACATAAATAAAATATTCATATCAGTTCTTGTGGTTACAATTATTTTAAATTTTTTCTGTTATAAGTTTTGTGGTTACAATTATTTTAAATTTTTTCTGTTATAAGTTTTGTGGTTAACTTTTAGATTATCTATTAAATTATATTCTAACTTAAAAATATGTTTGTGGTTCTATTTAAAATTATTCAATATTTATTATGGTTTATTTAAATTAATTAATACCTTGTAATTATCAATGAGTATCAAAATGCCTGTTGACAAATTCGGACGTAACGGTTTAAGAAGAAAACCAAATACTGCTATTAAAGGTGAACCTGGGATTGGATTCAAGTTATATTCTACTGGTGATTTTGATGTAGACAATAAACAATTGAAAAATGTAAAAAATCCAGATGCAAATAATGATGCGGCAACAAAACAATACGTTGATGAGCAAATTTTATTTTATAAAGAAATACTAGAAATCAATATGAAAAATCTTATTCAAATAGAAAGACAAAAAATAAATACTTTTGAAAGAATTGTGAAGGAATTAAAAGAAAAATTTAAAGATGATATAGATAGAATGGATAGTAAATTAACAACATTGTTAGATAAAACTATTAATGATTTAAAAGAATCATTACAATTTGAAATAAAAAACCCAATGTATTTTATAAATCAAAGATTAGAAAAAATGGAATTTAAAACTAAAGAGATCTATGATACTATTTCTAATGACTAAGCAAAATTAAAACCACAAACCATAAATATTTTTTTTTTTTTTTTATGTAAATAGAGTAACTATATACAATAAAAAAAACCCTATATAAGAATAGAACATGTATTCCAAAAAATCAGTAATAAATTAATTTTCAATAAATCAAATAATAATTTTTTATTTAAAATGGCTAAACGACAAAATGATGGTAAAATTGCTATTCCAACAAGAAAATGTTATGATTGTATGATTGATGTACCATTAAAGGAATGGTCTTATCATACACGTACATTCAAACATAAAAAGAATGCTGGAGTCTTTATACAAAAATATTTGAAATGTGTTAAAAGTTCTTTCAATGAACGCGTTGAAGAGTATATTTTCGAAAACGAGAAGGAAGAACTACTTTTACCACAAGAGTTCTTAAATAATTCAAAAGAACAAATTATTAAATTATTGGAAAACTGTTTAAAAAAGCATACATCAATAAAGTTCAATATAGAATTATTTAATGAGTATATTAAAGTTACACAAGAAAAAGATGATGAAATTAATTTTGAAACAGAATTATCTATAAAATCATTTAATACAAAAATGAAAATAATTAATCAATTCGAAGAATTATCAAATGCATATGATTATATGGTACAACAAATTATAACGAAAACAGATGAATTTCAAGAAAGAGATAGCGGTTGGGCGCTATTGCGAATAATTCATATTAAAGGTTCGCAATATTTACCACTACCAAATGAAATTCAAAAAAAACATGCTTGTGTCAACATAAAAAACAATGATGAATATTGCTTTAAATGGTGTATAATTGCAACTTTATATAATGGTCAATGTAAAAGTAATTTAAATCGATCAACTATTTATAAAATAGCTAATATAGCAGCTGATCAAATAATAATAAATGATAAAATTACTTTAAATTTTCAAAATTTAAAATTTCCATTAAAGCTTTATGATATACATTTTTTTGAAGAAATGAATCCATCAATTAGTATAAATGTTTTCGGTTATGAACTTAATAACACTTCTTGTAAAATAATTGGACCGTTTTATAAAACATTAGAAGAAAAATCAATTCATATTAATTTATTATTGATTGAAGATGAAGATAAAAAACATTATGTTTGGATAAAAAATATATCTGCTTTATTAGGTAGACAAGTAACAAAACATTGTAGAAAAATATTAATGTGTAATAATTGTTTACTATATTTTTATAATGAGTCCGCTCTTTTACAACATAAAAGCGAATGCAATAAACTTGTGACTTATTTGCCAGATAAAGAAAATTCAATATTACAGTTTCAAAACTATCATAAAAAATTAGATGTACCTTTTACAATATATGCTAATTTTGAATGTATACTTAACAACATAGATACTTGTTTACCAGATTCATTAATATCGTCAACAACAGATGTAAATGAACATATACCTTGCTCATTTGCATATTATATTAATTGCCGCTTTAATAGAAAATTAAATATATTTAAGATGTATACAGGAGAAAATTGTATAACTGAATTTATAAAAAATTTAATAGAAGATATTGAAAAGTTAAGTTCTTCATATATATTAAAAGTTATACCAATGCAACCATTAACAAATTACGAAAAACAGATTCAAAAAGAAAGCAAATTCTTTCATATATGTGAAAAAGATTTAGATTTGGAAAGTAGAGTTGCCGATCATTGTCACCTAACTGGAAAATATCGAGGTCTAGCACACAATAGCTGTAATTTAAATTATAAAGTTGCCAAATTTTTTCCAATATTTTTACATAATTTATCTGGTTATGACTGTCACTTATTTATAAAAACATTATCAGAGCATTCTTCTATAATTAAAATAATACCAATTAACAAGGAAAAATATATTTCATTATCAAGAATAATTAATGTTAATAATGAAAATATTGAATTAAGATTTTTAGATTCATTTAGATTTATGCCTGCCAATTTAGATTCATTGGCAAATAATATATCTGATGAAAATATGTCAACAATTAAAGAAATGTTCCCGAATAATGATGAATTTGCTTTACTTAGAAAAAAAGGTGTATTTCCATATGAATATCTAGATTCATGGGAAAAATTAAAATATTCATATTTACCTTTACAAGAAAACTTTAATAATACTTTTTCTAATACCACTTGCTCAGATGAACAATATAATCATGCAAAAAAAGTATGGGAAACATTTAAATGTAAAAATCTTCAAGATTATTTGGAAGTTTATTTAAAAACAGATGTTTTTCTATTATGCGATATTTTTGAAAATTATCGAAATATTTGTAAAGGCATTTATTCATTAGATCCATGTCATTATTATACAACTCCCGGATTATCATGGGATGCAATGCTAAAAAAACTTAATATCAAAATAGAAATTTTAGAACCGTGAGTGTCCGTTTATGAGAGCTTTCACTGTATTTTTGAAAGCAAATTGAAATAAGTATAATATAATAAATTATTATTTTTAGTAGATTTTATGCTCGCTTATTATAGGCGTCAAATGTTTCGTACTATAGAAAACATAACAAAAAAAAACAATAACAAAACAAAAAACTGATTATTGAATTTTATAAAAATGATTTTATGAAAATTTCTTTGACATTATATGATTATCCTATAGTGGAAGGGGAAGGTTTAAACGTTTTGCGATAAAAAATTAATTTAGTTTTATGGTTTTTGAATTTGTTGAAATAAAGAAAAAAATAGTGATAAGCTAGCTAAAACTTGGACTGAAAAAAGAAATATACTGATAAGAAATATTTAAAAACGCGAATTAAAATGAAATATTTAATACCTACTAAATGTATGAATTTTGAAATTATGATGGTAAGAAAAAATATGAGCAATTAGGTTGTGAAATAATAAAAAGTTCTTATTTGTATAGTACATAATAATAATGTACAATATTTAAAAATGCTCAAGAAAATTTTGAAAGTTGCAAAATAAAAATCTGAAATGACGTCAGGGGATTCCTATTGTTAATTTAAAAAAGAAAAAAACAAAAAATATATCAGTATTGCAGTGTGGTATTATGAAATTGAAATAGGGTTATAATGAGTAAATAAAAAAAATACAAAATCAAGTGAAATAGTTGAAATGACGTAGGAGATTCTCAAAATTTAAAACCTTGATTGAAATACAAAGAAAACAAAAAAACAAAATTTTTTATTCTATTTACAAATATGTAAATTATTTAAAATTTGTTCACAAACAGTTTCATTAGTTAAATTTTATTTTCCATATGCACTTATAGTTAACAATTTTAAAATATAAAATTTTATGTGAAATGGATTATATTTAACCAAAAACTTTTACAAACTATAATAAAATATTACATAATATAATGATATTTTTATATTATACAATTATATCAGCCTTGCGAAGTGCATCGATTATACATTCGAATTCAATTTGATGATTGTCACCAGCTATTTCAGAATTGTTTAGTTCCCTTAAACGATGAACTAATTGGTTTGGATCATTCCAATAAACATACTGTATGAGGTTCTCAGAATAGGGCATTCCTGGTGGTTGATACTGATTAAATTCATATGCTCCTCCGTTTTTAATATTTCCTATATAGTTTTCATTTCCATAAAGCTTCCTTATGATATTTTTATATTTAAATCCTCTATTAGCTTTTATCTTCCCATATGGTTGATGATGCATTTTATGAGCGCTAGTTTTTTCCAAAATATTTTGATACGCTGCTAAATCCTCTTTAGTATAATTTTCAGGCATATTTTCAAATATAAGGTTATGTAATCCCTCTGTTCCTTTAAAAACTTCTTTGTCAATTATAATATCATTACTATCTCTATCAATACTAAATGATAAAGAGCCCAGTTTGCTAGTTTTGGTATTAAAATCAGTATAAGGTCCGTACACATTATCTAATGAAAATCGCTTTAACGTTTTATTAGCATCAGAACCATTAAATGTTTTATTAAGCAAAAAGGTATTGGGTATTGAGGTTTTTGAATTTTCAAATTCGAACTTTTGAGATTTTGGTGTTTGAAATATATCTTCTGAATGTTCTTTTTCTGAGTTATATTCTTCTTCCTCCTTATTTTCTTTGATTTTTTCAACCTTAACTTCGGGTTTTTTATTTTTTATTGATATTACAGCATCCGCTAATTCCTCAATAGCGCCTGAAATTGGCTTGAATTCTTGCTCTAAAGCTTCTCGGTCAAAATTGCTTTTAGCTTTGATTGCAGCATATTTTTGGCGTAATACTTTCCTAGCTTCAATTACATTCTTTAAAATATCCATATTACTCAATACTTTTATGTGTTTTACTTTTTTATGCCTTAATAGGTTATCCTTACGACTAAAAAGTTTTCCACACTCTGTACACTGTATTTTTAATTTTATAACCTTATTAACACTCTTCGATCCATTTGTTAGATTCAGCACTCCATGTTTGTTCTTACTATGCCTTATTAAGCTATCTCTACGACT